>JAQPZY010000351.1:0-127181 GCA_029931535.1 Margaritifera margaritifera
CTCAGGTGCGTAGTGCTTGCAATCAACACTAGCATTTGGACTCCCTGTATTTATATTACCTGTTATCTAGTTTAACAATTGCTGAGCACCTTCAATTACGTATGCCGTATTTTCCTCAAAATTTGAACCAAATCAGGGACTTGATTGTTAAAACAAAGTTAATGTAGTTCAGTCCTTATTGTACGAAATAACCAGCTCGCTACAACTGAGCATGCCGTACTTTCACAGCTACTGGTACAACTTCATACAATGTCATACAACTTTATCTGCAAGCGACAAAAATTCGATTGAACCATCCTACGATTACTTGTACTGCAAA
Organism: Margaritifera margaritifera; assembly: GCA_029931535.1. Classification (NCBI taxonomy): domain Eukaryota; kingdom Metazoa; phylum Mollusca; class Bivalvia; order Unionida; family Margaritiferidae; genus Margaritifera; species Margaritifera margaritifera. The sequence goes on from JAQPZY010000351.1 coordinate 320, forward strand.
GCTATTTTAGTGTATCCGCTCTAATTCGTTTTGGGCCGCCGGTGGTGGGTGTACTGTGTGTGTACAATATATATTAAAAGATATGCATGATCAACACTAAGAAAAGGTAAACCAGCAGTAGATTTTTACATAGATTTGAAAAGTTGCAATTATCAAAGAGAAATAAATATCATCCCACCTACGACCCACCTAAGACCCCATGTAGGTCCTTGTAAAAAATGGCGAATCACAAATATAATTGTATAACACCTAAGACCACTGTACGTCATTGTAACAAAAATGGCGAATCACAAATATAATTGTGTAACACCTAAGACCACTGTAGGTCATTGTAAAAAAATGGCGAATCACAAATATAATTGTGTAACACCTAAGACCCCTGTAGGTCATTGTAAAAAAAATGGCGAATCACAAATATAATTTTAAAACACTCTTTCCAAGACTTATAATAGAGGTATTCTATGTTTTGTTCAATAGATGTAAAAGAAAATATTTCACGAGTGAAGCAAACTGATGTATTGTCCCAAGTGGCGAAACCATGAGTAACAAACAAAATATTTCCACATCAATAGTGAAATATTTTCTTACATCTACTCTAAGTCTACTCTAAGATTGTATTTTTAATATATATTTCAAGGCGGAAAAGATCGATTTACATTTTATTTTATTTTTATTATTTTATTTTATTTTATTTTATTTTATTTTATTTATTTATTTAGTTTTTGTTCCATTATGCTTGTGCCAGTGCTGTTAATACTATAGACAAGTACCGTAATCCCTATTAAAAATTTACTACTGTGTTAAAAATCAGGAACAACGATTTAGAAAAATTCTCCTCCATTTAATTTTCTAAAATAGTGTATTTATTTATTTATTTATTTTTTTGTTCCAATTAATTAATTAGTTTCCTGTTAACACATTTCTTGCGCGGACGGATTGGATCGCTATAGTGAATATTGTTAGGGTGTGACTATCACCGAGTGTTTGAATTCAAGAGCATTCAGGACGTATTACCTTTAACCTGACGACTGTAATTATTGTGAATTTTACATGTTTTGATGTTTTTTGCGTATTTATTTTGTTAATTTCTGCATTCAAAACTTGAAAATTCTCTGTCCTTGAAGGGACATTGCAAAACCCTTTCAATAGCAGGGTTTATACCCAAATTTCGAATCGTCGCTTCACTTCTGTGTACAATCAACAGTCTACAACGCCCGATTTACTCCAATGTTCTCAACACATAGATTTGGGTGTGATTAGGAGTTAAAATGGCTAGTAGTTGAGGGGGGGTTATTGATGCCAAAAGGGGGCACTTGATGCCTTTACGGAGGTTAAACATGGCGGGGGCACTTGATGCCTTTACGGGATGTGTAACATGGCGGGGGCACTTGATGCCTTTACGGGAGTTTAACATGGCGGGGGCACTTGAGACCAATACGGGAGATTTACATGGCGGGGGCAACTTGATGCCTTTACGGGTGTTTAACATGGCGGGGGGGGACTTGATGCCAATACTGTAGGAGTTTTAACATTGCGGGGAGGTCTCTATAGGGACAACGGGAGGGAGGGAAATAGAATTAATATCTTTCTTGAAAAAGGGTAGGTCCTGAAAAAGGACCGTTGGTTTTGTTTGGTAGGAAGAGCTTTTATTTATTTCCTCTCCAACATTGAGTGAGGAAAGCCTGGGAGGTGGAACTTCTTCTTCTCCTCCTTCTTCTTTTCAGGTAATCCAGTCGGGATGATTCAATTGTCTGAACTTGTTCCTGGAATTTCATCCAGTTCCAAGTTCAGACGATTTGAATTGTTTTTCTCTTTTCTCCTTTACCCACTATTAATTTGATTTTAGCTACCTCCTGTTCCAAAATGTTTTTAATAATAGTTTCTACTCTGAGAAAGGGCCGCTTCTTGTCGTAGTAAGGATGATACATTTTAAATGATCATCCAATTTTTTGGATGTAATCCAAAGACTTCTTTAAGAAGTCCTAATTCGTACAAGGTGAAAGAAAGGGAGGATGTTGTTACTCTTCTTAACTTCCTCCTCCTTCTTCCACTTCTTGAATTAAATTTAAAATTCAAATTAATGTAGGTAAAGTGATGGATTACCCACTTCCAACTGACTGGATACCACCACATCCTTTTCTCCATATAATACTTCACTTTCCATCAAGTCCCAGGCTTCCTGTAGTATTGTCAATAATGTCAAGGCATTCTTGAAGAGTGAAAATAAGTTAGTGAATGGGGGCGCCTACTGTGGAAGGCACCGGTTTATATGCAAGAAAGGCGCGGACGTGATGAGAAAACATCCCCCTTTTTTTTCATAAAATACCACACCACACTATCCTTTTTTTCTATATCAAAACTCACACCACACAAAACATATAAGGGAGAAGGTTTTTTTGTTTGAGGGGTAGACTATCACAAAAAAATTTATACACACAACATATAAAAAAACACACACTTTTATAGGCAATATTGATTAAATAAGTAATCTTTTTCTTGAAAAATGGGTGGCCCTAAAAAGGACCTTTTTTTTGTTATTGTTGTTGTTTTTTTTTTTAACAACAGGAAGCATCTCCTAGAGGGTTTTCTTTTTCTTCTTAAACTTCTTCTAACTTCGGGTCCTATACAGTAAAAACCCTCTTTAGACAACCTTGTCTCTCCACATAAGTTTGTCTTATACCATGTAGCTTGTATCAGTAATTTTGGTTTTAGTCCATGATGGCTTTTACATAACATCAGGAATGCTGGATAATAAAAACAGCATTCCTGAAACAATGTTGGAGGATTTCTGCACTAACCCACATGATTTTGTTTTTAGGATTGGTCACGTCTTGGAGAAAAACCGGTTGTGAAGCATTTATTTGAAAACGAGCGCGTTGGTATATATACCTTACGATCGGATTGAAATGGATCCACATTAAACTACCACTCCAAACACGTGTTACAAGTCGGACTCGGTTTTTTCTTCCAATGGGAGGTGAAAGCGGAGGTGTGGACGTTCATCTCGGGTATAAAGGTATCGTAGCGTTTGTAGGAGGCTTTATTACTTTTTTCGACAGCCTTCATGGAGACTGGAAAGACAAGTACTACATCGAATCGTATTGACGTGATCCTGCAACGATAGCTGAATGCTGCGGCATTATTGAACTTTCGGCCGGAAGACTTTGAGTTAGATTTACTAAATCAAGAGTATGACAATACTACTACTACTACTACTGCTCCTACTGTTCCAATAGTGAATGATTTTAAAAGAAGACAAATGGAAGAGATGGAAAATTTTTGTCAAAAAGCAACGTGGAAGAGGAAGAAATGTTTCTTCTTCTTCAACAACAACAGAAAGAAGAAGAAGAAATCAGACAGCAACAGCAGCGAGCAACAGCAGTTACAAGAGGAGGAGAAGAAGAAGGAACAGGAAAGGCGAAGCCTCAGTCTCTCAAGAAAGAACTGTAAGTCTGTTAGAAGAGGTATTATATGAGTTGAAATGGATGACCAATTTCTATAAGTATTCTTTAACTCAATCAACCACCTAAACGGAAAAGACCATCACGGGCTAAACAAGCATTCTTCTCTAAACCTTCCAGTGCTAGTGAGATGCCACCACCACACACCACCCACCCATGTCTCGCAATATCACCACCACCACCAGTGACTACCACCATAATGAAAACACCCAATCAGTAGCAGCATGCATTTACCAGGATTATGGATTGGGACCCGTGGTAAAGGACTACGGCATTTGAAGTTAATTTGAATAAGTCTTTGTTTTTTGAAAACAAAAACAACAAAACAACCCAATGGTCCATTAAAAGTGGCCCCCCAGAAATTTCTAGAAGAAAATCAAATTGCCAAAAAAAAAAAAAAAAAACAAGAGTTAAATACTTTAAAAAATCCCACCACCTATAGTACTAAGTGTGAGTGAGTGAGTGCGTGCGTGCGTGCATTTCTACTCTAAAACAAAATAACTCCAAAACCACTTACTTTTTTTCTCTTCAGTCTGGTGTATTCATCCAATTTTTTTACAAAATAAAATTCAGCAATATAACATATAACACCAAAACAAAAATCACACAAGAAAAAACAAAGTTCACTTTCTGTAATGCTTGTGTGGTTTGAATTGAAACACTGGAATTTCCTTCTCACTGTCTCTCTTGTGTTCGTCTTCATAGGAATCCTGTTTTCCTTTTTCTTCATCTTCATTCTCACTTTCGTCTTCCATTCTTCTTACTCTCTTTTACTTTTCTTGATGATATGTTCTTCTTTCTTCTTCTAGGTTTGTTAATTTTTGAATCCACTTCCTCCCTCTCCTCTTCTTCTTGTTCTTTCTGAGGGCATTCCGAAGACCAATGTCCTGGTCCTTTACAATGATAGCAGATATCTTTCCCTTTATCTCTCTTTTTTCTGTTCACGTTTGGGACAATCTGGAGCCCAATGTCCTTTCTCTTGACAGATGTAACAAGTATCGTCACTTTTATCTCTAGTGACAGAGGAGGAGGAGTAGTCTTTACTCTACTGTACGTAGTATACTTTCGAATTACTGTCTGTAAAATCTCTCACCAAAAAAGCAATCTGTCTTTTTTGATTCTTCCATCTTGACAGTTTGAAAGTTCAATCACCAAAGACTGATTCTGAAGGTAAGAAGCTCTCTCTTATATATACTCTTCTGTCTCTATATAAAGGTACCTGGGTGAAAAAAACTCAATCAGTTTCAAATCAGAGTTGAGATGAAAAGATCACGCCCAAACCATGATAAATCAGAACCAGAACAAGAACAAACCAAGAAGCCACGGCGACGAAGGTATTTCCGTGTCCTCCTGAAACACCCTTAGAAGAATTACTGGCTCAAGTCCATGCCAGTGTCTTGAAGACCGAAATGACAGGTGTACAACAACCTGAAACCCAAACTTCCAAACCAAAGTCACTACTACTACCAACACCACAACCCTCTGACCAAGAAAGTCATACTACTACCGCTACCGACTACCGTGGCTCCTGAAAATTACTATCGGATTCGAGAGACACAAAAAATCACTTCTCGAAAATTTAGGACCACGGCGTATACTCACCACAGTAACACTTCAAAGACTTTAAGTCTCAAGTACCTCCCGAGAAAGCCGGCCGCGGTTCATTACCAATTTGTGGAATCTGTGTTACAGAACTTAAACCGGCAATGTGGAGCCAAGAAGACGATCGGTTGAGACTAGCCATTCATCATGACCAATTGAAGAGTCCCTGTTTGGATTGAATTTAGTACCCCGGCAGAATTAACGCCAGACAAAGTTTATGTCAAAAATAGAACATGATACAACAATCCAATGACAAATTTACCATCACCGATGGAAAGGCCACCGTTTACATGACCCATGTTGCTCCACCTCGAGGAAGTGGACGAAGCAGAAAAACTTTATTGGTGGACGATCTTCTTACTACCAAACAAAGTGTCGTCCAAATTAACAATACTGAAGATTCAATGTGCTTAGCTCGAGCTAGTGTGGTGGGGTCGTACCTATGCTAACAAGAACGAGAGCAAAGAATGGAAAAAAGCCTGGAAAAACATTCAATATTCGCAAAGACCCCAACAACGAAAAGAAGCAGAACTCTTGTTACAAACAAGCAGGGATCCCTAAAGAGGACCTGTGTGTAGCATTTCTCAATTACAGCAACTTCAAGATGTTTTGGCTCCTCATTATACGTTAAAAGCTTCACCCTCAAGAAAGTGCGCGGTGATCTATTGTTTCGAGGCCCTAATTTTTCCTGAGGGAAAATACATTCATCTTTATCACATCAAGAACATTTTGATACCATTACCAGTATTACTGGATTTTTTGGGATACTCTTACTACTGTGTAGAAATGTAACAAAGGGTGTAATAGTCGGGGAGAAACACATATCAACTTGTGCGAGCAAGATGTCGGGGCTGTTTAGCCGACCCACCATGCCTTTCCTGAGCCACAACAACATCACATTTATTGTGAAACCTGTCGACGCCCGTTTTGTCAGTCCTACTTGCTACCAACAACATCGCAAGACCCAAGGACGACACCAACAAAAATGTGCTTGTGAGTTATTACAATCGTGTTCTACGTGTGGACAACTGATTCGTTCCAACAACTCCAAGAGGAACACGTTTGTGCTGGCAAGAAAAAATGTTCTATTTGTCATCAGATCGTCGATTTTGATCATCGATGTTTTATTCAAAAGCATGACAAAGATAGAGAAGAAAGAAATAAAGAAAAACAAGAAACAAGTAGATTTCATCTTCTTTGATTTTGAATGTATGCAAGAAACAGGCACTACACATTCCTAATTTTTTGTGTAGCCCATCGGGCTTGTGATCAGTGCATTCAAGAATCGATTCATTTTCACTGTCCTCATTGTAGTAGGATTCCAGGAGGACGTGAAAAAATCTTTCGTGGAGTGAATACTTTGTCGGAGTTTGCTGAAGGGGTTTTTAGACCCTACCCACCCACGACAGTTGGAGCGAAGAAGACATTCATCGTTACGGAGATTGTCATCGGTATGCGACCGTCTATAGCTCACAATTTTTCGGGATAACGATGGACAGTTTTTACTTAATTATTATTTGAACCATGGAACCGAACGTCCTGAAGTCACCATGAATGGAAAAAAGCTCATCTACATGAAAGTAGGACAAGTTCAATTCAAGATTCGATGAGTTATTTGACCATGCCCTTTGAGTCGCATGCCAAAAACGTTTGGTATGACAGAAATGGCCAAAGGTTACTTTCCTCACTTCTTTAACACGGAAGCTAATCAACATGCCGTCCTACCTCATTTACCTGACCTTCACTGATTATGACCCTGATGGAATGCGACCACGAAACAGCGAGAAGCTTTTCACGCTTGGTACCTGGTGTTCACCAGAAACGATCCCATTGAGCTTTCAAGAAGAGATGCTAAAAATATTGTCGATCGATGTAGATATTTTAAGACGTTGTTGTGGAAAATTTCGAGAGTTATTTCTCGATAGTGCAGAGGTCCGATCCTTTGAAGAGGCATCCACCTTACCTAAAAGCCTGTTCTTGGTCTACAGACAACATTTCATGCCCGAAAACACAACTTCGCCCATCATTGACTCCAACACGGGGGTTTTTGCTAGGTCGTCAATATTTCTGTCAAAGCTTTACGTTGGCTTCATTACTCTTATGTCAAGAAAGAAGACAATGGATACAACATGCTAGAAACGGAGGAGGAGAAAAAAAGATTGGAGGTTATTCTGTGGATGAGTTGGGATTTAGAAAACCCACATATTGTGTATGAGTTTCAGGGATGATTTGTTTCACGGATGCCCTATTTGTTATCCTGTCCGGAGACATGAAAAGTCCTTATTCAGATTCTTACCATGGATAAGTTATATGAACAGACTCGTCACGACGACTTCAGTTAAGAAAGTCATGGTTACGAAGTGATAGAAATGTAGGGAAACACGAGTACGATCGACGTTTGAAAATCGATCCTGAATTTAAAACCAATCACTCAAAGTTACGACGCAGCCGACATTGAACCCTTTAGATCCAACGTCACAGTTTATTTGGAGGACGAACCAATGCTACTCGATTATTGTACGACGTGAACGAATCCCAAGGAGAAGAAATCAAATACATTGACGTGTGTTCTTTGTATCCTTGGGTGTGTAAATATGCTCGTTTTCCTACCGGACCACCCTGAAATTTTAAACAGAGCACATCGACGTGGAACAGATTCGTCAATACGAAGGATTGATCAAATGTAAAGTTTTACCTCCCACAAACTTGTTTCATCCCATCTTACCTTGCCATTGTCAAGGAAAATTGATGTTTCCTTTATGTCGGACGTGTGCCGAATGTGTAACCAAGATCATTCCTGTCACCACCACGGAGGAAGAACGGTCGATGATAGGAACGTGGGTCAGTGCCGAATTGTTTCGGGCATTGGATCGTGGATACCGTTTATTGAACGTGTATGAAATTTGGCACTTTCCAACGACAGCCCCAATACCAAAAGGACGACGCACTCATCATCATCCAGGCATTTTTTCGGGGTACGTGAACCAATTTCTTAAACTGAAACAAGAAGCTAGTGGTTATCCTTCGTGGTGTCAAACTCCCGAAGACAAAGTCCGATTCAAAGAAGAATACCGTGACATCGAAGGCATCACTTTAGAAGAGGTCGAAGAATATGAAGGAAAAAGATCGTGTGCTAAGTGATGTTAAATTGTTTGTGGGGAAAAATGGCTCAACGTACGATCTTACCCAAAACGGAATACGTGGACGATCCTTATCGTTACTTTAAACTGGTGGACGACAAAAGTATTCTAGTCAAGCACGTTGAAATCGTCCGTGAGCATTTGATCATTGTTAATTTTGAAGATGAACCCAAGTTTGTGAAACCTGACAAGTTTAGTAACGTAGTCATTGCCGCCTACGTGACTGCTCATGCTCGTTTGAAATTGTATGACGAAGCATTAGAAGTCTTGAGGAGATCGTGTTCTGTATTTCGATACTGACAGTTGCATTACATTCATCGCCCCGGTTGCCCCCCACCCTACCATTCAAGGAGATCGATTAGGAGCCTGGACAGACGACAGCACCCTCAAGATACCATCCTGAGTTTTGCTAGCGGTGGCCCTAAACAATTATGGGTACCGATACCGAGACCCGCAAGGCCAACTTCACACCTCCTGTAAAGTCAAAGGATTGACTCTGAAACTATCGAACTAACCAAGTCGTGAACTTTGAGGTTTTAAAAAATGCTCTGTTGTCCTGGACAAGTGAAAGATTTCAAGTCGCTACGCTTAGAACCTCACAGATTTGTTCGCCTACCAAATCATAAAATCGTGACTCGACCTTGTTCAAAAAGTGTATCGTATCGCGTGTACCAAAAAAGAGTGAGAGCTTCCAGATCACACTACTTTACCTTACGGGACACGGCCGATTTGGAGAAGTATAAAAAAAAGGAAGCCCTCCTCTTGAAAAAACAGAAAAGATGTCTTCAACAAACAACATGGGTTTTTGGCCTGACTATCCTGAGTGTGACAGGTCGATTGAAGACGTTCAAAATTGGCCTAAAGGGGATCGATTACCCACAGCCATCTCTTTAGCCAGAGCAGGTTTTGTTTACTTTGGACAGGGAAGTTTAGTGAAATGTTTCAGTTTGTGGTGCAAGCATTCGCATGAGTCCTAAAGATTCAGCTATCGTGGAACATACCAGATGGTCACCAAACTGTGCTTACCTTTCTTTAGCGTTTCCACCGATCACATTACAATACTTTTCGGATGGTACAGTCGACAGGTATAAAAAGGAACCCCTTCCAAGCCTAACCTTCATTCTGACTTTTCACGTGAACCGAGCAAGAAGAAAAAAAAATAGATGAGTATTTTTTTCCAGTTTTGAGGAATTTGAGTGTGATGCTGAACCATGCCATGACGTGACCGATGCCGTACGTTGTGACATCGTGGATTCAGTCACTCACCGTCGATCCAACTCAAAAGATGCAGGACGCTCTTTATGTTTTACTAATCGTACACAAAACGGTACTCCCTGCAGACCTAATGGATTGATGATACCCTTGGCTGTGTCTGGCTATTCCAAGTATGAAAATCGTCTCGAGTCGTTCCAAGGACAAGTGGCCAAAATATTTAAATGGCCCTAAACCCGAAGCTTTAGCCAGATCTGGATTTTTTACGTGGGAGTTGGAGATCAAGTGAAGTGGTTTCAGTTGCGGTGTGAGACTTCGCTATTGGGAGCCTTACGACTTAGCTGACATCGAACATGCTCGATGGTCTCCGCATTGTCAGTTCTTACCTTTAGTGGCTCGAGAAGAATACGGATACGATCAACCAGATACCAAGAAGTAATACAATGGAGGAGAAGAATACTTCTTCTTTAGATGAACTTATTTGTGGTTTACCTTTAGAGTTACAAGATCGTATTTTTCAGTATATTCCTACTTTAGAAGATCGTATTCGTGGATTACCTTTGGAGTTACGAGAACGGATTTACCAAGAATTTGTTCACATTCAACTGAAACGTAAAAAAGAGTTACATCCTTTAACGACAGACTTGTTGTAACCAATGGATTTTGAAGGTAATAAGGACAAATGATAGCTAAGAAGATATTCAAATGGTCAGACATTGATGAAAATCTACATCACAAATTTAAGACATTGGTGGGGGCTACCTACAATGTAGCAGTGGAATATAGAATTCCATGGGAGGAAGTGAAGGAAAAAAATGTGACTAACATAGACGAATACCAAAAACTGTTAGAAGAACTGTCTCCTGAAGACAAATCACCTTTTTGTGTTTTGAAATTAGATAGGATAATCACTGAAACTGGTGTTGGATCCTATAGATATCCTTTACCTACCGATTCCGTTTGGTTAGTGTGTGAGTATTTTGTCACCAAGAAACCTACTCTACAAGATCGCATTCGTGACTTGTCTTCAAAGTTACAAAAACGGATTTACGATGAGTTGGTTCAAATTCAAGTGAAACGTAAACTTCAAGTGATTCCTCGATTTCAAGGCTATGGCTACTTTCGTCGCATCAGAAAATTGATTCTGAACAACGACTATCACCAGTATCGTGAAGAATACAAAAGAGAAGTATTTCTTTCCAAATCGGAAACTTTACCCAAGTACATTAGTGTCATGCCTTTGAATGTGCGCGAACAGATTTACCGTGAGTTTCTGAAATTACAAGTGAAACGTAAACTCAAAGTCATTTCTCGATTTTTAGGCTATACCCTCTTTCAAGGGCATAGAAGAATGGTCATGGGAAACGTCTATCACAACTTCTATCCTGAAGGAGACTGTCTCAAAAGGTACCAACCTTGGGAGCCTGGCTATAAAAACATGCCACCCAAGATACCAACCTTAGCCATCGATCCCTATAAAGAGGAGGCGGCACGTCTCAAATCACTTTACTACTCGTGAAACGGATTCTGTGACACAGTTACTGCCTGACTATAAAAGAGTGGGTATGCCTGAACTCTACACACCAGTTGTGAAACGGATTCCGTGGAAGGAAATCATAGATAAAATTCAGACCTTAGAGGAATATAAAGAAGTGATACAAGAACTGTATCCATTGAATTTTGGACGTTATGTGGTGTGTGTCTTAGTGACTACTTATCTTGGATTTCGTTTTCCAGGACATTCGTTGTGGAATATTTTTGAGGACAAGTGTTTGCCTTGGATTCTTTTGAAGGATCCGTGGTTGTTTTGGACTCAATTGTTGAGTACCAAAATACAATATGACCGTGTGTTCTTTTTCGGACTTAGTAGAAGAAGAAGACTATAAAAACTTGATTTTATCAGTCCACGAAAGAAACATTGTACGTATAGCGTTGAGAGTGGTGATGAAAATTAGTGACGTACTTCCATGTGAAGAAGACATTCGTCACACTTTATCTGTGCATAAAACATTTCAAGAAGTGTGTACTGCTAGTAAGTTACACCAACAACTTTTCCATTGGAAAGATGTACGACCCTGGAGAAACCTTGGTTTCCAATATTGGTTACAAGAAGTGGCCCAGTTCAGCCAAGATTTGGCAACCACTTATTGATAACATTCTAAAAGTGAAAAAAAAAAATGGGAACCTCCATGGGAAACTCTAAAAGAAGAAGAAGAAGTACCTGACACCACTACCACTACTGCTGTGGTTCCAATACCTCTTGAGGAGGAACACCACCCTTCTTTACCACCGCTACCGTCAGTGAATTCAAAAAAGACGAGTAGAAGAAGAAGAATGTTACCACAAACAGTGGTGTCTTTCATGACTTGGACACAAAACAATTGTTGTTCCTTTTCTTGTTTAGAGAGAACTTTAGCTGTTTTAGTGATAGTCTTAATTGTGTACGTGTTCGGTTTAATTGTATATTTTCTCACAAATTCACTTCTTCATGCAAATTTGTAAAATATGTTATTGTTTTGTGGGTTGGTTTGTTTTACAAAAAAATAAACGTGTATGAAAACGTATAAAATGCCTTGGGTTTTTTGTCTTCTTCTCAAAAATCTTCTTACCTCAATCATGGCTACATCTTCTTCTTCTACCTCGTCTGCCTCTTCCTCCTCTTCTGTGGTGAAAGTGATTGACGAAAAGTTAGATCGTCAAAGTTGGAATGCTTTGTATCTGCGCCATCCATTTAACATGTTGATTGCTGGACCTAGTGGTTCAGGGAAAACCGAATTTGTCAAACGATTGATCGAACACAAAGCTGATTTGTTTGATCGTCCACCTCAACGTATCGTGTGGTGTTACAAAGAGTGGCAACCGTCTTACACGTTATTGAAAGAAAGTCAAGGAGAAACTATTTCGTTTGTGGATGGTATTCCTCACGAAGACGATGGAATTGTGTCTGACGTGAGTCAAACTCATCTAGTTATTTTTGATGACATGTTAGGAGAAGACGAAGAAGAAATTAAACTTTGGTTTACACGAAAAGGACACCATCGTAATGCTAGTATTGTCTACATTACACAAAATTTATTTCAACAGAGTAAAGCCCATCGAACTATTAGTTTGAATGCTCATTACGTGGTCTTGTTTAAAAGCCCCAGAGACAAATCTCAAGTACAAGTGTTAGCCAAACAGTTAGGAGCTCCTTGGCTGAATTATGCGTACGACGATGCCACTCAAGCCCCTCACGAGTATTTACTCATTGACTTAAAACCGACCACTCCTGACTATTTGAGATTTCGTGCCAGTATCTTTCACTCTTGGGGTCAAGAAGGTGGTCCTGTCATTTACACGTCCCCTTCAGTCCATTTTTTAAAAAAAAAAAACTATAAAAACAACCTACGACGTCATTTCTGTCTCACACTCTTTTTGAGAGAAGAAGATGACTTCCTTTCAATCTCATCCTTCGGCTAAATTGATCCGTGCCTTGTATGGCATTAGTCGTGAAAAAAATGCACAAGTTCGTGCTCATTTGTTAGAAGCGAGTCTGAAAGAAGTGTTACGATGGTTTACTTTGACAGCACGTCAATTACTACAAGGTATCATTCACATTCCTCATCAAACTCAACGTTTTTTTCAAAAACATAAATCGGCATTGTCACAACTGGCTGATCCTAGAATCGATTCACGGACTAAAAAACAAATCATTTTAACTCCTGGTGGAAGTGGTTCTTTAGGAGGAGTCATGATTCGTTCCCTTTTGAAATGGGATCCTAATGATGCCAAAGCCAAAAAACCCAAATCACCTAAAAAGAAGAAGAAGAAAAAAAGTCCAAAGAAAAAGAAGAAGAAAGTCAGCCAAAAAAAAAAAAAGAAAAGCCCCCAAAAGAAGAAATCCCCAAAGAAAAGTCGTGCCAAGAAGAAGAAGAAAAGAGGTACTGCTGCAACCAGGAAGAAAAAAACACTACCACAACAACAGACCCCATTAGTAACAAGGTCACCTTTTGCGTCCACATCTTCTTCACCTTTCACCATGATGCCTGTCAAACCAGACTTAAGTCCAGTGTTTCCTAATTTAATGCAAAAATGGAAACCTATTTCGAAAGTGACCCCGTCGGGGACCGTCAACTTCAGCTGATTTAGCCATGGCAGCAGCTAGCAATAAAGTACCATCCCCTAAAACCAAAGTCCAAGAAAGAACTGGTATCTTACAAAGTTTAGTAGATTTATCCAAACAAGAATTGAGTCGATTTAGTCCTTTGAAAACACCTCAACGTCAAGTGAGACCTGTCGTGAAGTTGGTACGTCGTGCAGACAATCAGTGGAGACGTGTTCCAGTATAAAATAGAAGGGTACCCTGCTAAAAGACTTCAGACTTGTTTTCTACCGACTAAAAAAGATGGCTCCCAAACGTGCACACCACCACCACCACCACCACCAAAAAAAGAAGAAAACCACCAAAAAAGGACGACTTCTTCCCCCTCGTCTGGCGAAACATTGGGATGTCTTGTCTGTCCTGAACAAATCCAAACCTCCCATGCGAAAACAACTCATTCAAACAGCTCCTAAAGAAATCATCGATACCGTGTGTGAATGTTGTTTGAACGTGTTAAAAGGAACGGTACCTTTGTCTAAGATACAGAAACAAAAATTAGGGAAACATCGGAATGTTCTTCGTCAAATGGTGAAAAAGAAAATACCTCTTCAACAAAAGAAAAAAATGTTGGTACAACGAGGTGGATTTCTACCTATGTTGATAGGACCATTGTTTAAAAATAGCCGCTCCTTTGTTAGGAACGATTGCTGGACCACTTTTAGGAGGAGTCATGCGATAAAAAAAAAAAAAGAAGGATAAAAAGGACCACCCTACTCTGAAATGACCACACCTTTTTGGTACCTTTGAATGAAATGGAAGGACGAAAACTGACTTTAGTACCTTACAAACGATGGATGGAATTTCATCGTTGGAACGAACAACGGATACCTCATTTACCAGTCAATCCTAATCTCAACGAAATGTCTCAGTTACAACAAGAAATACAATCCCTGATGGAACGAAACGATTTGTCCGAAACAGAAAAAAACCCAACGGTACGGTCAACTTTTACAACGTCTACAACTCTTTCGTCAAAAAGCAGTCGACGAAACAGCTCCACCCACTTTGAGAGATTTTAAGGCTCTCATGAAAAGCGAACCTAAAGTGACTATCAAAAAAGAAAAAGAAGAAAAAGAAGAAAAAGAAGAAGAAGAAGAAGAAGAGTTTTTACTAACTCCACCTCTTAAAAAAATAAAAAAGTTAGCCACCCCGGATTGGATAAAAAAGAAAAGGTCTACCCCTTTATCCTCAGAAAAGAAAAAGAAAGAAGTGAAGAAAGAAGTCAAAACAGAACCGATGACCCCTGATGATCGAACTCCCTCTTCATTTACCCCAGTAGCACGTCGGACACGTCAATCCAAAAAGTTTCCTCACGAAGAAAAGAGTATTGGAACAACTTGGTTCAAATATTGATCAATCATGGAGAAACTGTTAGCTAACATTTATTACAATCCTGGTCATGCTGCTGGTTACGGAGGAGTTCAAAAATTATATCGAGCTGCTAAAAGTCAATTGAAAAGTGTACGTTTACCCGAAGTACGACGATGGTTACAAGAACAATCAACGTACACGTTACACAAACCCATTCGACGTAAATTTTCTAGAAGTACTACTCAAGTGGAAGGGATCGATCATCAATGGCAAGCCGATTTAGCGGACGTCTCTCATTTAGCTACTTACAATCGTGGTTACAAATATTTGTTTTGTGTCATTGATGTGTTTTCCAAATTTGCTTGGGTCGTGCCTTTGACTTCTAAAAGCAGTACCGAATTGGTACGAGCCTTAAAATTGGTCTTGAAACAAAGTGGACGTCAACCTTTACGATGGCAAACGGACAAAGGTACCGAATTTCTAAACCAAGCTTTTCAAAAAGAATTGAAACAAAGACACATTCATTTTTTTACGACCGAAAATCCTGAAACCAAAGCCAGTATCGTGGAACGTTTTCAAAGAACTTTGAAAGAACGCATGTGGAAATATTTTACACATCTACATACTCTCAAGTACATCGACGTGTTACCTCGTTTGGTCAAAGCGTACAATCAATCGTACCATCGTAGTATTGGATGTACCCCCGAAGAGGTCAGCCCTGAAAACGAAGTGTCAGTGTTTGATAAATTATTTGGTTCACCCCAGCAGATCAAAAAAAAGAAGAAAAAGAAAACACCTTTGTTGAAGTTATTAAAGACGGGAGATTGGGTTCGTATCGGAAAAACCAAACGTACTTTTGACAAAGGTTATTTACCTAACTGGACTACCGAATTGTTTCGTGTCACTACCCCCCGTCCGTGGACGTGATCCTCCCGTCTATAAATTGGAAGACATGAACGGTGAAGTACTCAAAGGAACATTTTACTTGCCTGAGTTACAACGAGTGACTAAAAAAGAAGATACCTTGTACGACATCGAAAGCATTCTCGAACAAAGAACACGCAAAGTAGGTAAACGACGAGTAGAAGAAGTCAAAGTTCGTTGGAAAGGATATCCTCCTAGTTTTGATTCTTGGATTGCAGCTTCTCAAGTCGTCGACTATAAAAAGAAAAAGAAGTAGTAAAAAAAACTCATAACATGCCATTCAACACAGTAGCTACTCAGACAACTCCTCCTCCTCCTTCGGAAAGTTCTTCTCTTCAAGATTTACAAAAACAACCGCTTTGGGTGTGGTGTGGAGAACGTGTGCCTAAAAATCAAATCGTCTTTTTCTGCCAAATCATTGTAGTGTTTTGTGTCATCGGAGCAGCCATTGCTAATTTGAGTTTACAACAAGGAGACAAACAATTGTGGACTATTTTACTGAGCAGTTGCATCGGTTATCTTTTACCTAGTCCCTCTTTGAAATTTACGACCACGACCGACAACAGTCACCACAATAACGCCAGGCGTTCTTCTTCTTCTTCTTCGTCCAGTTACCACCACCAAAATACTACCAGTCCTCTTTTGGAACCTTTTGAACATCCTTCTTCTTCTGTCCACCACTTGAGTGATACCTCGGACACCACCAGATCCACTACTTTGGAACTATGAATGACCAATTTTATTTAACGTTACCTAGTGACAGTTCCATGGATGTGTTTCCCAACAACAGCTTATGTTGTTTTACCACCAAATTACCTCAAGCCCTCCAACTGGATCACGATGCTCATTGGGAAGTAGGTTTGGTAGAAATCATTCATCCTACGAAAATCACAAACATCAACAAAAGATCAAATCAGATCATCGTGACAGTTAGGAACAAAAAACTACAAGATTCCTTGGAAAAAGATGATCCTAAAATCTGGGCAATAGACCCAACAAATAAAAATGACATGCGGGGACATTTCAAAAAATGGGATGGAGGGGTAGGAGCCAAAGGGGCTTATGCAGTGTATGCCCTGAGAATTCCTACGGGGTATTATTTTAATGCTCGACATTTGGTGGACACTATTGAGGCTACCTTTAACCGTCAATTTGGTAAAGCCCTAATGGAGAACAAAAAAATAGTAAACATCAATTACAATGATGTGGCACGCCGTTTCTACATGGAATTTTCTCTGAAAGATGAAAAATCGGGTGACATGATGTCAGACAAAGAAGCTAAAGAAAAAGGCATCCCCGATCAGGAGAGAAGATTTATGACTATTGAATTTTCTGCTGGATTGTATGAAATTTTGGGTGGTAATAACGAAGATAAAAGTTATCTATCACCTGTCAGCACCAACATCGAATCTTCAGAAGCTTTTCGCGACCCCGTGGAAATGAACATTGGATTAAATTTAATGTATGTGTACTCCGATGTGGTAGAGTACAGCGTGGTGGGACACACCTCAGCTCCCTTACTAAGAGTCATTCCTTTCAAAGTGGATACTAATGATGGTGCGTACGAAGAAGGTGGAAACACATTTCACATTCACCGTGAATTTGTACACCCTCATTATTATTCAGTGAGTAAATCGTATTTTGACACTGTCCAGATTAGTATAAAAGGAGATTTGGGACAAGATGTACCATTCATTGACCAAGGAAAAGTCACGGTGAAACTACATTTTCGAAAAAAACAAGTTCTCTAATAACTTTCCTCTCTCAAAAAAATAAAAAAATGTATCCAGTGTACCAAGGAGTGCCTCGACAACGAGGACATGGTTTAGGAGATATGTTAAAATCAGCTTTTCGGACGGTAGCTCCTATTTTGAAACCGATGGTCACTCGAGGATTTCATGCCTTAAAAGATGCTGCTTTGACACAAGGAAAAGAATTTTTGCAAAATGTCCTCATTGACAAACAAAATCCAAAAGAAGCCTTTTTGAGAGCAGGCAAAAATGTGTTGATGACTACTGGTAAAGATCTTTTAGGTCTCCGAGAAAATCCTATAAATACGCTTCACGCTTCAGGCTCTGGCATTACTTCACAGCAGCAAGGACAAGGTAGAAAGAGACGACGACGAAAAGCTCGAAATCCTTTCAAAGTTCATAAAAGAACACACGGTAGTAGTACTTCCAGAAAGAATAGAAAAAGAAGAAGAACTGGTAGAGAATTAGACGTGTTTGATTATTAAACCATTGAAAATGATGCACCGAGATTCTTGCGAATGTACCAAGTCCGAACTAGAACTGTTTTCTATGCGTCCCACCATGATGACGATGCAAGAATCCCAATGGGTAGAATTTCATCCTGTATCGTCATTGTCGGATTCAGCTCCTATCGAATTTGAAATCAAAGGACAAACCGAAGATTACATCGATCTGAATAACACCTACTTGTACCTGAAACTTCAAGTAAAGAAAACGGCGGACAACACCTTTCCTGCGGATGATTCCAGAGTCGCTCCCGTCAATAATTTTTTTCATTCTTTGTTCAGTGGAGTAGATTTGTACTTGAATAACAAACTGATCAGCAGCAGTTTGGATACTTACCCTTACCGTGCTTACTTGGAAAATCTCTTGTCGTATGGAAAAGAAGCTAAGAACAGTCATCTGGATGCTTCAGTGATCTGGAAACCTGACACCTCGGAAAAGTTCAACGACACAGAACTGTCAGTACCGGCCAGGGTTGCTGCTGTTGCTGATGGTCAGGGTCATCTTGTTAGAGATATAACTCCAGCAGACTCCCACAATGTGGGATTTAACGACCGTCGAAAGAAAATCAGAGGGCGAAGTTTAGAATTGATGGATCGTTTACATTTGGACATGTGGTTGCAAGACAAGTATTTACTCAATGGAATTGATGTACGCCTGAGACTGAATCGCAGTAGTGCCGCTTTCCATTTGATGGCTAATGCTAACGAGTGGAAAACCATCATCCAAGAAGCCAAACTTTACGTACGACGTGTAGAAATCTTACCCAAAGTAGCTAACGACATCAGTCAATCCTTGAGCAGAACCACTGCTAAGTATCCTCTTAGACGTGTGGAAGTGAAAACCTTTACTGCAGCCGCTGGACTCCGATCCATAGTCGAAGATCACATCTTCCAAGGACAGCTCCCTAAACGTTTATTCATTGGTATGGTTTCTAATGCAGCCTTCAATGGAGTCTACAATGAAAATCCGTTCCAGTTTCAGCACTTTAACGTCACCAAGTTAGATGTCAGTCGAGATGGCAAGACCTTGTGTACCAGACCTTTTGAACCTGACTTTGACGCCAACGCAAAAACTTACTTGCGATCTTACTTGAGCCTGTTTGAAGCCACAGGACAGTTAAGCCGCGACTGTAGCCACGGTATTACGTACGAGAATTTTGCAGGAGGGTATGCCTTGTGGGGCTTTGATTTCACTCCGGACCAAGGTAGCGATGAAGGACATTTCCACCCTATAAAATCAGGACCACTTCGTGTGGAACTTCAGTTTGGTCAACCTCTAGCCCAGACAGTGAACGTCGTCTTGTTTGCAGAGTTTGATAACACTCTAGAGATCAACAGTTTGAGAGAAGTCATTGTAGACTATTAGAAGAAGAAGAAGAAGAAACAAAGAAAAGATGCAGAACAGAGAAGAGACTATGGAAATAGATGAGGGATTTTGTGAAGGGATTCACCAGTCACCAACTACTATCACCAAAGAGGATGATAATGATGACGAAGTCATTCGTTCAGAACCTAAAAAAGAAGAGACTAATACTGTTGTTACCGAGTTTGTTGGATTTTATCCTTCTCGATGGCCAGAACACGAAAAACAGTTAGTGGATTGTTATGCTGAGGAATTGAAATTCATCATTAACAGACTGATTAAAGAACAATGTTATGGATGTCAAACCGATCATCCCAGTCAGATACAACACGACAAATGTTTGATGTTAACAGGCGAAGAACAATTGGATGAATTTTTGGAAGATGCCTGGTCAAACATCTCAGAAACAGACGTGTTGACAAAGTGGTATAAAATCTTGCAGAAATATTCTTCTCCTCCACTCATTCCTAAGGAGATCAAACGGATCGAAGGACTCATTGAACAGAGTGAAAAACCTATCCGAGATAAATTTTCCTGGAATTACAAGACAGATCAATTCAAGTTCAAAGTCAGGTGTGCATTGCTGACTCAATATTTCTGTTGTTGAAGAAGGAGAAAAAAATGGATACAAGGGAACTTCATTACTTATTGAATCGTAGTTCCTATACTTCTTCTTGGAATCCTGTGGTATGTGCTAAAGATGAACTACCTCATCGTAAACCAAAAAACGTTCATGCTTATGTCATCAATACTGACGACAGTCATCTACCAGGAAGCCATTGGATTACCGTGTACTTTCCCAATGAACACTGTGTGGAATATTTTGATTCATATGGATTACCTCCTTTGGAAAAAGACATTATCGAGTTTATGAGAAGAAACGCCGTCTCGACTCGATTCAATAATGTGAGACTACAAGGATCCGATTCAATGGTGTGTGGACAATATTGTGTTCATTATCTTCATCAACGCAGTCTTGGATATTCTTTAGAACATTTACTCACTTATTTTGATAGTGACTATGTTAGAAATGATGCTAAAGTACAACGATGGTTTTGTGAACGTTATGGTTATCTCTTGTCTTTAGCTCACCATCGTAATGTACATCAAAATGATGTCGATGTAGAAAGTTTCACATTTACTTTACCTTCTCAACGTTGTCAACCTTGTAAATATGTTCCTGTTTGAAAAAAATTTTCATAGTTACTTGTTAATTGTTAACATAGTTCTTGTTGAATAAATATCATTTTTTGTGAATTGTTTGAAAAAAATGGTGTTGTGTGGTTTTTTATTGAAATTTGAAAAAAAAAATAATGAATATGTTCTTTTCTCTCTCTTTCTATCGATCTAAAAAACCTCTCTATCTATCTATGATCTCCCTGTCGATCATCTGAAAAAAAATCTTACCATGTTTTCCATCGCGTCCGCGCGTTAAGCATATAAGGCGGTTCACTAGCCAGTGTAGTCATTCTCGTTGACTCGTCAAGATCTCAACAGTGTTCCAAGAAGAAAGAAAAAGAAGATGGCTGCCACCAAGATTACAAAGTTGAATGAAGCTATGGTGAACATAATGAGGGTGAAGAATCATTTGATGGAGACCAACCCAGAGAGAAAGACCATGACGTTCATTCAAATGGCTCATGATCTAGTAGAAGAAGTCATGAGAGAAGAAATACTTAGAGAAAGAACAGAATGGGAAGCAGGACAACGTCTACATCAGCAACAGCAGCAGCAACAAAGACAGCAGCAGCAACAGCAGCAACAACTTCTTCAGCAGCAATCCAGCAAGCAATTTGACGGTGAAGTCTTATGTAAGATTGACTGCGATGATTTTGCTTTCACTTTCAGTAGAAAGAGACCTGCCTGTCTGAAAGCGGTAAGACCACCCACTATCGCTAAACGTGGCCGACCTGCTGGAGCTGCCACGGCTACATCTACCTAAAAGAAGTTTTTAAAAAATATAAACTTCTTTAAACCCAACGGTCCTTTTTAGGGCCACCCAATCTCTAGAAAAAGATTACTTCTCTCCAATATTGCCAAAAATATCTATAAATGTGTGTTTTATATATATATATTTTTTTTTTCTGATAGTCTACCACCCCTCAAACAAAAAAACCCTTATATGATTTGTGTGGTGTGTGATTGATGATATATAAAAAAATTTCCATCCCAAAAAAATTAATGTAGATAGTGTGTTTGTGTGTTTGATTTGTTTTTAAAAAAATTTCCCTTCCCAAAAAAGTTGATAGTGTGTAAGTTTTTTTAAAAAAAAAATAACAAAAATTAATATGGTGTGTAGTTTTGATTTTTATCAAAAGTAGTTTCTTTTAGGTCCGCGCTTTTTTAGAGTCAGGGTTCATAGAGTGTAAACTCCGCGAAGCCAAGAATGACGTAGAACGAATGACGTCAGACGCAGGGTAGTGGGGTAATGTTTTTTTGTTTTTAAGTGTAAGGGATGTTTTCCTTCACGTTCGCGCTTCTAGTATATTAAAACCACGTATTCACCGGTTAAGCTATCTAGTTTTATTTAACCAAGATGAATACCGTCGAAATTGTAAGGCAAATCCGAGTTCATTTAGAGGTGGCCTGGCACCTCCTTCATGAAGTGGAGAAAAGGGAGGAGGAGGAGAAGGAAAAGAAAATACCAATTAGACCCCACCCTATGATGGAGGAGAAGGAGAATTGGGAGCCAGAAGCGACTCATCCTCCGTCGAGCTTCACAGCTCCATGTAAACAAAATGAAGAAACATGGAGGGGGAGCTGCCCTGCATGTAGGGCAAAGCCAGGGAGGTGCCCACACCTCCTCTAAAATAAAACTCTAACAAAAAAACCAACGGTCCTTACCAGGACCACCCTTTATCAAGAAAGATTAATTCTATTTCCCTCCCTCCCGTTGTCCCTATAGAGACCCCCGCCATGTTAAACTCCCGTATTGGCATCAAGTGCCCCCGCCATGTTAAACTCCCGTAAAGGCATCAAGTGCCCCCGCCATGTTAAACTCCCGTAAAGGCATCAAGTGCCCCCGCCATGTTAAACTCCCGTAAAGGCATCAAGTGCCCCCTTTTGGCATCAATACCCCCCCTCAACTACTATGGCTAGATAACCAAGTTTTAGTATCATTTCCTGTAAAGTGTGTGAGGAATTTTAAAAATATATGGCACTGAATATCGAATACAAAGAGGTCACAGTTAGCTTAAGTTCAATCAATGACAATTAGTACGATTCCTATCGAAAAATTATGTTAAATAAGCAAATACGTCAAATCTACATGTTATGTTCTTGCTTTTGTATTTAGGCATTTTTGACTGGCACATCTTCACTGTTTCACAATACAGTCAGATATGCACAGTGTATGCACGTTTTATTTTTAGTGATCTGTTCATACTGTACAGAGTAACAGAGAGATACAAGAGAGAAGAAGAAGAAGAAGAAGAAGAAGAAGACGAAGAAGAAGAGGAAGGAAGGAATGGATGGAATGGATGGAATATGGATGGAAATATATCAGATTGGAAAAGAAAACAGTTCCAGAGTGATATCACTACACTGACGATGCGACTTTTATCGCCACTGTGGCGATATCAATATTTCTCACACTGTTGTGTTTCAGTATCCAATTATCAAATACATGATAAAAAAGAAAGAATTAAATCTTTTAGCTAATACGGACTTTGTAGAGTCATTTGCAACAGGTCTGAATTACCTCAACACTACATTTACTGTTGCCATTCCTCCTGCCCACACACATTTTAATTGAGGCATTTACCATCCTTATTAAACCATTATCGTACCCAAACAATCCTTTTAACGTGGGCCATGAAATAAATTGTCCCTCGAAGCATGGGTAAATTCCGGTAAACACAAGAAAATGTTTGTCAGCAACGTGTTCTTTATATCAGTAAATATAGAACACAAAAGCATTAACACTTTTCTTTTATGTGTTTAAAGTGACAAACATATGAAAATGGACGTCGACTATGTGTTATTTAAATGGACAAATTATCCAGTCTCTTTTCCGTGACCAGTCATTGGACTCGAGTTTTCGTTTATCCTAGAATCTAACAAAATTTATTTCTATTTCAGTTAGTCTAAATACAGAATCATTGATTTTATATAACTATAGATATACCCGGCCTGGCATCAAATTGTGTTTTTGAATTGTTTAATCCGAATACAACCACTAAGTCATACAAAAATGTTAGTTCTTATTTTCCCAATCTTCTCCATTTAGTTGAATAAATATGATTTACCCATAGTGACTTAACCTTACATAAATATTGAACATCGTTTCTGTGTCATTTTTCTTTATTTCTTTATTTTCCTTTAGTTACTATTTACTTCAGTATTTGAAAAGGAGCCAATGGGCTTTTATGCAACTTAGATCTGCTTCATAAAAAAAGATATATAACAGTACCAAATAGAGCGACTCAATCATGCTGCAGGGGAAAGAACTCCGTCAGTTCCACGTTTTTCCGTCTTGCCATCCTAGGTTCGTAGTTTAGTATAATTCATAATAACACAAATTTGACCAAACAATCAAAGTGGTTGGTTTTGCTAACGGATTAATTGTTCTCTGAAGTCGGCAGACACTTCCTAGACATGTGCAAAATATGTAACTGTACATGTAGCAACAAGAAACGCAAATAACAGATACTGCAATAAAGAACAGAAAAAAACAACAAGAAAAACAGCAGGTTCGGGTGCAGTTTATCCCAATTTTACCATCCAAATTTACAGGTATTTGGATCATTTCGGACTTTTCTGCATTAGCTTCAATATCAAGACCCTCTTCTCAACCGTTTCAAAACATTGACCAAAGAGTTTGCGGTTGAGTTTTCCAAATCGAATGGCCCAGTAAAAAGAACAACAAATCCAGCGTGATAGTTTCGCTGAAACATCTTGCGAACCCATTATAGCTGACCCCAATATAGAGTATTTGGTATAATGGTAACCGTACATTTGGATTCTCTTATAGTGAAAACAAAATCTCACCGAATTTTGGACATATCAGAGTCTCACTCTTTAAGTTTAATTTCTCACAGAATAAATAATATCGTTCGCTAATTTTTTCATGCTCATGTATTTATTTATTGGAACATTTATTGACTTCTAGTTCGTCAATCTATGTTAAAACCAGATAGTCATGCCTTGCGACTGTTTTTCATAAGACTATGCAGCTCGAGAAATGGCAGAAATACAGAGAACTGTAGACAGATGTAACAAGGACCATGGAGGTCCGGTTTAACTGCTAGGCAAACTAGGCGGTCGCCTAGGGCGGCAAAATTGGGGGGGGGGGAGGGGGCAAAAATCTAATTGAATAAAAAAAGAAAGAGAAATAGCGTAACATATAAAGAGAAAAACAGATGCAGAATTTGTATTCATACTAATGCACAAAATTCATTTTCGAAAGTTAATTGTGGGGGAGGAGGGAGGGGGCGCAAGGTTGAAGGTTCGCCTTGAGCGCCAAATACCCTTGTGCCGGCCCTGGGACCATGTCAGGTATTATTGTGGGTGTACATCATACAAAAGGTTGAAATTATTTGATGAGTTTCCTAAATTTCTCTTGAAATGAGCACAAGGATAATATTCTATTTATCGCATGATGAAAAATGCTAAAAATTTTTTAGCAAACCGAAGAATAGTGTAATGTAAAATGACTTCGAAATATATTTGGATGCCTCAGTTTTAACGCATTTCCTTTTCATGGCGTTATGACGTCATTTGTGATGTCAGGATGTGTTATTACACGTGTTACATATATGAAAATTAATATATGGGTATATTAACGTAAATAACACGATAGTCGTGTGATGAAAAGAGGATCTCAAATGGGTAATGATTTAATATTGAACGAGTTGAATAATTTCCAACTTTTGCGAGCCTTGGCAAGTTAAAGCAGGAAATTATTCAACTCGTTGAATACATTCAATATTAAATCAATGCCTGTTTGAGATTCTGTTTATCACATAGTTTTTATTTTTATAAGAAAAAGAGTATTGATAGAAAGAATAATTAATGGTTTGGGGCATTTAATTTAATTCCGGCTTAGACGCTGTGCTTTTCAATTCTTGCGCGTAAAAAAATAGTCCCAGATGCATGTTGAAGCAATATTGCACAATTCGATGGCCAATAACTTTTAGAAGTACGTTTTTTTTTCTAAAACAAATTACAATTCAAAGAGCAACGGTCCTTCCAATCAATAGAACATTTTGTACGGACAACATCATTTTTCAACACTGGATCTCCGATGGAAATTCCTGTGTGATGTCACACAGTTCACTCTGTCAGATCAGCTGGAGTTGTTGAGACGCCATATACGTGGGACCGTTTACAACGTTTCCACCAAAAAGATTGTCAATCCACCATGGACATTCACCACAGATGCAGTATGGGATATGGCAGAATAAATACCATTCCAGTTGCTTGATATTTGTCTGAAAGGATGATTACTGGATGCAGAAATAGTACCAAATCTAAAGGTGTTATGAGCTGCCGGTTTGCTCTTGTGATTCCCAGATTTAATGTTTTGTGACCGGCTATTTGGTTTGGAAGAATGCTGTAGTTTAATAACTCTTTGTCAGTTGAAAGACCAGCATTTGTCGACATTCTTTTCATAAGAGTTTATTTACTCCTCTAGATTGACATTTAAACCATGATTGTCCTGGGGTGGGGTACAAGATCCATGTCGTGTGGTAACAGCACTGCTGCACTGTAAAGGGACTGCCTGCATTACAATAGGCAGTCAGGCATTTCTCTGCATAGACTCAGTATGTTTTTATCGGACAGCGCGATAGATTTTCTTGGTTATATAAAATTTTTGGTTTAACTAGGCGAATGTCCAGCGGGTTTACTGAAGGTCGCCATATTGTTTGTAGCAATAGTAACGTATTGTTAGTAGTAATAGTAAAATAATTTGGTTCCAGAAGGCGGGGCAAGGAAAATGCCCACTGTCCAAGCCAATCATTAATGAGAATACTGTGCAAGGATTCCATGGGCATATTTGGACCAATCAGATTCACAGAAAGCGATATGTTGACTTGATAACATATCAGAAATAACAAACCGCAAACACTGTATGTAAAGTGTACCAACTATGTGATAAATAAAAAATCTCAAATGGGTAATGAAATAATACTGAATTTATGAAACGAGTTGAATAATTTCCAGTTTTTGCGAGCCTTAATATCTTCATGAGTCAATCACTCGACCAGTAAACACTTCAATGAAAATGAATTGCCGTGTGGCAATGAAATCTTCAGTCTCTGGATCTTTCACAAACGTAAATTAGCTTTCAGTTTATCCAGGTAGTTTATTTCTTGAAACGGCCTATGACCCATACACCTCTAACTGTGGGTTTTGTCAAGACTAGGGGGCTCCAAACACGTTTTTACGTCACTAGAATGCATCTCTCCTTATAGATGACGACATATCATGAGTTACATCTGGTGCAGTGTTTTAGTAAAATGTCTCATCATATATATATATATATATATATATATATATATATATATATATATATATATATATATATATATATAAATTGCTGTAAATAAAAAAACTTTCAAACCCGAAGGCTTTAAAACCTCAAACAATGTCATCACAAGTTTCAAGTATGTACCGGAAACGGTTCAACATGAATCCCTGACACTACACCACGCGAGCATGTACAAACGCGGATGCAGTTTTGCGGCATGCAGAGTCCATAGCATCAAACTGACAATAACCGCAAAAACTGGATAATAAATGTCTGTTATTCTGTACTATTCTATAGCCGGAATTAATATTGCGGTTTTACAGACAGATAGGTGTAGATAGAGGTATATACGTCACACCATACGTTATTGTGCAATATAGACGACGAATATTTCTTTTTTTAACGTGAGTACCGTATATACTCACGTATACCACAGATCAAAATGCAAACAACATAGACCCTGATCAGCCGTCTCATAATGCGCCAGCAGATCAGGGTCTATGTTGTTTGTTCTACTGATTAGTCCTTACAAATTGCATAGACCCAGATCTGCCGGCGCATTATGTTACGGCAGATCTGGGTCTATGCAGTTTGCAGTTGGTATTGGATTATAAGCGAGTACATGCGATAAGCATAAAATGGCATTCAGTGCTACAGAC
The DNA here is from genome assembly GCA_029931535.1 of Margaritifera margaritifera. NCBI lineage: Eukaryota > Metazoa > Mollusca > Bivalvia > Unionida > Margaritiferidae > Margaritifera > Margaritifera margaritifera. The sequence continues at coordinate 27,861 of JAQPZY010000351.1, forward strand.
CGGTACAAACAGAAGAGACTCGTCAGACAAATTACAGAATACTAGTTTATCGAACCTTCTTATCAGTTTTGTTAATCGCCGTACGGTTCACCAGGTCAAGCAAAGGTGAACAGGGGAAACTTCACTTATTTAGAGTACTTGAAGCGTGGACTAATTGACCTTTCTAATTAGCTATATTGAGTACAGACTGAACATTTTAAACCGATATGTGAATTTTTATATTGTATCTTTAAATGTGTAGGTAAATTTTATTTGAAAATGGCGGTAATTTAGAAGGACAAAGAAATTCTGAGAGAACAACACAGCGTTCAGTCGCCATTCTAATAAGGCATGTCTTGACTCTTCCATTATTCGGTCTGACTTGCATACGCACATGCTTTTTTTTTCATATATAGAATAACGTCATATTAAGAACCGTAGCAGTTACATACCCACAGTAGTAGTTTTTTAATAACCTGTTTTAAGTAAAAATTAAATTCGAGAGGGAAAATTCAAATAAAACAATATAATTCGAAAAGAAGAAAGATGTTAAGCCGAGCGTAACTGAAGGACCAAGAAATGTAAAATTCCTGTTGTTTTTTCACTAAACTTGGTAATAAGAATTAAAACATACACCTCACCCAACCCCACCCCGAAAAATGGTGGGTAAAGGGTTCAGTATCAATAAACAGCTTACAAATAACCTCTACCACCTCTATCCTTCCCCGCTTTCTTCTTCCTAGGTATCACGCCTTGTTTTATTATGTCCTCTCAAATATTCCCTCCACTTGAAAAAGTTTTGCAGTTGTTTATTTGAAGAACAGTTGACCCACTGTCTTTTGCCATGCACAACTGCTGAAGAAAATGTGAAACTGTCATTTATCTTACTGTCTTATGTATAATGTTTGCCGAGCTTTCTTATTTCCATCATTTTTACAATAACACTTGAAATAGTTATAAACTTACTCCTTAATGGGGGGAAAATTCTAACTTTTGAACACAGTAATAAACTATTTTCTTTAATCACACGTACATAAAGGAGACGAGAAGATTTTTAAAACTTTTAAAATTTCTTGTTTTGTTTAATTGGTTTTCATGGCAAATATAACAAATTATTGGTTATATCATGCCGAGGAATTGGGAGTTAAGCGTCTTTCCCAAGGATACAACGAGGTAGCTGACCAGAGCTAGCCTGGGTACGTATCTAACCCATGACACTTGTATTACGAGTATGACGCTCTGCCAACTGACCTGCCGCGGCTCCCTTTAAAAGTTCGACACTCGGGAAATGGGGTTAATGAATCAAAGTACCATGCCATATCTCGCTTTTAACAAGGTATTACATAAGTTTAAGCAGTGCAAATTTAAGAATCGAGACAAATGACAGTAGTACTAACTTGACATTGATAGCTTACATTTTAATCAACAAACTTTATTGCATTTTACGAGAGTAACTTGCTATCATTTCATGGAAACTCTCCGTTTTTTAAATTTCTATCGAAAGACCCATATTTTTCTCTTCTTTTTAAAAAAAATTCATTCTAGAGATCAAGTTTGAAATTTATTGTCATTAATCTAGTCTGACATTTAAAAGTGTCCTTACAATAAGAAATGGAATAATTATTTTAAAAAAACTGTATATACTTTGTTAATGTAAGAAATATAACTATGTAAACCCTTTACCTTTTCAGAACAGAATCTAAATCTCTTTCATAAATCAGGATTGACTTAACATTAGTCAAACATTGACTATGAATAAATCAAAGCAGCTAATACAATACTTTTTTAAAAAATGAATTAAAGACTCTAATAAAATAAGAAATACAACTATATTGTTCATTTTGATTCCCTTAGTAGATCAAGATCCAAAATCCATGTCATAAAAACCCAGGTTGATAAATTATATTCTAACACTAAAAATGGATTAATTAAAAAGTAAAAATAGAATGTTACTATGTAGACTTTCTTACCTAAATACATAATCTCCGATGTTTAAAATTATTCTTAATGGTATAAAACCAAGATATTCCAAAATGTTCACTTCTGACACCAAGTTATGTTTTGCAGGATAACTGAACACAAAGGCTTGACCTAACTACCTTAATGGCTAGATTGCAACTGACTAAAAGAGAGAAAACACAATCAATCTAGTTTCTCACGCTAATGTTGTCATAAGGCATATATGGTTACAACTGAGTGTGGAGCCCGTAGCTGATCTGATGTGACCTGTAACTGTCTGATCATTTGTAGCAACAGAATGTTAGTACCATATATTACCAACGTTTACACTGACGCATTCCCCGTAAATCCTTTTATATTACCAACGTTTACACTGACGCATTCCCCGTAAATCCTTTTACTATCAAGATAAAAACTCGATGCAAAAAATCCAAGTAGACTAAACTCATTTATCCTAAAATTAAAAAAACAAAAATTATATATTAAAGGACTTTACGTTCTTTGATAAAATAGGGAATGTAACTGTAGAATTGCAAAAAATTTTAGATCGGAAAAAAACACTCCAGGTCATAAATCCAAACTATCGTAAATGATGCCCACATTCAAGATAAATAAATAAAATAAAATAAAGTACACGCGTTTTAATGTTACTATGTGGACTTTTTCCTGATTCTTTAAGATTAAAATGAAAAGATGATGGCATTTATCTCGGTTGCATAGGGAGCCGCGGTAGCTCAGTTGGTTGAGCCTCGAACTCGTAATCCAAGGGTTGCTGGTTAGATACCCACCCAGGCTAGCCAGGATCGGTACCTAAGTACGTCCTTGGGAAAGGCACTTACTTCTATTTCCTCGGCATTATATAGCCAATAATGTGTTTAAAGTGCTGTTAAAACCAACAAAAAGGTACTTGTGAAAGGTACGTAGCTTCCATTTCATCGGCATGATATAGCAAATAATGTTTAAAGTGTGTTAAAACCAACAAAAAGGCACTTGGGAAAGGTACGTAGCTTCCATTTCCTCGGCATGATATAGCAAATAATGTTTAAAGTGTGTTAAAACCAACAAAAAGGCACTTGGAAAAGGCACTTAGCTCCCATTTCCTCGGCATGATATAGCCAATAATGTGTTTAAAGTACCGTTAAAACCAACAAAAACAAAAACAAACTAGTTTGAATAAATAAAATACCGTCAAATTTTGAAATCGATAAGTTAAGGAAAGTAGTGTCCTTTAATAGAAATAAAAATTAACTTCTCTAGCTATGTTAGATAAAGATTGAAAATCAATTTCAGAAGTAAAGACTAAAATTATCAAAAATTAAACAACTGATGCATTAAAGAAAGCCCTTTCATAATTTTTTTTTTTTTTTTTTTTGTCGTTGTTCAGCCGATTCCTCGCTTGACGTCACGGCTGATAAGAAATCACTCGTAAATACTCAAAGTGCAACTTTCTGAACTGGTCTGTACTGAAGGCTTTTGAAAAGGACATTTCGTCGCATCCCCCTCATGTAAACATTGAGTAATAAGGTCCGGATTCCAACAAGCCAAGTTCTGATCCTGCTCAATGATTCAGACAAACGTCAATCATAGTGATAATCGACGGAGCAACTTTTAGTACTTTCCTCGAACGTGATACAGTTGTTTATTATGAAATATAAAATGGCGACTCATGTGTGCCCCACCCAAATGATACATGATACTCATTATAACGAAGATTGGAGTTAAAACTTAGTGGAACTGGTGTTTTTTTTTTTTGTTTTTTTTTAAGTCATGGGTTATACTGGTACCAATAAATTAACTGATGTAATAAAATTAATATGTAAATGTTTTCATTCCAAGGCCCATGAACTATCACACTATTGTTAGGTCACTTGAGGTTGTTGACAAAGATATAATCCAAATATGATTTTCTTTTTTATGGTTATTAGGTACGCTGTTCAGTTGATATATTTTTTATATGCATAGATTACTAGGGCTATTAGTAGCTGACAGAAAAATTTAACACTTCCGGTGTTCCACTCATTTTTGTTCCCAGCGACAACAATTTTTGTTTTTCGATGTAAACATGGCATCCGATTTGTAAAATAAAAGAAGTATGTAAACTGGGTCGCATTGCTTTGAGAAAAAAAAAAATGTAATTTCATTGTCGTCAGTGTAAGTATTGAAACCTAAAGTTGACGTGGAGGAAAAAATGGTGAGGCGCTGTGAGTGTCAAATTTGTGGATTTAAATGTGGATTTGTCCTCAAGTGAAGCTGCAAATACAGTTTCGCTGACAATTGCGTTACACTTCCGGTGCTCGTGAGACCCCAGATAAGTAACGAACTCCTACTTAGGTGGCAGGGGCCAATTTACGAAACTGTCCCCTGTCAAATTTCTTAACTTAAGGCTATGATGTGACTTTTTGAGCTATTATTGTTTAATACTTAAAGATATAGATATATTTGTGAATTAATTGTTTCGGGCTTGTGTTGTTCTTCAAATTGATGTGAGGCATGTACACCTCCCATAGTCAGTTCACAGTATGTAGACAGTGAAATACCAATAGTCGGCTAGGAAGCAGAGCTAGCCACTCATAGCCAGTGGTGTACTGGCCATTGGGCATACCGGGACAAATCCCGGTGGGCCGCCGCATCGGTGGGCCGGTGGGCTGTCAAAAAAATCCGTTTTTACCGGTGTTTTACTGGTGTGAGCAAAACCCCGGGCCTGTCCCGGCAGATAGGTCCAGGGCCTAGTTGCTTACCCAGTACACCCCTGCCCATCGCAGTAAACATGTGGATTCAAGGCAAGAAGAATATCTCAAAAACGGCTTGGATGGCATCTATTTTGAATTGCATCAAGCTGTTTAGTACACAATGTTTTGCGGAAATATCACCTAGGAAAAGGGCTTGTGTTTGCACTGTGAGCATCACTTGGTGTCAAAAATGACCTTCGGACGTGAAAAATGCAGGTATAAATTTGGGGTTGGGGTGCATAAACTTCTTTTACTATGAACTGCCATTGACTTGTCAGGTCAAGTGAATAATATTGTTATGCTTTGTTTTAATATAGCTATCCAAAAATATGGACCTTTTTGACCTCACTTGTGTATTTTATTTTTTATGTTTTTTTATATTAGGCTAGTGGATGCGGCATTAAATTTGTGCATAAAAACTGTCTCTTGTACCCTTAGTCAAAGTACGGAACCTCCGTACTTTTTTGTTTATGGTGCACCGTTCCCATTAGTCTGCTTCCCTGCTTCGCATGCTACCTGCTTCGCACTCCACCAAACGACTAACTAATCGGGAGACACAGATTTTACAGTTACCGACATATGATTTTGGCTGGACAATTTATATCGGGTACCAGTATACAAAGACAGTGGACTATTTATAGTGTATGGTGCTCGTTGTTCATCCAACAGTTGCTCACCAGTCACTCGCCTATCTATCATCTAAGAACCGACAAGGGGTGGACTGCATGATCGCTTAGTTTTAGAATTACATGGTGTGCAGAAAGAATTAGTACAATATGGATTCTCAGTACATAGAACAATCGTCCGAGAGTGAGAGTTAGAAACACACAAAAAAAAATGTGTACATCTTCAACCAGTTCAACTTAATATCGGATATGGTGTGTTTATGGATTCATATCTAGACAGCCAACTGTCCAGCCATTTTGATTTTTAACAAATTCCAAATCACTAATTTTATGCCAGAAAGAGTCAGACATCCTAAGTAAAGATATTGACAGACTTCTCCTTCTTACAAGGGGCCCCGGATGGCCGAATAGTCTAAGGCGCTCGATCACTCACACATCTCACCTCTGTCCGCGTGAGTTCGATTCTCGGCTCGACCAACGTGGTTTTGTGAGAAAGCTAGTCTATAGCTTCCCGTAGGTTGGTGGTTCTTCCCGCTATCTTCCTGGGTTCTTCCTCGACCAAATGTTTGGATAGCCTATCATGTGCTGAAAAATGACGTTAAACCCTACAAAACCAAACCAATTCTTCTTACAAATTCATCGGACGATCTACTTACATGGTACAGACGTATTCTGTGTAGTAGAGTCAGACAGTTTTCTAGCAATCCACAAGGTCCACTGTCAACCAGCTAGCCATGAAGTCAGCAACGAGTAGCCAAATATATGCAATTTATTAAGTTAATAAAATTTACGTGAAAGAGTAGAGTGGTTGAAAGTATTAATAGTAAAGAAAATGTTCCATGGAAAGAACAACTCAGGATTGATCCAGGTTTTAAAAGGTTCAGACATCTGCATGCCAATATTTCACCGGCCTCAGTTTGGTCATTTCCTAAACGTTCAAGCAAATTAAGATTGTCTGATTTTGGTGCCGGATTATAGGTTTGTGTTACGGAATCGTAAAACATTACAATATGTCCCTTGTATTAGTCTATCTATGATAATGTTTCATTTTGTGTAATTTATGACTGTCCTAGTACACTTTACTTACGAGATCAATTCATAGACATAAGTAAAATTCTTCCAATTCGTGTAAGAAGTGAACTCTATATTGGCGACTCAGAAGAGTTATGACAGGAATTAAAGACATCTGAACTAAACAATGAATTAAATGATGAGCGATGTTTGTTTAGCAATATGTGATATACTTTTATTCACAAGTGTTCCAGCATCATTTCTAAGACAAGTTAAAATTATTGCAAACTAATTATTTTATTAGCTAATACATATTGTGATATTAATATTTTGTGACTATACAATTAAGGAGAATTTCTAGGTTGGTGATAAATTTGTGATATTTATGTGAAATGAATAGTCTGGTTTGTTTTAAGCATATTTTATTGCATGTATTTAAAAAGCAAAAGGGTTAGACAAAAGTTTACCAACTTAGAATATCCTTTCCAGTAATAAATACTAAACACATCATTTTTCGCTCGTCAGGTAAAACTTACAAAGAAAATTTAAATGATACTTGAATGAGTGTAAGGACTAAAAAGAGATTATCAGTCATTTTTTTAGGTGCAAGATTATAAAGGAATAAATGTTCGGTGCGATGTTCGATTAATACCTTTTCTCATGCATAAACACTGCAAAATATTCAGTACTATCGAAAGGGATTATTGAGGAATAGCTGACATTTTTAAAGCAATTCTGGGGTTCCTCTCATTTTTGTTTTACGAACTGGTGCTCTAACATCTTTCGTAACTATTGATACGTGTCTTACCAACTTCACACTTAAAGCTAGATTAGTTCTTAAATCGTCCTCATGTTGTTATTGTATAACTTAACCTGACCTGGAATGTACGGAACTCTGTGAGCGCAAAACTGCTTTTGTTAACCCTGACATTGGTTTAAAAAAACAAAATAGGAAACAATAATGCCTCCTAAGCTGTCGCCTAAAATCAGGACACGCTCTGACCTTTTAGCCAGTGATTGTCAAAACACCTCAGAAAAATGCTAGAGCAGCTGTCATTGCATGTACATGTACACATGTACCTTGTTTTACTAGTCTCGACCTGTCAAGATTTTATCTGCATAGAGAATTTGCAGATATCAGTCTGGGGAAAATACGGTAAAAACTGCACTCCCTTGCGGATTGTTTACGTCGAGCGCATATATTTTCATTTCATCCCTTGAACAAGTATTGCCATGATCAATATTATGCCGTCATAATGTGCATGACTTCAAAAATGGACTCGAGGCATATAGACAACTAAATTGATTTTACAGCATTCTTCCTGACTGACATACATGTTAGTTTTTTGTTTATCTTGAAGATGTGAATTGACATGCTTTGTTCTAATTATTAAATTTAATTTTCATTTGCAAACGCTCACTTCGCCATCTAGACCCCTAAAATTGGAAGCGCCTCGTTTCGTTTACTGCTTTGGCTTTCCATAGCATAGCGATGAAAGCCGAAGCGGGCCGCGTGACCCAGGCTACTTTATTACCAAATGTCGCTATGTGCACTTATCACACCACCATAGCGTTTATTGCAGAGACTTATCGATTGAGAACTTACTAAAGAACATTCTTCTACTAAACTTGTGCAAATAATTCGATACAGGTATCATATTGCAAATAATTCGATACAGGTATCATAATGCAAATAATTCGATACAGGTATCATAATGCTTTTGACATGGTTTTATTTTGCCTAATGTACTGTAGCGTGGTACCGAGCTATCCGCCTTTTTTTCCCGATGATTTCCCCGTTTCAACGCGGTGTCAATCCATCAAAGTATTTCGAAGATGGATTTTGGTAGAAAAGCCACAATGTGTTCCGATTGCTTGAAAATTTTGCACCATTGTTTTACATTCGTATTGAGGCCAGTAATCTTAATTCCATGCGCATATCGTCAGCAACTTTCGAGAGACAAGATTCCAAAGTTTTAACTCTACTCTCAGCTGAGTGAGGACTTTCAAAGTTTTCACAAATCCGAGATCTGTGTTCAACCATTAAATAACTGTATGCATTAGAGTAGCTACTATTGTACACAGAAACTGAGCTTTGTATAAAATGACTTTGAAATAATTTAGGTAATATATCCACTAACGCATTCACAGACAAAGAACTCTGCTACAATATAACTTTTTTATAACTCTGCTACAATATAACTTTTTTATAACTCTGCTACAATATAACTCTTTTATAACTCTGCTACAATATAACTTTTGTATAACTCTGTTACAATATAACTTTTTTATAACTCTGCTACAATATAACTCTTTTATAACTCTGCTACAATATATTTTTTTTATAACTCTGCTACAATATAACTTTTTTATAACTCTGCTACAATATAACTCTTTTATAACTCTGCTACAATATAACTCTTTTATAACTCTGCTACAATATAACTTTTTTACTACATATCTCAAAATTCTTTCTGCAAATATTTATCAACTTGCATTCGAAAAGTTATAACTTTTACTGATGTGTAACCTTTTGAAGAAAAAGCACTTAGAAAGACAAATAACAAACTTTAAAATAACTTTCACAGTTTCTTCTTTTTTTTTTAGTATTTAGGTCACTGAACGCTTGCGGATATATGTGAAGTATGGTCGGCATTGTTATTTGTGCAGATATTTGGCAAGTTCATATCGATATAAATAGGATTATTAGCAGAGATTATTATAGAGATAATTAGACATTTTCATTAACTGTAAAATATTTGTGCGTTCTTTATCACTCTTATAATGCACACCTCGCTTATTGCCCAACAGACTATAACGTCATTTATCTGCGAGCACGACTACTCCTACAGGGATTGCAGGTTGAATAAGACGAGTAAAGTGATGTTTAGATGTAATAAAAACAAGTCATAAGTACTACATGTCAACCAAATTAAAAACTGTTTTAGGTACAACATTTTTGTTACTGACAAAACCACAGAAAAAATTCAGAAAATCAGTTCATTATTCCATAAATCGGGCCTGCAACCCATAACACTGGTCTACAGCCAAAATGCTTCCGCAATAAATGTTGTCAAACTTTACTAACTCTGGGTCACTGAGAACGAAAATGATGCTTAAAATTGTTGATTGGCTCTTGTTTTAAAGATACTATACTGGGTCAGTATATACGACCCTTGACTTGGGAATGGCGGACGATAAATGAATTATAAAGGGAAGGGATCTCAATTTAAACCAGAGATGACTAAAATACATCTTTGACTGGATCTATGAATAAGTCTATAACTAGGTTTGGACAGTACTTGCTTTTTAGGCAAAACAATGAATGATGCAATCTGAAGCTGGTATTGCGTCATACATTATATGAATTGCATCATGTTATTCCGAGAAGTCATGGATAATGCAATCATAACTAAGCTTACATCACTCTGCTGAAGAAATTGCCCTATATCAGCTCTACAAATCATACAGTGTCGTGCTCTCTTATTTGCCAGTGTTTGATTTTGCAAAGGGACACATTTCTGTTTAGCCAAAGTGAGCAGAGATGCCTCGTACTTGTGTGAACCATGCAGATAACTTTGCTGTGTTTGTGGTGATGTAACTTTTGCATCACAAATGCGCAGTATAACCACTATGGTTAAGAAAGCCTATCACCTTTATTTTGGCTGCAAAAATGGAGATCAGTACAAGATGTGGGCCCCACACATATGCTGCAACACTTGTGCAACAAATCTTTGCCAGTGGTTGAACAGGAAAAGGAAATCTATGCCTTTTGCAGTGCCAATGATTTGGAGAGAGCCAACAGATCACATCAGCAATTGTTACTTCTGCATGGTGCCTCCAGTTGGGAAAGGTGTGTCAAAGTAGGAAAAGTGCACTGTGCATTATCCAAACATTCCGTCAGCTATACGCCCAGTACCCCGCGGAGAAGGACTGCCGATTCCTGATGCACCAGAATCATTCTCACTTGAGTCAGACGAGGAAGAGGAAGAGGATGAAACTTCTAGTCCTGAACCATCAATGTCACATGACCCATATTTTCTCCCATCCTCCTCCTCTGAACCACACCTCATAACACAAGGTGAACTGAATGACCTTGTCAGGGATTTAGAACTACCCAAGAGTAAGGCAGAGCTGTTGGGCTCCAGACTACAGCAGTGGAATCTCCTGGCAGATGATGTTAGGGTTTCCATGTTCCGTGACAGTCAAAAGGAACTTGTCCCATTCTTCTTCATGGAAGGTGATCTTGTAGCCTGCAACAACATCGATGGTGTGATGGCAGCCCTCAACATCGTTCATGATCCAGATGAGTGGAGCTGTTCATTGATTCATCGAAGACGAGTCTTAAAGCTGTTTTGCTGCATAATGGCAGTGTTTGCCATCAATTCCCGTTGGTCATGCAGTCCATATAAAGGAAACCTATGAAAACATGAAACAGCTTTTGAGGTGCATAAACTATGACCAACATCAGTGGCAGCTTTGTGGCGATTTCAAGGTTCTTGCTCTCTTGCTTGGTTTGCAAACTGGATACACAAATAACTGCTGTTTTCTCTGCGAATGGGATAGTCGTGCGAGAGATTCCCACTACATCAAGAGAGATTGGCCACTCCGACAATCATTGGAGCCTGGGACGAAAAGTGTTCAGCATCCACCACTAGTTGAATCAAGGAAGATTGTGTTACCACCCTTGCACATCAAGCTGGGTCTGATGAAGAACTTTGTCAAGGCCATGGACAAAACACAAGCAGCTTTCAAGTACCTCCGTGGAAACTTTCCAAGGTTAAGTGAAGCTAAGATAAAAGAAGGTGTCTTTGTTGGTCCTTAGATTCGTTAACTTCTTCGAGATGGTGCATTTCACCGTGCACTGCGTGGCAAGGAAAAGACGGCATGGAAAGCCTTCCAGTTAGTGGCAACAAATTTTCTCGGAAACAACAAGGCAGACAAGTACAGGGAGTTGGTGGAAAACCTCCTCAAGGCACACAAAAGCCTTGGTTGCAACATGTCACTAAAGACACATTTTTTGCACTCTCATCTAGATTTTTTTTCCCACCGAACTGCGGAGCAGTGAGCGACGAGCACGGCGAGCGATTTCACCAGGACATTGCAACAATGGAGAAACGCTATCATGGCAAATGGAGCCCATCAATGCTTGCAGACTATTGCTGGACAGTGACAAGAGATGCTCCATTTAATGAATACAAGAGACAAGCCAAGAAGAGCCGAGTTGACACTGAATAAGGACTAAACTATGTACTTATATATAAATAATAGTTTTTTGACTTTTGTTTCAATATATTTTTTATTTATATAACCCTTTTGCTGTTTTTTAAAGTGTTACATAAACAGGACGGGTGAAATACTATCATGTAAAGCAACCATAAACACATGAAAAGACCTAGGTTTACAATTTATGATTAAAAGTCTACTATGTACACAATATACATAGACTATACATAGACGTAAAATGTAAAAACTTAAATATCTTGGAAACAGTATCCAATCAGTTGTTATAATTGTCATATTTGAATTCAGCACATCAAAATCCCTAATAAATAGCACATTTAATCTCTGAAGCAGACGACTTCGAAAAAATTGTAGACCAGTGTAATATAAAATAATATAAACACACACTATATATAAACATATATATATATATATATATATATATATATATATATATATATATATATATATATATATAAACATATATATATATATATATATATATTGTTATGTATGATGTTTATATAATATTATAAATATTTTAGGAAATTATAAATGTTTCTTCACTTTAATATTTGCTTAAATCTTAATGTTATCAGGAAAAACATGTTTAACTAGTGTCCTTGAATTAGGTTGTTTTGATCAATATGTTTTCTCAATTTGAAGGTCAAGGTTGATTTTTGTTTACAAGTAAAAATTCCATTAAGATGACTCATGTTCTAGAACATTCTGTCATGTGACCAATCTTTATATATACCATGTTTGGTGGACATTTATTCAGTTTTGACATTACCATCAGTCTTGTAAAGAGCTATTACAGTTGTGAAAATTCATTCCAAATTCTAAGTGAGGAATTTTTTGTAAATATTCATTGGATTATAACAGTGCTCATAAACTTTTGGATTTTGGATTTTTAAATAATGATTTTGGAATTTAACTGAACTTATTCAAAGATTTTGGAATACTTCATTTTGACATCAGCACATCAAGATTTCTAGTACATCAGGACTTTGGAGACCATTGGCACATAATAACATTCAAGGACACAGCCGTGAATTCGGAACATTCTATATTTAGGACTTGTGATTAGAACAATCATTCTTATTGGATTATTAGGATTTCAAAACACATTACTGTAAGTGACTTTTTTTATTTTTCATTTTAATTATCTAGTAATAAATTGCTTGTTGATTTTTACTTGATTTGTTGGTTTCACTTTCTTTCTGTTACATTTTTCTTAGACCATAGAGTCGTAACAATATATATATACAGGTACTATGATTGGCGCGTGCAGGTAAAGCGATGGGTGACGTAACTCACGGGCCCGGGTTCGATTCTCAGTTGGGAACAAATTATGACTCTCTAACCTGTACGATTATATTCTCTCTCCATATATAATATTACCAATGTATCTGTTATAATATGAAAAGACTTGAGTAAAAGTGTTTCCCTAACAAAAAATGACCTATATAAATTGGTAATATGAGAACACATAAGTGTCAGTGTTTCCCTGACTATTGGTAATATGAAAAGACGCAAGTAATAGTGTTTCTTTGACAAAAAATGACCTATATAAATTGGTGATATGAGAACACATATGTATCAGTGTTTCCCTTATAATAAATGCCCTATATAAATAACATGCTAACTCTGATAGTGATTATATGATTATTGTTCGAAAATGATCACGCACTTACCAACTGTGGGATTAATAACGTATGTTGTAGAGTCTTATGGATTAATAACGTATGTAGCAGTCTTATGGATTAATAACGTATGTAGCAGTCATATGGATTAATAACGTATCTAGCAGTCTTATGGATTAATAGCGTATGTAGCAGTCTTATGGATTAATAGCGTATGTAGCAGTCTTAGGGATTAATAACGTATGTAGCAGTCTTATGGATTAATAGCGTATGTAGCAGTCTTATGGATTAATAACGTATGTAGCAGTCTTATGGATTAATAACGTATGTAGCAGTCTTATGGATTAATAACGTATGTAGCAGTCTTATGGATTAATAACGTATGTAGCAGTCTTATGGATAAATAACATGCTAACTCTGATAGTGATTATATGATTATTGTTCGAAAATGATAACGCACTTACCAACTGTGGGATTAATAACGTATGTTGTAGAGTCTTATGGATTAATAACGTATGTAGCAGTCTTATGGATTAATAACGTATGTAGCAGTCATATGGATTAATAACGTATCTAGCAGTCTTATGGATTAATAACGTATGTAGCAGTCTTATGGATTAATAACGTATGTAGCAGTCTTAGGGATTAATAACGAATGTAGCAGTCTTATGGATTAATAACGTATGTAGCAATCTTATGGATTAATAGCGTATGTAGCAGTCTTATGGATTAATAGCGTATGTAGCAGTCTTAGGGATTAATAACGTATGTAGCAGTCTTATGGATTAATAGCGTATGTAGCAGTCTTATGGATTAATAACGTATGTAGCAGTCTTATGGATTAATAACGTATGTAGCAGTCTTATGGATTAATAACGTATGTAGCAGTCTTATGGATTAATAACGTATGTAGCAGTCTTATGGATTAATAACGTATGTAGCAGTCTTATGGATTAATAACATATGTAGCAGTCTTACGGATTAATATCATATGTAGCAGTCTTACGGATTAATAACGTTTGTAGCAGTCTTATGGATTAATAACGAATGTAGCAGTCGTACGATATTTTCTTCTCAGATGTTTGTAGCTCTAACACAGACAAACAAAACTGTACTCATATCTGTACTACAATAATATTTGTTTGCCTTCATATATCACACAAACTACATTGTATATCTACATTATCATGTCTACCTATTCAATCTTCTAAACTGTGTTATTTTTTCTCAGTTAATAATATCACATTTTGATAATCTAGATATTTTCTCAGCACAAATTCTTTATACATCAACCTTGAAGAACTGATCGATTGTTAAATTTCCAGATGTGGAACGATATCAGTTTATTTTCAAATGAGGCTCAACAATAGTTCACTCAGTACCATGCACTTCGTTTGCTATTTGTCAGTTAAGCATTATCTTTATTTTAATCTGTAAACTATAGTACTGCTAAATATCGGTTTTCTGCATCGCATTTGACTAAATTTCCCTAAAATTCCATTTCTTTTATAGTGGTCAGACAACTTTTTATCTACTCTGGGAGAAAGTTTAAGTCTCCTTTTTAAGCAATTGTCGTATTAAGAAAAAAAAAAAAAAAACACGGATGAATCCGTGGATATAGTTTATACTAACAGAATTTAAAAATCTGTTTCGTTCATTTCTAAACGAACAAAGTTTGGCTCACTCTTCAAAATTATACCAATAAAATGAAATGTCAGACGAATTTGAATTTCGAATATCCAATATTCATTCTGGTTTATTGCTTCCACATTTTCATTGCAGATCCACATAATCAATACAACAATACACCGTGAACAGATGACTTACAATTTTTTTTAAAAAGCTATTGTAATTGGGCTGCGGGTGCCATCCAAAGATACGTCGAATGAATGGTAGATTTTATCAAACTGCGCATGCGCAACATTTTAATTATTATCCAGGTCATAAATTAAGTGGAAGATATAGTTCCTGGTTGAATTTTGTTCAAGTATTTTCTTTCTTCTCCAGATTGCCCATATTACTACAAAGTTATATTTCAAGCATATGCTGCTGAAACTGGTGAGGCTGAGTTCCATGAAACGGCCTTCAAAACTCCACCCACCCCAGGAAATAAACAAAACAAACCATGTTGTCTTTTTCTTCGTCATTCTTTTTCTTCCTTTTTCTCTCGTCATGTTTATACGATTACAGTTAGATTATCTTTTCTTGCAATTTTCTCTTTTTTTAAATACAAAACATAATAATAATAATAATAATAATAATAATAATAATAATAATAATAATAATATACTAATTCGGGGTCTTTCTATGAACCGTTTCTCTCAATAATGTCAATGACAAAAATATAAAGGAGACACACCAAATACAACTGTTTTTTTACTTACAAAACATGGGAGAAGTTACATCCTCATGCACATACCCATACATACATACATACATACATACATACATACATACATACATACATACATACATACATACATACATACATACATACATACATACATACATACATACATACATACATACATACATGGTTTCTCATAATCACATTATACTTCCCAACGTACATATCTACTTACCTGTTTGCCAGCATTCGTATGTACATACTATCTTGCGAACATTCATATATGTATCTATATATACATCCATCCATTATGCATGAAAAAAAAAATCTTGCAGTTGATGGCATATACATCGTCAAATTCAAATTTTTAACATAAAATTTATTACACTACACTCCATATAGCTCTGCAACCACCCCCACCCCCTACCCATGCCCTCTCCCCACGTCACACCCGTATTGCAGGCACTTCTTTTTACGGTGTGCATGTAGGCTGATACCGATAAATTTAGAACCAGTTAGATCTTTCCACAAATGTGATTAAAATCAAATCTTCCAACTCTGCTCCCATTTGTCGCGATATAGCTGATTTTAATCAGATTGATTTCAACCCACTTACTTGCCACGAATCTTCGACTTCAACCCACTTACCTGCCACGTATCTTTGATTTCAACCCATTTACTTGCCACGTATCTTTGATCCGGCATTCATTCAACAGATTAAGTTGTGCCCGAGTCAGGTAATAATCATTGGTAATTCTCACAATTTCACAACTGGTCTATCGTCATGAGATATGTTGTGATTACAATTTGTGCAAACTGTAGCAGGTTTTACAATTCAAATCATTTTCTATTATGAGAGTTTATTTTGGAAATGGTGATAGTAACGGTGTAGTGATGGTTGCAGTGGTAGCGGTACTTTTACGATGTTTTGCGGTGGTGATGGTGTTGTGGTTGTAATTGTAGTAGCTTTGGCAGTAGTAGTAATAGTAGTAGTAGTAGCACAATTAGTAGTGATAGCAGTTGTAAGAACAGCATCAGTACTAGTAGTAGTAGTAGTAGTAGTAGTAGTAGCACAATTAGTAGTGATAGCAGTTGTAAGAACAGCATCAGTACTAGTAGTAGTAGTAGCAGCAGTTGTTGATGTTGTAACAGTGGTAGAGCAACTGCACCACTCGGTTCACGGTTAATTTTTGTTCTTAATTTTGAATAGCTTTTTTGTCACAATAAAACAAAATAGATTTCATCTAGAGAATATTTATCTGCAACTAACACAAATAATGCATAGAATCGATAACTAGTAAAAACGTGCAACAAACGGCCCAGTGCGGCAAATGCTGCAGGGCATCTGGTAGTAGTAGTAGTTGTATTAGTAGTAGTTGTTTTAGTGGGGGGAATATGAGGAGAGGAGGGAGGGAGGGAGGAGGAGAACACGAACGAATAGGACAAAGAGATAGATGAAGAGAATTTATTACTGTTGATATTGAGCTTGGAGAAGGAAAATTTGTTTGATTTTGTGAGGTTTAACGCTATTTTTCAGCACATGACAGTCTATAAGTTGCGACCAGTATATTTTGTGGAGGAAGAACCCGGGAAGAACCACCGACCAACGGAAAGTAACTGCCAAGCTTTCTCACATACCCACATTGGTCGAGCCTAGACTCGAACTCACGCGGACAGAGGTGAGATGTGTGATTGATCTGTAAAGGCGAGCGCTTTAGAACACTCGGCCACCTGTGACCTCGGTGAAGGAGGATGGAGAGAGGAGAAGTAGGAGAAGGTAGATGAGTTAGAGTACTTTTTATATCCATGTCCTATATTGTTAAAAGTCTTAAGTTTGTGTATGGAAACAGCAACAAAATTTGAAGATTAATTAAATATATCAACCTATCTGTTACGTTATTACATAACGTGGTATGCTGCATTTGTGTATGCAACAAACAAACTCGTAGTTTACCTTAATTAACCTTAATAGATTACGCTGGTGTTAAACACTCAGTCATAACAAGATTTTATTTGAAGTCGGCAATGGGTGTTAAACACTCAGTCATAACAAGATTTTATTTGAAGTCGGCAATGGGTGTTAAACACTCAGTCATAACAAGATTTTATTTGAAGTCGGCAATGGGTGTTAAACACTCAGTCATAACAAGATTTTATTTGAAGTCGGCAATGGGTGTTAAACACTCAGTCATAACAAGATTTTATTTGAAGTCGGCAATGGGTGTTAAACACTCAGTCATAACAAGATTTTATTTGAAGTCGGCAATGGGTGTTAAACACTCAGTCATAACAAGATTTTATTTGAAGTCGGCAATGGGTGTTAAACACTCAGTCATAACAAGATTTTATTTGAAGTCGGCAATGGGTGTTAAACACTCAGTCATAACAAGATTTTATTTGAAGTCGGCAATGGGTGTTAAACACTCAGTCATAACAAGATTTTATTTGAAGTCGGCAATGGGTGTTAAACACTCAGTCATAACAAGATTTTATTTGAAGTCGGCAATGGGTGTTAAACACTCAGTCATAACAAGATTTTATTTGAAGTCGGCAATGGGTGTTAAACACTCAGTCATAACAAGATTTTATTTGAAGTCGGCAATGGGTGTTAAACACTCAGTCATAACAAGATTTTATTTGAAGTCGGCAATGGGTGTTAAACACTCAGTCATAACAAGATTTTATTTGAAGTCGGCAATGGGTGTTAAACACTCAGTCATAACAAGATTTTATTTGAAGTCGGCAATGGGTGTTAAACACTCAGTCATAACAAGATTTTATTTGAAGTCGGCAATGGGTGTTAAACACTCAGTCATAACAAGATTTTATTTGAAGTCGGCAATGGGTGTTAAACACTCAGTCATAACAAGATTTTATTTGAAGTCGGCAATGGGTGTTAAACACTCAGTCATAACAAGATTTTATTTGAAGTCGGCAATGGGTGTTAAACACTCAGTCATAACAAGATTTTATTTGAAGTCGGCAATGGGTGTTAAACACTCAGTCATAACAAGATTTTATTTGAAGTCGGCAATGGGTGTTAAACACTCAGTCATAACAAGATTTTATTTGAAGTCGGCAATGGGTGTTAAACACTCAGTCATAACAAGATTTTATTTGAAGTCGGCAATGGGTGTTAAACACTCAGTCATAACAAGATTTTATTTGAAGTCGGCAATGGGTGTTAAACACTCAGTCATAACAAGATTTTATTTGAAGTCGGCAATGGGTGTTAAACACTCAGTCATAACAAGATTTTATTTGAAGTCGGCAATGGGTGTTAAACACTCAGTCATAACAAGATTTTATTTGAAGTCGGCAATGGGTGTTAAACACTCAGTCATAACAAGATTTTATTTGAAGTCGGCAATGGGTGTTAAACACTCAGTCATAACAAGATTTTATTTGAAGTCGGCAATGGGTGTTAAACACTCAGTCATAACAAGATTTTATTTGAAGTCGGCAATGGGTGTTAAACACTCAGTCATAACAAGATTTTATTTGAAGTCGGCAATGGGTGTTAAACACTCAGTCATAACAAGATTTTATTTGAAGTCGGCAATGGGTGTTAAACACTCAGTCATAACAAGATTTTATTTGAAGTCGGCAATGGGTGTTAAACATTCAGTCATAACAAGATTTTATTTGAAGTCGGCAATGGGTGTTAAAGATTATATGTTTGCATGCTAGCAAATAATCATCTATCTGTAAGTGCACTTTCGTCAGAGAGCTACTTTCCTAGCTGTGTAAGAGAGAGACAGAGACAGACAGAGAGAGAGAAGTTGTTTGTTATGTGATCCTTAAAAACTTCAACACACAATTTTGGAACAGTATTGGCGTCTGACTATTTGCCATCGCAGACCAAACCGTTATACGAAGAATAAAATTTGAAATTGTTGACATTGTTTAAGTCTGTGTGGGATATTTCTCAGGATCTACCTGTGGTTGTTTTGCAGAGAGAATCACGCTTTTATTTCATTCTGTTTTGTTTAAATAAAGTTTGAAGTGCTGTCTCGCAGCATATTTCGTAAATAGTTGTAAGTAGTGTTGTTGTTCTTTGGAAATATTAGACAATACTAGTCTCTTCAGTTCTGTAGCGTACTAACAGGAGGGGGGGGGGCGGACGGGGCGGTTGCCCCGGGCGCCGGAGGTCTTGGGGCGCCAAAACAGCTGATAAAAATTCGGGCCTCGTATTCTGGCCCTTTGGGGGGCCATCATCGTCGCCCCTGGCGCCATTTACCCTTAGTACGCCACTGCTTCAGTGAGTCGGTGTCTTGAATTAAATATTTTGTGAGAGAGAGAGAGAGATCCAAAAACTGACCACAGACAGGAGAAAGTGGACATATAGTACGCGTAAGACTGTTACAATTAGCTTAATCTCAATAATTACGATCTATGTTCTATTAGGCTTAATTAATGAGCGACATTGATCAGAATGTAAATGTATGTGATTTAAATATTTTGTATTAAAAAGACCAAAAGAAAAAAAAACAACTTGTTATTGATTCTTTTTATATTCTATCTCTTAACAAAAGATTTATTCAGAATTTTCCTGCTGGTGAAACTTTACAAACTGCTGCAAGATTTAAGAGTACGGTACCATAAGAGATCAGTGTAATAAATATCCGCCATTTCATTACTGATGTAATATTTGTTGTAAATAATCATAATTTCTTCCCGAAGTATTTGAAGAGGTGAGGGACACGGTATACATTTATAAAGCAAGAGTAAATTGAATGAAAAATTGAATCATTATACAGCGATACATGTTGCATCAACATCGTTGTGATAGGCATATTGTATTATTCTTCGCCTCCAGCACACATAATTTGATTGAATTCAACAAAATTTGTATTATTCTGTACAAAATGCATCCTGAAGAGTCTTTGTACAACACTTAGAGCCTTTTGGTGATTAGGCCAAATTTGACCCATGTAATTCCTCGACCTTTGTTGTCAAATAAACAACATTATGGGATACATTTTTTTTTATCCCGCAACGTTAAAGACTTGACGCATTACTCTGTCTTTTCTATTCGGCATTGCTTAGTGTTGTTACAGTGTCGATTTTACGGTATGACGTCATGACGTTCGTGAAGGGAAACGTTATGTGATCATAATCATTTTGCTTCAATAAGAAGGGTTATTGCAGACCCTTGACCCTCATTTCATATGGTCTGGCCAATTGTGAGAGTCCAAATGTGAACAAAACCTGACGTTGTATATGTAATAACAACTAAAAAATTACGTTATTTTTGTGTGCAGTTGTTAAACACAGGAGCATGTGTGTGTTCGTGTGTTTGCAAACTGACCAATTTCCCATGTAGTGTTACTTTTTCGATTTTAATACGTTTTCTTTAATACGTTTTTCAGTTATTGTTCGTTGTTTGTTTGCTTGTTCCTTTCTTTAACAATCATTCAGAATATTTTTATCTCTTCCCGAGAAGCGTAATAGTTTAAAACGTCGAATAGAAACGGTGGTATTTCCAACATCAGGCACTCAAAAGTTCTTTTCATGTCTATGTGGTACTAACCTGAAAATCAATTATATGATGTTGATCTTACAAATTCGTTCTGCAAGTATATGTTATGTTTGGTCTCACCGTGAGCGATATATTTTGTTTATTAATTGAATTGATCACCCCTACCGAGGTAGGTCACTGAAATCATTTATCATGTGATTATTACCTGTCACAGGTAATAAAGGAGTCAATGCGCTCCTCCATTCAAATATATACACTATTTCTTGGTTTATCGTTATCCGAATACATTTTAAACATGGTACATTGGTTATGAATCAAGTGCAGTTTACTTAAAAACTATTCTTTTTTTCCTCTTTTTAAAAAAAAATAGTTTTATTGCTGAATTCCTTAATTTTTAACCGCGCTTGCTTGTAACAGATGTAATGCTTCATCTATATCATCTATATATCTGTTACTACTACTATACTGCTGCTGCTATAAAAAAAAAAACATTTTACAAAAAATATTTTATTTTTATTTTTTGTTTGTTTGTTTGTTGTTGTTTTTTTTTTTTTTTTTTTTGCTTTTTTTCTGCTGTGATAGCGTAGCAGTAGTAATGAGTGATCTTTCCTCTAAAGTTCTTTTTCTTTTCTTGTTTTTGTAATCGGAATTTCAATTTATCTGACACAGAGATGTCACACATTGGCTCTTTAAAATAGAAACTGAATATGCATGCATGTATGTATGTGCGTATTTACGTGTGTATGTATGTATCTATGTATTTAATGTAATGTATGTATGGGTTAAAGGCATGTCAGCATAATACTGGCTATGTGGTGCCAATTTAAAGGTAAGTTTAAAAAATGTAAAACAAAAAAATTGCAGAAAACATTTAAGTGTATAATGGAAGTTTATTTGTGCCTGTGAAAGATGAGAGAGTGAGACAGACAGAACAACAAAACACTAAAGGTAGGAAAAAGTAAAATATCTATCTATTATTCTCTCTCTCTCTCTCTCTCTCAGCCGATACATTTTAGGTCCATATGCATAAGAATTAGAGCATTAGCAATAAATATAGAAATAGTTTCCATTGTCATTTGTTTCAAATCCCAACATTTTTACTGACTTGATCATCACATATTTGGGTAAACCAGTAAGTAACATGCGCCAGACTACTAGAGTACCAAAATTGATTAGTGAGAGTAGTGTCTTATTACTAATTATTTAGACTGGTATCCACTGGAATATCACTCGAGAGCTGATTTAGAAAGATAGAGTACGAATATAACTATGTTATCCACTTTCTATTATCTTAATAAGTCGTTATTCTTTTACTTTAGAAGCAAAGGTATATGTCTGTGTAAATAATGGCAACTCCAACGGAAAACAATAATGTGACAGCCAGCCGTAAATGCCCAATTAATAGCAGCCGGGTAGATTTTTGCACAGGTAACAAAATGACCGCAAAATAATGCTCGCATGGTCTCATCATGATGATGACATTGATGAACATGATGTGATGATGATCATATCGTTGTCGCAATTTGTGTTGTTGTTATTAACATCGGAGAGTTCTTTTTCGTTATCATTGCGATTGTCGCTGCTAATTTCTGCAGCATCTGTATTTCTGTATCAACTGAGGTGCAAATACATAATATATAGCAATGTAACATAAGGGAAGCAACAGTTTCAAAGTATCAATCACTATTATAGTAACGTCCCCTGGTACGAAGAGAAACATATAACAATATATATTTGTGGTTACGGTATGTACGTTGCGCTGTGGCTTTTTGTCGTGCTTACCGGTAATTGTAAAGCACACTCCCCCCCCCCCCTCCCTCGGAAATCCCAATTAATATGCCTGTCACGATGAAAAAGCACACCTTGCACATTAGGAATCCAGACGTTGCTTTATGCAGCATGGAAATTAGGACAAACTCTATGTAAGGTGTGTGATGTATATGAACGAGTCACCAACCGCTGAATAATGGGCAATCGCAAAAATACAGGTTTTCATCCCGACAAACAATTACGTTTTCAAGAATGTTTATTTCTTTGCACTGGATTTTATTACAATCCAAATCACAGTCGTATTCTCTAGAAACACCCCCCCCCCCCCCCCCCCCCCCCCCGGGAAATGACTTTAGAGTTAATTTTCCATAGATTAAACTACTTCGCCTCCAGTTTTGCATAATATGTTTTCCCCAATACTTGCACAAATAAACATAAGAATTAATATATCTACGTTTTATCTATCTATCCAGTATCGGAAGAAAGCGTGAATAACATCCGTTCACATTGAGAATGTCTTCAAAATTTGACTTTATTTTGTTTTGCGGTAATTGGATACGAGCAAACGTTTTCTGCTACACTATCGCATTTTCTAATCGGGCGCTATGGGTGAAATAATAACAGGTGGAGACTAAACAATTAATTGCCTCGGGTCTTCTAATCTGACAAAGTCAGTATCTTCAACTTGTTTTTCCCCATTTATCTTTACATTTCTGCGTGTAAAAAAATAAACGTGGGCGCTCATACATCACCGAGGAAGCGCTCTTGATCAGCGTTAAAGGTTTACGTCCACATTTGTAATATATATATATATATATATATATATATATATATATATATATATATATATATATATATATATATATATATACAAAACTTCAAAGAACTCTGGTCCAATTGTGTAACTAATGGCTATTGGGAACGTTTGTGACAAGGGGAGTATGGAAGAACACTGGCTCCTGTCGAGTCCGAAGTCCAACATTGTTTACATTTCTTTATTAGAAAGAAACTCTATCATATGCGTAAGACCTTTTGCAATTAGCTTAATCCCCGTATTCTCGATCTATGTTCAATTAATGAGTGACATTGATCAGAATGTAAATGTATGAGATTTAAATATATTTTTAAAAAAAAATGGTTATTGATTTTTTTAAAAATAATTGTATATTGTATCGCTTAACGAAAGACTATGTGGGATTTTCCTACTAGTGAAAGTTGGCAAACTACTGCAAGATTCAAGAGCACGACAACTATCAGAGATCAGTGCAATAAATATCTGCCATTTCATTACTGACACAATCCTTTGTGCAAGTAATCATAAACTGATCTGGAAGTATTTGAAGAGGTGAGGGACGCTGTATACACCCATAAAGCAGGTGTACATTGAATGAAAAATGTCATCATTTAACAGCGATATATGTTGCCTCGACATCGCTTATGCATATTGCATTATTCTTCGCGTTTCACAAAGTTCTTGCTAAACAAACAAGATATTGGGATCATTTTATCTCGCAACGTTAAGGACTTGACGTATTACATCGTGGTTTTGCTATTCGGCATTGTTAAGTGCTGTTACAGTGTAACATATGATTTTATAGTATGACGTAATGACGTTCTAGAAGGGAAACATTATGTGATCATAATTAGTTTGTTTCACTAAGAAGAGTTATTGCAGACCCTTGACCCTCATTTCATATCGTTTGGTCAGTTGTGAGCGCCAGATGTGAAGAAGACCTGATGGGTTTGCAAACTAACATATTTCCCACGCAGTGCTACTTTTTCATTTGATTACATTTTCTTTAGTACGTGCTTCAATTATTGTTCGTTGTTTGTTTGCTTGTTCGTCATTCAGAGTGTTTTATCTCTTCCTGAGAAACGTAATACCTTAAAACGTCGAAGCCAAACGGTGATATTTCTAACATAAGGCACTCAAAAGTTCTTTTCATGTCTATGTGGTACTTATCTGAAAATCAATTTTATAATATTGTGCTTACAAGAATTCGTCCTTGAAGCATCTGTTATGTAATATACGGTCTCACCGCGCTTGATATATATTTTTTTTATTTGTTGAATTGATTCCCCCTCGCCGTCAAAAAAAAAAAAAAAATTGCTACAGGTGAGTCATTGAAATCATTTATCATGTGACTATTTGTAAAGGAATCGCTGTACTTCTCCATTGAAATGTATACAATATTTCTTGGTTTATCGTTATCAGAAATCAGTCTACGTGGTACAGTGAGTAATAAGTCAAATCCAGATTAGTTAAAAACTAAATCTTTTTTTAAAAAAATAGTTTTATTGCTGAATTACTTTAAATTATTAACAGCCTCTGTTTGTAAAGGATGTACTGCTTCATCAAGCTATCTATCTATCTATCTATCACCACTTCTATACTGCTGCTATAAAACAAACTATTTCTTGTTGTTTTTTAAAGTCGTTTCTTTTTTTTTTCTTTTTTTTTTCTTTTTTTTTTTTTGTTGTTGCTGTGGTGGCAGTACCAGAAGTAATTTTAGTTGTTGTGCTGGTAATTGTAGTAGTGATTGTGATGGTAATTGTAGTAATGATTGTGATGGTAATTGTAGTAGTGATTGTGATGGTAATTGTAGTAGTGATTGTGATGGTAATTGTAGTAATGATTGTGATGGTAATTGTAGTAGTGATTGTGATGGTAATTGTGGTAGTGATTATGACGGTAATTTTTGTAGTTGTTGTGATGGTAATTGTAGTAATGATTGTGATGGTAATTGTAGTAGTGATTGTGATGGTAATTGTAGTAGTGGCTGTGATGGTAATTGTAGTAGCGATTGTGATGGTAATTGTAGTAGTGGTTGTGATGGTAATTGTAGTAGTGATTGTGATGGTAATCGTAGTAGTGGTTGTGATGGTAATTTTAGTAGAGGTTGTGATGGTAATTGTAGTAGTGGTTGTGAGTGATCTTTACGCTAAATTTTTTTTTTTTTTTTTTTTTTTTTTTTTTTGCTGGTTGTCGTCATGGGTGTTTTATTTTATCTGACAAAGAAAGCGGACACAATGACTCTTTAAATAAGAAATTGACTATGTAATATGCATGTATGTATGTTTGTATGTATGTATGTAAAGGGTTCAACGGCACGTCAGCACAATATTAGCTAGGTGATGCCAATTTAAAGGCATGTTCAAACATATATTAAAAAAATTGCAGAAAAGTTTTAGAGAAGAATGGAACTCTATTTGTACGTGTATGCCTGTATAAAAGAGAGAGGCAGACAGAAAAACAGACAAACAGAACAGCAAAATACTAAAGATAGGAAAGAGTAAAATATCTATTATTCTTTTCTATCTCTTGAAGACGATACATTTTAACACACACACACACACACACACACACACAAACATATATATATATATATATATATATATATATATATATATATACATACATGCATACCTTTATAGCATTAACCCTGAAAATATTAAAAGTTTTGTATTGTAATTTTTTAAAAACTCCCAACATTGTTACTGACTTGATCCTCGCACATCTTAGTAAAGCAATTAGGGGTATGTACCAGTCTACCGGAGTACTTAATTAGGGGTATGTACCAGTCTACCGGAGTACTTAATTAGGGGTATGTACCAGTCTACCGGAGTACTTAATTAGGGGTATGTACCAGTCTACCGGAGTACTTCTTGTGATTACTGAGTAGTCTTTTATTTCTAAGTATTAAGACTAGTGTCTAATGAAAGATCATTCGAAAGTTGATTTAGAAAGACAGACCGCGAACATCACTATGTTATCCACTACCTTAATAAGGCATCGTTCTATTACATGTAAATAATTACAGCTCCAAGGGAAAACAATAATCTGACAGACAGCCGTATATGCACAATTAATGGTAGCCGGGTGGAGTTTTTGCTCTGGAAGGAAAAGTACCGCAAAATAATGTCTTGGTGGTCTATTATTTGCTTTTATTATTATTATTATTATTATTATTATTATTATTATTATTATTATTTACACAAGAATGATTATTTCGATCCCTCGACACACACACGTGTACACACACACACACACACACACACACACACACCCTTAGAACTGTTAGTACCAACTGAAATGCATGGGGAATCTAGATGTCGCATAAAACCGGGTCTATAAGAAGCTGACCAAGAAATAATGAGAAATAGTCCAATTGAGCATCTTGTTTTGTTGTTGTTGTTGTGGGTTTAACGCCATTTTTCAGCACATGAAAGGCTACACATGGCGGCCAGTATATTTGGAGGAAGAACCCGGGAAAAACCTGGGAAGAACCACCGACTCACGGGAAGCTACTGGCAAGCTTTCTCACATACCCACGTTAGCCGAGCCCGAGACTCGAACCCACGCAGACAGAGGTGGGACGTGTGAGTGATCTGTAAATGCGAACGCATTAGACCACTCGGCCATCCAGGGCTCGCATCTTGTTTTATGGTAACCTATATCTGCCTCTTGCCCACTGATGGAGTATTCTTTAACAGATTGTATGGATCTGCATGATTATTTATTGCAGAAGTGATGGTAAAGACACTTCTCTTTATAGCGACACGGTGTTCAAATGCATATATCATTACCGTAATTTTCAAATGATGTATGTCTCTGGTCAAAATAAAATATTTAAAAAAAATAAAAATAAAAATTCGGGTGATCAAGAATAGGCCAAATTTTACATTTACGGTATGAAGTCTTATTTGCAAAAGGTGACAGTGAAAGTATGTGAAGTGTCGACTTTTTACGACTTTAGTTTACGGAAAATCACATGCATTTTACATTATGTAGAACATGGAAAATGAATATTGAACTTACAAGTTGAAAGCAGTCACAAATAAATTTCTTCGTAGGCACATCTGGATTGAAGTTCCTTTCGTTCGTCTTCAGAATATCTGTGTAAAAAATGTTCATCGCACAGCTTACTCCCTTCCAGATCTCTTCACTTAATTCCGGTGTTTTATACAAAATCTTCAAAAGAAGTTCCTTTAATTTTTGCCGGTGTTCATCAAAATCACCAAAAGCCAAGTCCTTCGCACTGAAGATGTTTTTAGAGAAAAAGTAGTCTGGTCTATTCACGCATCGCTCTTCATTTTCAAAAACTTCATGCAGTATCCGAGGACACTGGATCACAATTAAAGTTTTGTTTAAAATCTGTAATTGAAACATGGATCCATGGGCATCACCAATTTCTTTGAAACATTGTGGAAAATTCTCTGGTTTTAAACCTATATTTCCTACAATTGGCCATCCCTTTGGCCCTGGAATGGCTTTACATCTGTGAGAGTTTCTTTTCTGTTTCATTTTGAGAGATATTATAAGAAGTAGCGTAGAAGCACTCAATACTACGAAGACCCACATTATTGATGTATTTGTCGACCTTTTTGACAGTATTCGCAACTTTTTGTAAATAATTGAAGTGCACTTTATAGTTTCCCTTTCATATTCGTGGTATTGTTTCTATTGCACCTGTTTTCTTCTACTGCATTATCCTTTATACAGACATGTTGTAGCTGATTTTCACAAAAGTGAGCCACCAAAGCGAATCACGTCAACCATCAGCCTGGTAGATTGGCTTCAATCTCGGTTCTTTAAATCCTGAAAAATAAAAGTGAAGCTTTTCTTACTTATTGTATACTTTAAACTAAGTCACATTCAATTAACATTAAAGTAACTTACACTATTTTCCCGTGTTAAACGTAGATAAGGTCATATTATAGTCGCAATCGGAATGTCCTAGGTCTTTCCCATCACATGCTAGAAAAAAACTCGATGTAAATAATGGCCATTTTGAACTGCCCTCAAGCCTATGGTTATCATTACGTCATAATAACTTCATTGACGTCACAATGACTAGATGACATATCATCACTAACAGCAACGTAAGTAACAGTTTGAAACTAATCAAATGAAACGATTTCTTAAATTTTTTCATTACAAAGTTGCATGAATAACATTAAAAATGAAAAGAGCTGAAATGCCGTCGAGTGCTATTTTCAACACCTATCATTTTATAAGAATCTGTTCTTCGCAAATCTAGTCGGAATCAGCCGGTAAAAATTACCAGTTTGGGAAGTATCACTACGATTACCTTTGAGCCTCTTTCAAACAGTGTAAGTTATTCGACTCGCATCGGAAAGAGACGAGGATATTTGGAATGATTGTAACCGAACTTTTTCAGGTACCGTTGCTAACCATGTGAAGTATGACTATTTTTGTTTACAGAAAGAAATGGCGTACAGAAACGCTGATGGCAGGAAAATATAAATCGCAATATTTTAGATTTTAGAAGAAATTTTCAATGCGATGCCAATGTCGGCGGTAGAGCAGCCAATTAGAATAGTAGACAGGACAGTGGTTATTGACCGATTGACAATCTCGATTTTAATTTGGCTAACAAGAAGATGAAATGGCAAAAATAAGTAGAACTAAGGCTTGAAAGGAAAGAGACATATATTTTGTACAATTTAGAGTTGATTACATATCAAGCACCGCAATTCCCCTCCTTGAAAAACGAATATATTCAAATAACGGTAACGCATGATTACTTTCAGAATAGTAGATACTTCGTCTACAAAAACGGGAAAGTGTACTAGTATTTTCGCCGCCATCAAAACTTTACCAGCAACGCAACGTAACAATTCCATTGATACGTCACCACTATTATGTGATATCACATAGAGATAAACATGAATTAGATAGATTCATTGAGATTTTAAGATGAACAAGGTCTTTTAAATTCATTCGCATGAAGATGAAAAATAGAATTTAACATTATCTTTTAGTTTTATTTCAATGACGACGTACACAAAAACGTCGCTTGTGTCTTTGTTTAAAGTATAAAATAAATATCACATTTGTACTGAAAAATATGTGTGTAGGCTCATTATTTTGTCAGGCCCACAGGTAAGCTCGTCGGCCACTGCCCAAACAATTCCTCCACACATATATTTTGAATATAAATTCAATAACGCATACATACACAACGCAGGTAAGGTCATATTGTAGCCCAACTTTTGCACGCACTGTTACCAAATAGTTGTCGAAGGATTATTTTTGCTTACAAAAAACATGGCATTCAAAGACGTTAAAGGCAGGGTAATCAAAATCGATATATTGGAGGTTTGTTTTGAAGCGATTTCAAACTCGATACCTGTGTCGGCGGTATAGCGGATAATACGGACAGTTGAGAGGACAGTAGTTATTAACCGAGATATATCTCGGTTTCAATTGGCTGAGAAGAAAATTAAATCGCACAAATCGGTTGAAGTTCTGCTTAAAACGCCGTTAATACATATTTTGTAATACATATTTTGTATAACGCCGGTAATACATATTTTGTAATACATATTTTGTATAACGCCGGTAATACATATTTTGTAATACATATTTTGTACAACGCCGGTAATACATATTTTGTAATACATATTTTGTAATACTACATATTTTGTAATACTACATATTTTGTAATACTACATATTTTGTACAATGTTGAGTTGTATTTGTACTGAAAACCAACTTCAAAGCAAAATAATATGCTCAGATAACGGTAACACATGATTACTTACAGAAATATAGATACTACAGAATGAGCACTTGTATTTTCTCTGCCATGAAAACTTTACCGGCAATGCACTGTCACAGCTCCACTAACGTCACTATACTTCGCACAGTTGGTTACCTCCCTTTGGAAGGATCATGCCACGTCCACAGTGCTGTCAATTTAGTGGTAAAATGCCACCTAGAGAAAAACGTACGATTTGATGACCGCATCATACACAATTTGGATTGTATTTTCTGCAGTCTTTTCACTACAATGGCTTTAGTGCAGAATATAAAATGTGCCTAATATACAGGAGGAAAGTCATGTTTTCTTTACTTGCTGAGATGGAGCAAAGACGTCGCTATACCGTTATCATCACAATGAAGCGTTCGTTCGTTAGTTGGATTAACGACGTGTGCGGCCATTCGGACATTTACCCATCACAATGAAGCACATCTGAGCTGCTTTACATAGGTTGGTTCTTTATCCTTCGCTTCTGATTGGATTTCAATTTTTAAGGAAAGTATGTATGCTCCAGTCAATGCGCTCGTATACTAATGCGCGGAAATGATGGAATAATGTTTCTATGATCCAGGGGTCACAACAGCCTTATTGCAGCGATATATTTTGAAAGACTATAAGCTGTAAAGTGCGTGTTACGTCACTGCTATTATATGACTTCACAAAGAAGAAAGTATGTGTAACAGTTGTTACTGTGTGACAGAAATGACTGGGAACCAGTATAATGATGGACGGGGTCTTTAAATTCATTCGCGTGAAGATAACACATTTAATTTTTAAGCTACAGCATTATGTCAAAGTTTATATTCCAATGACTGGGCAAAATAGCATTGTTATATTTTCCTTTGGTTTAAAGTATATAATAAATAAGGTATTGAATCTGTACAAAAAATAATCGCGTTAACTCATTGTGTTGGCGCCCGACTCTCTCTGCATTCTAAAGAATAAATATCAAAGCAATAGCGACTATTAGGGATACTGAGGAAACAATCTGCCAGAATGGCTTTGAAGTTAATCTCCTGGGATTAGCCTGAGTATTATCACCACTTCACACACACACCCGGCTTCATTGCATTTGTGTACTATATATATATATATATATATATATATATATATATATATATATATATATATATATATATATATATATATATATATATATATATATATATATATATGTGTGTGTGTATTAACTTGTTCTTGAAAATCACTTGTCCTTTTACAAGTGTAACTGTATGCATGACACGAATCCAACATGAACTCACTCACACATTATTCCTCCAGACATTGTATGTGTGCTAGAAAGCATTAGGACTCACGGTACTGTTATGTATGATGTTTATATAATATTATAAATATTTTAGGAAATTATAAATGTTTCTTCACTTTAATATTTGCTTAAATCTTAATGTTTATCAGGAAAAACATGTTTAACTAGTGTCCTTGAATTAGGTTCTTTTGATCAATATGTTTTCTCAATTTGAAGGTCAAGGTTGAATTTTGTTTACAGTTAGAATTCCATTAAGATGACTCATATTCTAGAACATTCTGTCATGTGACCAATCTTTATATATACCATGTTTGGTGGACATTTTTTCAGTTTTGACATTACCATCAGTCTTGTAAAGAGCTATTACAGTTGTGAAAATTCATTCCAAATTCTAAGAGAGGAATTATTTTAAATATTCATTGGATTATAACAGTGCTCATAAACTTTTGGATTTTGGATTTTTAATTGATGATTTTGGAATTTAACTGAACTTATTCAGAGATTTTGGAATACTTCATTTTGACATCAGCACATCAAAGATTACTAGAACATCAGGACTTTGGAGACCATTAGCACATCATAACATTCAAGGACACAGCCGTGAATTCGGAACATTCTATATTTAGGACTTGTGATTAGAACAATCATTCTTATTGGATTATTAGGATTTCAAAACACATTACTGTAAGTGACTTTTTTTATATTTTTCATTTTAATTATCTAGTAATAAATTGCTTGTTGATTTTTTACTTGATTTGTTGGTTTCACTTTCTTTCTGTTACATTTTTCTTAGACCATAGAGTCGTAACAGAAATTGGGGGCTCGTCCGGGAATGAATTTCTTTAAAGCATATTAGAGATATTAAATTTATCTTTGAAATTCATATTGATTTTGTCTCTGAATTTTTTTTGTTGTCATTGGCAAAGATTTTTAATAGAGAAATTTTTGTGTGTGAAACCAACAAGCATTTACAATGGTATCTAATGTTCAGAATTTCATTTCAAAACCTACCCAGGAGGGGTTAGAGTGCATGAGAAAGGATGAGTTGCTCGAGCTTACCAGAAAATACAGTCTATCTGAGGCAAAAATATCATTGACAAAACAGGAGATAAAGATTATTTTGATTCAGTATTTAGTAGGAAAGGGAATTTTTGAAAATAGTGCTTTAAGTTTGAAGAGAAAGCCTGTATCTGGTTCTGACAGGAAATTAAGGGAATTAGAGTTAAAGAACCAGATGGATTTAGAATTGGCAAAGCTTCAGATTCAGAGAGAGAGAGAAAAAGAAGAGAGGCAGATGGAGAGAGAGAAAGAAGAGAGGCAAATACAGATGGAGAGAGAGAAGGAAGAGAGGCAGATACAAATGCAGAAAGAAGAGAGGCAGATGGAGAGAGAGAAAGAAGAGAGGCAAATACAGATGGAGAGAGAGAAGGAAGAGAGGCAGATACAAATGCAGAAAGAAGAGAGACAAATACAAATGCAGATGCAAAGAGAAGAAAGGGAAATGCAATTTAAGTTAAGAGAATTAGAACTGGCAAACAGAGCACACTCCACTCCTTTAAACACAAGTCCAGGTTTTGATGTTACTAGATATATTAGGTTAGTACCCCCTTTTCAGAAAAAAGAAGTAGATAAATACTTTCTTCATTTCGAGAAAATAGCTGAAAACTTGAAATGGCCCAGAGAGCATTGGACTTTGTTATTACAAAGTGTACTTATTGGCAAAGCTCGTGAAGTCTACACTTCACTGTCAGTACAACAAAGCACTGATTATGATGTGGTTAAGGAGTACATCTTGAAAGCTTATGAGTTGGTACCAGAGGCATATCGACAAAGGTTTAGGAATTGTAGAAAAGAAACTGGACAAACTCATGTCGAATTTGCAAGGGATAAAGAACAACTATTTGATAGGTGGTGCTCAGATAAGAAAGTTGATCAAGGTTATGATAACCTCCGACAGCTCGTATTAATTGAAGAGTTCAAGAGGTGCATCCATAGTGATGTTAAAATCTATCTTGACGAGCAGAATGTGGAAACTTTGGAAAATGCTGCTCGTATGGCTGATGATTATTCCTTGACTCACAAAATTTCATTTGGCAATAAGTCGTCCTCTCAGCAGTTTTCTGGTAAAAAAACCATTTCAATCTCATTCGAGTACTTCCAAATTTCACAACAGCACAACTGTTAGGAATCAAACATCTGATAAGACTGATCAGAAATCCTTATCTCTTCCTACGTGCACTTATTGTAAAAAGAAAGGGCACGTTATTTCTGATTGCTTCAAGTTGAAAAATAAGCAACAGAGTAAAGACAGAGCTTTTCCAAATGCTCTTATTTCTACGAGGTCAAGGTCACGGTCTTGTATTGAAAGCAATACATTTGTTGGGTCAAACAAACCCCAGTCTGATTCTATTTTAGAGGCTTATGAACCATTCATGTCAGAAGGTTCTATATCACTTATTGGTGATTCTGCCAAACCTATCCCAATTAAAATATTAAGGGACACTGGAGCTTCTCAGAGTCTTTTATTATCAGGTACTTTGCCTTTGTCTGAGGAGTCTTCTTCAAGTGAAAGTGTTCTTGTTCAGGGAGTAGAGTGCGGCTTTGTAAATGTTCCTCTCCATTGTGTAAATTTGGCATCAGACTTAGTTTCTGGACCTGTGACTGTTGGGGCAGTGACTTCTTTACCCATAGAGGGTGTTCATTTATTACTAGGCAATGACCTAGCTGGAGATAAGGTTGTGGTTAATCCACTTGTAACTGACAAGCCTTGTTTGGATCAGAAAGTTGATCCTGTCGAAACTGAAATCCCTGATTTGTACCCTGCTTGTGCAGTTACTAGAGCTATGGCAAAAAGAGCTCTTGAGAGTGATGTTGATCAGGATATTATTCCTTTAGCTGACACATGTATTGGTCAGTCTTTTGATGAGGTCACTTTTTCCTCAGGTATTGATCAATCAAATGGTATTGATCACAGTGATCCTCTTTTGGCAACTCATTCTCTTTGTCCTAATCAGGATGACAAACGACAATCCCTTGTCGTTGAACAGGAGCAAGATCCCGAGATATCTTGTTTGTTTCAGAGGGCTATTAGTGAAACTGAAGCCACACAAGTTCCAGTGTGTTACTTTGTGAAAAATGGGGTCCTAATGAGGAAATGGAGACCACCTGATGTACCCGCTGGTGACGAGTGGTCAGTGAGCTATCAAATTGTTGTTCCTAAGTCATATAGACAGGAAATTCTTAATTTAGCCCATGAAACTCCTTTGGCTGGTCATTTAGGAGTCCGTAAGACTTATCACAAGATCTTGAATCATTTTTATTGGCCGAAACTCAAAAGTGATGTTTCTAAATACTGCAGATCTTGTCACACTTGTCAAATGGTAGGAAAACCCAATCAGAAGATACCTAAGGCTCATCTGCAACCTATTCCTGCATTTGATGAACCATTTAGTAGAATAATGGTAGACTGTGTTGGTCCTTTACCTAAAACCAAGTCAGGCAACCAATACTTGTTGACCATCATGTGTACATCTACAAGATTTCCAGAGGCAATTCCTCTGAGAAATATAAAAACTAAAACTATTGTGAAAGCTTTGGTGAAGTTTTTTACACTTGTTGGCCTTCCCAAATCTGTCCAGTCGGATCAAGGGTCAAATTTTATGTCTGGAATTTTCCAACAAGTTATGCATGAATTAGGCATCCAACAGTTTAAATCTTCTGCCTATCACCCTGAAAGTCAAGGTGCTTTGGAAAGATTTCATCAAACTTTGAAGAATATGATTCGATCATATTGCTTTGATACAGAAAAGGATTGGGATGAGGGTGTTCATTTAATTATTCTGTTAATTTAGTTGTACCTGTCCCACACAGTGAAGATATCAACGATGGAGTACGATCAGACTATAGTGACTCTGGTATAACCAATCTTCGGAATTCAGAAATATTGAACAACCTAGACCAGAAACTTTCACATCTACAACAACAGGAAAGAAATGAACTAAAACAGCTATTACATGACTATGAGCACTTGTTTCCTGATGTTCCAACACGAACAAGTAAAATTTATCATGACGTTGACATTGTAGATTCTGCGCCTGTGAAACAGCATCCTTATAGGATGAATCCTCTCAAACAGAACTATCTGAAGAAAGATATTCAGTATTTACTGGAGAATGATTTCATAGAACCAAGTAAAAGTAACTGGAGTTCACCATGTATTCTTGTTCCCAAGCCAGATAATACATTCCGTATGTGTACTGACTATAGAAAAGTCAACAGTGTCACCAAAACTGATTCATTTCCAATCCCAAGAATGGACGATTGCATTGATAAAATTGGAAATGCAGAATATGTCACCAAGTTTGACCTTTTAAAAGGATTCTGGCAAATTCCACTGACGGAAAGGGCAAAAGAAATTTCAGCATTTGTAACTCCAGATGGACTTTATCAATATAAAGTCATGCCGTTTGGAATGAAAAATTCGCCTGCAACGTTTCAACGTCTGATGAACATGATAACATTTGGTCTTGATAATTGTGACGCTTATATCGATGACGTCATTATCTACAACAACACCTGGGAAGATCATTTGGAAACCATTCGAAAATTCTTCTATCGACTCAGTGATGCGAATCTGACAATTAATTTGAGCAAAAGTGAGTTTTGCCATGCTTGTGTCACATTTTTAGGACATATTGTGGGACAAGGTCAAGTTAAACCTATAGAAGCTAAGGTCAAAGCTATCTCTGAATTTCAAGTTCCAATTTGTAAAAAGCAACTGATGCGATTTCTAGGTATGGCTGGATATTATCGGAAATTTTGTTCCAATTTTTCCAAAATTGCTGAACCTTTGACAAGTTTATTGAGTAAGAAAACCAAATTTCATTGGTCTGACAAGTGTCAGGAATCTTTTGACAAGTTAAAGGCCATGCTTAAGAATGCACCGGTTCTTTCTGCACCAAATTTCAGCCAATCATTTAAATTATATGTTGATGCAAGTGATGTAGGGGTTGGTGGAGTATTGATTCAGGAAGACAAAAGTGGTGTGGATCACCCTGTGTGTTATTTTTCTAAAAAACTAAACAAGCACCAGAAAAATTATTCCACAATTGAGAAGGAATGTTTGGCTTTGATATTGGCTTTACAGCATTTTGAAGTGTATGTTACCTCAGCTCTTTCTCCAATTATTGTGTACAGTGATCACAATCCCCTTACTTTCATCAACAAAATGAAAGATAAAAATCGGAGATTGTTGAGATGGAGTTTGATATTGCAGGAATATAACATTGACATCAAACACATCAGGGGAAAAGACAATGTGATTGCAGATGCACTCTCACGTGCCTAGAAATGTAATATTGCTTGATGTAATTAAGTCCAGTATCATAAAACATGTTCTTATGTAATTTTGGTTATTATAGTATTAGATGTATATTTAAAAGAAAGCTTTATTATATAAATCTTTCTTTTTCTTTATGAGGGGAGGTGTTATGTATGATGTTTATATAATATTATAAATATTTTAGGAAATTATAAATGTTTCTTCACTTTAATATTTGCTTAAATCTTAATGTTTATCAGGAAAAACATGTTTAACTAGTGTCCTTGAATTAGGTTCTTTTGATCAATATGTTTTCTCAATTTGAAGGTCAAGGTTGAATTTTGTTTACAGTTAGAATTCCATTAAGATGACTCATATTCTAGAACATTCTGTCATGTGACCAATCTTTATATATACCATGTTTGGTGGACATTTTTTCAGTTTTGACATTACCATCAGTCTTGTAAAGAGCTATTACAGTTGTGAAAATTCATTCCAAATTCTAAGAGAGGAATTATTTTAAATATTCATTGGATTATAACAGTGCTCATAAACTTTTGGATTTTGGATTTTTAATTGATGATTTTGGAATTTAACTGAACTTATTCAGAGATTTTGGAATACTTCATTTTGACATCAGCACATCAAAGATTACTAGTACATCAGGACCTTGGAGACCATTAGCACATCATAACATTCAAGGACACAGCCGTGAATTCGGAACATTCTATATTTAGGACTTGTGATTAGAACAATCATTCTTATTGGATTATTAGGATTTCAAAACACATTACTGTAAGTGACTTTTTGATTTTTTTCATTTTAATTATCTAGTAATAAATTGCTTGTTGATTTTTTACTTGATTTGTTGGTTTCACTTTCTTTCTGTTACATTTTTCTTAGACCATAGAGTCGTAACAGTACTAATTCAGCTCCCATAGTAAACCTATCGAAATAGCATGATATTAAAAATTCAATAACTTTACATTTCTGAATGCTCGTGATCAAACCTATATTTATTTCTCAGTACGGACTCATCCTTGATGCAAGCTTATGCTTAGAGAAAACCATATGAGCCGCGGCATTTGTTTGATCTACGTGCGCTTGAAACGTGTGATTTAAATTCCGCACAAAAATAACCAGGTGCTAATTTCAGTAATGAGTGTTCCAAAGTCAAGTCTGTAAAAGGACTGAAATTTCATCAAAACACTGTCTCTATTTGTTTTAGTCCCAAATAGGATAAGCTCTCAATATATTCTTGTCACTAAAATTTTATTTTTCATTATCAACCAATTTTTGCCAGCCAGGCCCATATATACTCTATTTTATGTTCACCGATTTCTAGACAAGTTCCCGTTTCTCCATATAATTAGTACCGTGAGTCCTTTATGTTTCCTGCTTGAGAACGTTTATCAATGAGCTCAGCCTGCACACACAGGAAGCCAATCTAGAAATCCTTTAGTACAG
This sequence comes from Margaritifera margaritifera, assembly GCA_029931535.1. Lineage (NCBI taxonomy): Eukaryota > Metazoa > Mollusca > Bivalvia > Unionida > Margaritiferidae > Margaritifera > Margaritifera margaritifera. The sequence goes on from JAQPZY010000351.1 coordinate 66,255, forward strand.
TCACGCCATTTGGCGAGAAAGAAGAGTTTTGAGTGAGTTCCATGTAACTGGCAATGATCAGAGTATAATGGAGCTGCCTGAGCGAGAATCTTTCCCATTTAAAACAAGGATTTTTCAATCTTTCAATTAGAAAGAAACTTAGCAGCAAGTACAGAGGTGCTTACCTGCCAGGTATTTTTTTCAGACATGGCTAATGAGCTGTGAATTTGACTGTAGTTAGTTCAACAGTAATGCTGAAAATCCAAGATAAAATAGGTTGCATGGAACGCAGAGATGTAACCCAAATTCGTACATAAAAATGCGTGCGCGGTATTGTTGGACGAGTTGTATGAATGTGGCCGTATCCATGTATCAGCATCGGATTTCACGCGGCAGTGATGACATAGTGTGTTGTTATATTTATTATTTTCACGGGCCGCAAAACAAAACAAATGACTCTGCATTCAGCATCGTGGGTATATTGGCTGAAACCATGCAATCCTGTTATGTTCTCCAGTCTCACAGAAGAGACAGGAGAAATTTTCCGAGTAGAGACATAAGATGCGTTCTCTTGCCCTAATATATTGTATTCACTCAGAGCGATAGAAATAACGATGCGCGCAAAGTGGATTTTCAAATCGTCTGCTGATCTTCTGTTTAAGGACTTTCCTATCACAGAATGGATTGCTAACTCCATTTGCTTTTGGAATGCTTAGATATGTTTCCTGTAAGATGCCATCGAGAGTATAGAACCATCTTTCAAAAACTTTCTAACAACGTTAGAAATTAAATGTCCAAACCTATTGCTTAGCATATGTATATGCTGAGGTTTCGTCAATTGTGCTGGATGTACTAGCAGTAGACGTTTTTGGAGTCGGCAACTCTCTCCGTCTTAATACATCAAGTACATACTTTATCCAACAATGTTTGCGGTATTTCACATCAATAGCATGGCTATCGTTTTAATCAATTACACCTTCCAATCTGATTCTAAGATATTCACTTTCATATACCGCTTTGTGAAATTGAATGCCTGAGTTTAGGGTGAAAACGTCATGAAGAGCGTACTTTGGATCATTTTCTTGAAAAAACTATCCTTGTCAAAATGGAGCACCCAACGAATCATGTTGCAATTGATACTTCTTCACAGAATACCTCAGATGCAATAGTTGATAAACAGTGTCTTCCTTTCTTGGTTGTATAAAACGAACATCTTGATTATCGACAGCATCATTATATCTTTGCTTTGCCCTGTAAAAATGACCTGCGTGACATGTCTTCTCGTTGTATGTTCTGTAATACTTTGCTTGTTTCTATACCAACTGGGATGTACTCAAATTACTTGGAAACCGGTTTGTAAATGAATGTACTCTTTCTCTCCACATTCAACCCTCACCATGACAAATTCAGCTTGTTTTTCATGTGATTTTTATTTGACAGTGGAAAAACTAAGCCTTCATATGTATATTTCTGGCATAGAAAGCATAGGTCAATGTTCATCATCTTTTTCTAAGCTCCAACTCTCCATTGATCAGCACACACGCTACTTTTACAAACACAAAAGACCTTTATTGACATAAAGACGAACGTCTTACAGGCAAAGTGACGCTAAGCACACACACACACACATATTATATATATATACATACATACATACACACACATATTACATACATACATACATACATACATACATACATACATGCATACATACATACATACATACATACATACATACATACATACATACATACATACATATATTACATATATACATACACATATTATATATACACATACATACATACATACATACATACATACATACATACATACATACATACATACATACATACATACATACATACATACATAGATACATACATATGTCAGCAAGAACATTTTGATTAGAAAATAAATGTAGGAGCTATAAAGAACTGTTTCAAACTAAAATGACGGTAGTGGATTATATTCTCAAGCCACAGCACTTTCAACATTTGAATTTCGAAGTGGTCTAACTTCTGTAACTGAACTACATTGCAGGTAGCGCCATCAGAATCTACATATAATATAAACTTGCTGGCATACATTTTATCCCAGATATCTTATGTTTAGAAGGTAAATACAATATTACAGTTTATTCTGTTGTCAAATAATTGATGCTCTTTTTTGGTCGGTATATGTAAGTCAAACGCCGGTGTCAAGGAAAGGGAAAACTCTGACCTTGACTCTTGATACATTATTTCTGCGTGACCATGGGCCTCACAATATACCACCGACCATCTCTGGAGAATTATAAACAGTGATTTTGTTTAGATTTTTAACAAAAGGTGATAACAGATTGCTTTTTACTGTGATACTTGTAGAATTCACAATAATTCACATGTAATAAATCTGACCTTTTCCTTTGACCATAACCTTTGAGGAAATAAATGATCTGTGTGTTGCCAATTTTCTTCACGAAATTCTCTCGGGATGACAACTGGTCCTGGACAAACTTGTCAATTTGTCTTTCTTCCATCGTCAAAAAAAAAAACAGTCTGCACTAATACGCAACTATTTCAGGATATGGCAAATGATCATAGCATATTAGGACCCTATCAGTAAACCTTGAATTTATCTACGTCTCCAAGCAGAAAGGCTCGATATTTTCCAGACGGTTAACAACAAACCTAAGTCCATCTTTCCGGTACTGTGTCTCGCAAGATCTGAATAATCGCTTTGACGTATCAGGCCTCTTAAATTTAGGTATTATATTTAAGATATGGGCACAAACTTTCATGCAAAGGTCGCTCGTAAGAAGAATGAGACTGCAAGAATTCTGTCTCATTGGAAATGTTAGCAAAAGTTCTCAAGCTGATTCCGGAGCTTAACAATTTGGTCAACCATGACAACAACAAAACAATGAGTACAAAAACACAATAATGAGAGAGAGAGAGAGAGAGAGAGAGAGAGAGAGAGAGAGAGAGAGTGTGTTAATTGTCCTCACTGGAGTTCACCCTAGTTTCCTTATGCATCTTTGTGCTTTGGTCAAAATCTTATGCTGAAAACGAAAAGAAGATTAAATCCCTAACTTTGTATTCATGGAAACGTCATATCTTTAGTAACATTCACTTTCATCCAAATATTTCAATGTTAAATGTAATCTATTATTATTTTGTCTTTAAATTTTAGTGATTTTTAATTAAATTCTTTAGTTCTCGAAGAGTTTCATCGCAATATCAATTTTAAAAAGCTTTGTTCCATCAATTGTTTACAAATGTGGATCGGCAAAATAAAAGTACGATAGCCTAACCGATGCATTCATTCCAAATATGTGACGCATACAAATGACCTGTTCGGTCCCATCGAAAAGCCTTTTCCTGCTGTCGACATTGAACACTCAAACATGTGACGCATACAAATGACCTGTTCGGTCCCATCGAAAAGCCTTTTCCTGCTGTCGACATTGAACACTCAAACATGTGACGCATACAAATGACCTGTTCAGTCCCATCGAAAAGCCTTTTCCTGCTGTCGACATTGAACACTCAAACATGTGACGCATACAAATGACCTGTTCGGTCCCATCGAAAAGCCTTTTCCTGCTGTCGACATTGAACACTCAAACATGTGAGCATACATATGACCTGTTCGGTCCCATCGAAAAGCCTTTTCCTGCTGTCGACATTGAACACTCAAACATGTGACGCATACAAATGACCTGTTCGGTCCCATCGAAAAGCCTTTTCCTGCTGTCGAAATTGAGCAATCAAACATGCGACGCATACAAATGACCTGTTCAGTCCCATCGAAAAGCATTTTCCTGCTGTCGACATTGAACACTCAAACATGTGACGCATACAAATGACCTGTTCCATCCCTTCGAAAAGCCTTTTCCTGCTGTCGAGATTGAATACTCAAACAACCGAAAACGAAAAAAGAAAACTGTTGGTCCGCAACACTTCGAGTTTTCGAAGTTCTACTTTAATTGCAGTGTGTAATATAGTAAGACCTACATAGCTGTGTGATGTATAGTGATGAAAAGCAACCCAAACTATGATACAAACGATAAGATAACAAATTACCTTGGAAACTTTATCAGTTGTAAAGTACATTTCATACTATTTACGACGTGACTACTACTACTACTACTAATCGGTATTTACAGTTTAAAGCTGAAGATCAATTTAGTGCTTGCAATGGTGAGAATATTACAAAATAAATCAGGAAAGGTTACCATGACAAGCATAAAACGATACATGAATATCGAAAGCCTTTATACAATGAAAGTGTTGAACGATGCATGAAATATCGAAAGCATTTAAACAATGAGAAGCATTGAACGATGCATTAAACATCGAAAGCCTTTACCATGAAAGTGTTGAACGATGCATGAAATATCGAAAGCATTTAAACAATGAGAATTGTTGAACGATGCATGAAATATCGAAAGCCTTTACACAATGAGAAGCATTGAACGATGCATGAAATATTGAAAGCCTTTACATGAGAAGCATTGAACGATGCATGAAATATTGAAAGCCTTTACATGAGAAGCATTGAACGATGCATGAAATATCGAAAACCTTTACCATGAGAAAGCATTGAACGATGCATGAAATATCGAGAGCCTTTACCATGAGAAGTGTTGAACGATGCATGAAATATCGAAAGCATTTATACAATGAGAAGCATTGAACGATGCATGAAATATCGAAAGCATTTACCATGAGAAAGCATTGAACGATGCATGAAATATCGAGAGCCTTTACCATGAGAAGTGTTGAACGATGCATGAAATATCGAAAGCCTTTATACAATGAGAAGCATTGAACGATGCATGAAATATCGAAAGCATTTAAACAATGAGAAGAATTGAACGATGCATGAAATATCGAAAGCCTTTACCATGAGAAGTGTTGAACGATGCATGAAATATCGAAAGCCTTTACCATGAGAAGTGTTGAACGATGCATGAAATATCGAAAGCCTTTATACAATGAGAAGTATTGAACGATACATGAAATATCGAAAGCATTTAAACAATGAGAAGCATTGAACGATGCATGAAATATCGAAAGCCTTTATACAATGAGAAGCATTGAACGATGCATGAAATATCGAGAGCCTTTACCATGAGAAGTATTGAACGATGCATGAAATATCGAAAGCATTTATACAATGAGAAGCATTGAACGATGCATGAAATATCGAAAGCATTTAAACAATGAGAAGCATTGAACGATGCATGAAATATCGAAAGCATTTAAACAATGAGAAGCATTGAACGATGCATGAAATATCGAAAGCATTTAAACAATGAGAAGCATTGAACGATGCATGAAATATCGAAAGCCTTTATACAATGAGAAGCATTGAACGATGCATGAAATATCGAAAGCATTTAAACAATGAGAAGCATTGAACGATGCATGAAATATCGAAAGCCTTTACCATGAGAAGTGTTGAACGATGCATGAAATATCGAAAGCCTTTACCATGAGAAGTATTGAACGATGCATGAAATATCGAGAGCATTTACCATGAGAAGTATTGAACGATGCATGAAATATCGAAAGCCTTTACCATGAGAAGTATTGAACGATGCATGAAATATCGAAAGCATTTATACAATGAGAAGTATTGAACGATACATGAAATATCGAAAGCATTTACCATGAGAAGTGTTGAACGATGCATGAAATATCGAAAGCATGTATACCATGAGAAGTATTGAACGATGCATGAAATATCGAAAGCCTTTATACCATGAGAAGCATTGAACGATGCATGAAATATCGAAAGCATTTAAACAATGAGAAGCATTGAACGATGCATGAAATATCGAAAGCATTTATACAATGAGAAGTATTGAACGATGCATGAAATATCGAAAGCATTTAAACAATGAGAAGCATTGAACGATGCATGAAATATCGAAAGCATGTATACCATGAGAAGTATTGAACGATGCATGAAATATCGAAAGCCTTTATACCATGAGAAGTGTTGAACGATGCATGAAATATCGAAAGCATTTAAACAATGAGAAGCATTGAACGATGCATGAAATATGGAAAGCATGTATACCATGAGAAGTATTGAACGATGCATGAAATATCGAAAGCCTTTATACCATGAGAAGCATTGAACGATGCATGAAATATCGAAAGCATTTATACAATGAGAAGAATTGAACGATGCATGAAATATCGAAAGCATTTATACAATGAGAAGTGTTGAACGATGCATGAAATATCGAAAGCCTTTATACAATGAGAAGCATTGAACGATGCATGAAATATCGAAAGCCTTTACCATGAGAAGTGTTGAACGATGCATGAAATATCGAAAGCCTTTATACAATGAGAAGAATTGAATGATGCATGAAATATCGAAAGCCTTTACCATGAGAAGTGTTGAACGATGCATGAAATATCGAAAGCCTTTATACAATGAGAAGCATTGAACGATGCATGAAATATCGAAAGCCTTTACATGAGAAGCATTGAACGATGCATGAAATATCGAAAGCCTTTACATGAGAAGCATTGAACGATGCATGAAATATCGAAAGCCTTTACATGAGAAGCATTGAACGATGCATGAAATATCGAAAGCCTTTACATGAGAAGCATTGAACGATGCATGAAATATCGAAAGCCTTTACATGAGAAGCATTGAACGATGCATGAAATATCGAAAGCCTTTACATGAGAAGCATTGAACGATGCATGAAATATCGAAAGCCTTTACATGAGAAGCATTGAACGATGCATGAAATATCGAGAGCCTTTACCATGAGAAGTATTGAACGATGCATGAAATATCGAAAGCCTTTATACAATGAGAGGCATTGAACGATGCATGAAATATCGAAAGCCTTTACCATGAGAAGTATTGAACGATGCATGAAATATCGAAAGCATTTAAACAATGAGAAGCATTGAACGATGCATGAAATATCGAAAGCATTTAAACAATGAGAAGTGTTGAACAATGCATGAAATATCGAAAGCATTTATACAATGAGCAGTATTGAATGATGCATGAAATATCGAAACCCTTAGATATTATGATAGCAATGCCAATGGTCAATGACAAATTCTCAAACTTTTTCGTTAATTACATCGTTTCCTGCTTCTTTTGCTGAATGGTACACATTCTATTTGATCAGTCGACAATGTTTGCGAGTCAGCGAAAAACGTAACAGTAGCTTAAAATATAAAATCGAGAGGCTGTTTTTAGGAGCTTTTGTTTTCGCGATGTATGCGAAATGAGCAAATCGTAATAATGATTGTAACTAGTGAACAGAATCGGATAAAGTTTCATGATCTATCATCAGTTTCTGACAACTGATCGATGATCGATTAATAATTTATTAATTTGTCCACATCAAAACAAAACTGTGGCTATTTTTCAAAAGATTTTAAGTCCGAAACAGCAGGAATGGTGCATAACTGAATTTAGCCCAAAATCGATCAGAGGAATTGTAATCTATTAATTGGTCATTTTTTATGAAGCAACCGATTGCCGACCAAATCATCTGATCGGAACACAACTAGTCATGACACGATACTATGTTTCAGGCGGAACAGGGAAAAACGATTGAGGAAACATCTATTCTAATATATTTGCACAATCATTTTATAAATCAATAGCGCAGCTGACGTATACTCTCATGTGTTAACCGTCACACGAATGAAAGTTAAAACGTGTGATAAAACCATCTTTGTTTGCCCTGTTGCGAAGAGCGTGAACTCCCATTTGCCGGCGCATAAAGTGCTAGCAGATCAGAGTCTTCACTTTTCGGCCTACTTAAAATTTTCAGGAAACTGCGGAGACTCTCATTTCTCGGCTAATGACGTGACGGTAGATCTGTATCCACGCTTGTCGCGGGTGGATGTGCGCTATACGTGCATTAATATGGTATATGCACATATTTGACAAATAGCGCGTGCAGTCATATTTGTAATGCTACTAGTGAATCTTTTATTCTGTTTCGTGTCAAACGACAGGTGACGTCCTTATTCTTGAACTTGAAAGTATCTTATAAAACTACAGACCAATACAAAGAAAGGAAGAGATCATTCTCTCTAACATTACCTACACAAGTGTAACATTGTTGTTGGATTGTGGGTGGGTTTTTTTTTTTTTTTTTAGAAAGAGAACGTTTCAAATTTCGGAATGCCTGAGATGCACCAATACAAATTGGACAACTCCTCCTTGAAATGAAGCTGCGCATGTTTTTAAGGGGATTAACTCATTCTTGTAACACTCATTCAACACTTCGAGCCCCACACCACCATCTTTATGAATGTTGGGCTGTTTAACGGCAATATAGTTGGCAACTATTTACAGCAACAACAGCAAAAATGTGCTAGTGCAATACTTGTGCAATACTTGACTCTAAGGGAGGCTTTCATAGAAAATGTGACAAACAATTAATTTGTTATTTAAAATTGTACTAATTATGTTATTTCTACTGCCTTAAATGGAGGATGAAGTTTGTGTAACATCTGAAGGGATTACTGCAATAGTGTTCTTTCTGATCCAAATAATATCGACTGTTCCAAATTCTTAAGGAATATGAATTAGTACAAAAGCACAATAATGAGAGAGAGAGAGAGAGAGAGAGAGAGAGAGAGAGAGAGAGAGAGAGAGAGAGAGAGAGAGAGATTCTTATCCAAACTGACACTGATAATTATTTCGAATGTTATTATGATGGAAAAGGACTGTGTATACAAGATGACATTCTTTTGTTCTAAGCTAGTTTTACAATTAATTGATACCTACATGATTTCATTATTTATTCAGCAAAGATTTGTAAGGACCTCGTTCAAAGATCTTTTTGTACGGTTTGCCTTACAAAAGGCGTGGTTTGCACTGAAACGCATTAATAAAAAGCTCTTGTTTCACTCTTAAAAAGCAATTTACACTTCTGTTGATTTGAGACGTAGGATTGAAACAAATCACGCGAAATAGAATACCTGACATGGAAGATCACACCATAAAATCTCTTGCTAAGTTTCTATTCACATATGTCTTAAAATTTATTTGACCACAGTTTTTGACCAATATAAGTTACCAATAGCAAATTTTGGTTAACTATGGAACGATTTTTCGGTGAATTTTTGTAAATGGAAAAAGACATAGAGAAAGAAAATAAAAGCGAGGTCAATGTCACATTTTTTATCATAGCTGAGGTACGACTGATTCTATAGGCATTGAAGTTGAAAGATCAGCCCGATTACCTTGTAACCTGATCTCCTCGTACGTCATTAAAATATTTTCTCAACTTAACTTTCTAAGTTCCTCAAATAGAGAGGAAAATGACTCTAACGTATACAAACAAGAAAAGTAAGCAAAGAAAGAAAAAAATTGAATTTTAAAAAAGAATATATATATATATATATATATATATATATATATATATATATATATATATATATATATATATATAGAGAGAGAGAGAGAGAGAGAGAGAGAGAGAGAGAGAGAGAGAGAGAGAGAGAGAGGGGGGGGAAAGGATACAATTTATGCATAACTTGTATTTATCAAGTGCAATTAGACATCGAATATGTGTGTAGGTAATATAGATGTGACTGTTTCTTTTTCTTCTTGTCATAATATTGCCTGTTTTATTATATTCTCATCTGGGTATAATGATCATCTGGTAGAGAAGAAAAAAATGTGATTTAGAGTTATCTTTGACTAGTGTTTATGTAGCCCTAATTGTTCCCATAATTTCTAGAACACGAAACACAAATTGATAGTTATAATAAGTAACTTAAAAACAAAAGAAAAACACATGATAAACAAGCAAACACTGATATTTGGCAAATATCGGTATTATTTCAGAATTTAATAATCTGAGTTGAATGTTTTCGAGTAAAAGGGGAATGCATTTCTATAGCAGTTGTATAAGTAATAGCATAAACATTCTAATTACGTATGCCCAATTGTTCCATGCTAAAATTATATATACATGTACATATATGACCTTACAAAATAATAACCTAGAATGAACCACGTATTATACAGAAGTATAATTTTCGCCATATTCAAATTGGGATAACCACCTGCATAGAACGATGATCCATACCTGGGGTCACACGAGACACCTTAATATTACCTCTCCCAGCAATCAACACTATACGCCAGCATCAGATATCACGGATTTCTATGTTTACAAATGAGAGTTATATACTCCAATAAATTTAATCTGCTCTAAAGTCTATTAAAATTTACTTTTATTACGGTATCGAGTTGCAAACTATGATAAGCCCTATTTACCTTTCCGTGTTATTATTTGTGTATTTTATACAACTTTACCTTTCCGTGTTATTATTTGTGTATTTTATACAGCTTTACCTATGTTATTGTGTTAAAACTTCCTTCCTACTTTCTTCTTTTTTATAAACAAAGCCACAATTTGATTATACATAGTTATTATTGCCTGTTATATTTTTACAACAAAGAACCCCTGTACTTCATCCTATTCAACAAGTCTATTCAACAAGGACAAAGCGTCACAAACTTAATCAAGACTTACCGTCTCGGTAGGACATTTATGCAATCCAGAAAATTCACTCTGATCAACGCAGCCCGGACAGTAAATGTATTATATTTTCTATTTACCCCTGAAAACTGATGCGTATGATCCAAACAAGTATTAGCTTTCTAAAAACGCTTACCGTCTGAATGAACTTGATGGCAAATTGAAACCTACTGGTATATAGTGTAATACCTGGGGTGTTAGTGAAAAAGTTTGTGGAGAATATGTATACTTTTGTATGATTTAAGTCTTAGTACAATGTTTTGAAGATGTCAGCATTTTGTAACATGACATAGATTGAATGAAAAGACTGTTTGAGGGAGAGCATACATCCTGAGTATGTGGTTTGTGGTTTTATGGGTTTAACGCCATTCAGCACATGATAGACTATACATGGCGGCCAGGTGGGGGAAGAACCCGGGAAAATCACCGACCCACGGGAAGCTACCGGCAAGCTTTCTCACATAACCACATTGGCTGAGCCCAAGGCTCGAACCCACGCGGACAGAGGTGAGATGGCAGTGATCGGTAAAGGCGAGCGCCTTAGACCACTCGGCCAACCGGGGCCCCTCCTCGAGGATGCATTTTGAAAAGTTAATATTACATTTGAAGAACATATAGTCAAGGTAAAAGCTATTCAATCCAAAGTCTATGAATACTGCAGCAGACTTAGAGCAGCAGTGCATCACGTGTACGGTATATTAATTACTGGAGCAGACAGCGAGAAGCAGTGAATCACGATGATATTGTTAACGTGAGCAGACTTAGAGCAGCAGTGCATCACGAGGATATTGAATACTGGAACAGACTGAGAGAAGCAGTGCATCACGAGGATATTGAATACTGGAACAGACTAAGAGAAGCAGTGCATCACGAGGATATTGAATACTGGAACAGACTGAGAGAAGCAGTCCATCACGAGGATATTGAATACTGGAACATACTGAGAGTAGAAGTGCATCACGAGGATATTGAGAGGCATACAATATCAAGCTGTACTCGTTCTTCAGTTTTCACTTATTTTATTTTTCTAGTGCTACCATCCTGCCAACACACGTTCTAAATAAGGGAGGGGGGATCAATAAAAACCCATTATATCAATGGGTATATTGTATACCTTAGCATTCAGCTGGTGTAAATGCTTGACAATAAGTATTTTTTTTAAAACCAACACACACACACACACACACACTATTATTGCTAATCATGTCAGTTCATTGTTCAAGACTTCTAGAACAATATTGAAAGAAGGCATTGACACTGATGAACTTCGCAATGGGAGATAAACAGCCGTTGATTGGTGGCGGAGTGGGGAGGGGGGGGGGGGGGCGGGGAGGGACGCGCGAGAGTCGCTAAATTCTGACTGATCGCTGACGTGAACCCTTTTCACTAAACAGCCTGGTAATTATCAAAATAGTCCCTGCCGGCACTACAAAAAAAAAAAAAAAAAAAAAAAAAACATACGATTTTATCCAATGAAAGTGTGTGTCTCGCTAAAGCCCAATTGTCACGCTGTGCGGAGTTAAATTGTCCACTTTACTGATGATCATAAAGGTCGTACTCCTCGAAAGACAACAATGAGAGTACTTGTATTATTGGTCCAAAGACAACAATGGGAGTACTTGTACTATTGGTCCAAAGACAACAATGGGAGTACTTGTACTATTGGTCCAAAGACAACAATGAGAGTACTTGTACTATTGGTCCAAAGACAACAATGGGAGTACTTGTACTATTGGTCCAAAGACAACAATGGGAGTACTTGTATTATTGGTCCAAAGACAACAATGGGAGTATTTGTATTATTGGTCCAAAGACAACAATGAGAGTACTTGTATTATTGGTCCAAAGACAACAATGGGAGTACTTGTACTATTGGTCCAAAGACAACAATGGGAGTACTTGTACTATTGGTCCAAAGACAACAATGGGAGTACTTGTACTATTGGTCCAAAGACAACAATGAGAGTACTTGTATTATTGGTCCAAAGACAACAATGAGAGTATTTGTATTATTGGTCCAAAGACAACAATGGGAGTACTTGTACTATTGGTCCAAAGACAACAATGAGAGTATTTGTATTATTGGTCCAAAGACAACAATGGGAGTACTTGTACTATTGGTCCAAAGACAACAATGGGAGTACTTGTACTATTGGTCCAAAGACAACATTGGGAGTACTTGTACTATTGGTCCAAAGACAACAATGGAAGTACTTGTACTATTGGTCCAAAGACAACAATGGGAGTACTTGTACTATTGGTCCAAAGACAACAATGGGAGTACTTGTATTATTGGTCCAAAGACAACAATGAGAGTATTTGTATTATTGGTCAAAAGACAACAATGAGAGTATTTGTATTATTGGTCCAAAGACAACAATGAGAGTATTTGTATTATTGGTCCAAAGACAACAATGAGAGTATTTGTATTATTGGTCCAAAGACAACAATGAGAGTACTTGTATTATTGGTCCAAAGACAACAATGAGAGTATTTGTATTATTGGTCCAAAGACAACAATGGGAGTACTTGTACTATTGGTCCAAAGACAACAATGGGAGTACTTGTACTATTGGTCCAAAGACAACAATGAGAGTACTTGTATTATTGGTCCAAAGACAACAATGAGAGTACTTGTATTATTGGTCCAAAGACAACAATGGGAGTACTTGTACTATTGGTCCAAAGACAACAATGGGAGTACTTGTACTATTGGTCCAAAGACAACAATGAGAGTACTTGTACTATTGGTCCATAGACAAAAATGAGAGTACTTGTATTATTGGTCCAAAGACAACAATGAGAGTATTTGTATTATTGGTCCAAAGACAACAATGGGAGTACTTGTACTATTGGTCCAAAGACAACAATGGGAGTACTTGTACTATTGGTCCAAAGACAACAATGAGAGTACTTGTATTATTGGTCCAAAGACAACAATGAGAGTATTTGTATTATTGGTCCAAAGACAACAATGAGAGTATTTGTATTATTGGTCCAAAGACAACAATGAGAGTATTTGTATTATTGGTCCAAAGACAACAATGAGAGTATTTGTATAATTGGTCCAAAGACAACAGTGAGAGTACTTGTATTATTGGTCCAAAGACAACAATGAGAGTATTTGTACTATTGGTCCAAAGACAACAATGAGAGTACTTGTATTATTGGTCCAAAGACAACAATGAGAGTACTTGTATTATTGGTCCACGTCAAAGGTTAGCTTATCCTTTTAATATTTTCTAAGGTATAGAGACACGGGAAAATCTCAGTCTCAAGCTGGATTAAAAATTAAAGTCGGTATGGCAGGATGTTTTTTTTTCACTCGAGCCAATCTTCCCAATCGCCCCCACCCCCCTCTCCACCCACTTCCCCCCGCGGAAAAATGGTCCTACGGTAGATTTTCCCCACGGAAATTTTAGGCACTTTTTTCCCCGTGGGGGGGGGGGGGGTCAAGATTCGATGTTATTTTCCCCACGTATTGCATAGTTTTTCAACATGAGAAATTCTATTCTAGTGTCAATTAACCCCTGGAAATTCTATTATAGCGGCATTTCTCCTCTGGGGAATAGGGACTTTGGAGTCTATTTTCCAGCGGAGAAAAGTCGCTTGACGATTCTCTCAACCACACCTCCTCCCCTCCCTCCTTCCACCTATATTAGTAGAAAATTTCTGAAAAACACTAAAATTGATCTGCACTAATACCAGGGGTATTTAAAAAGTTCTGAATATTTTGTACTAACTATTTTGTTTCTTTGAACCTGTCAATAAATTTAATGCCGATCGATAGACAAAATAATGTTCTATAAAATGATCTGCAGCTGCACGTACAGCACGCTGGATACCTGCAGATATATGCATGTGATGTAACATAGGGCAATGACAGTGACGTAAAAGTGTTGGAAAGGGAGAAATAATTCTGCTACTGTGCAAAGAGCATACTGTAAAATCCGGGCGCTCATAGGGTACACTCAGACTGATATCAAGGCCGACTTGGATAAAGTTTACGGATGGAATTCTCTGGCATATAATACAATTCTGAGATGGTTTCATCGTTTTAAAGATGATCGCGAATCAATGGAAGATGACCAACGGTCTGCGATTGGTGAGCGGAAAGTGACTACTGTGAAGGGAGCAATTGATGAAGATGCTCGACACACAGTGGAAGATATTTCTATTATCACGAGCATTAATTCGTCAGATGTTTTTTTTGTTATTATTTTTCAAAAAATATTTTGATGACTCATTTGAAGCTCAAAAAGGTTTGTGCAAGATGTGTCATGCATTTGTTGACAGCTGATCAAAAACAGACTCGGGTTGAAATCGCTAAGCAGCTACTGATATGAAAAGTGTGACCAGAGACATTTGAAAGAGATTGTCAAAGGTGATGAAACATCTACTTACTGTTTTTAACCCGACTCAAGAGAAAATAACAAAGTTTGGATTAGGAAAACGAGCAGAGACCACAAATCGCTCGACGTAGTCGGAATATCAAAAGAGTTTTATGCGCATTGTTGTTCGACGCAAAAGGCCCAGTCGACCTGGTACACGTGCTTGCTTGATTTTACTAGTGTCACTGGACATTTTTATGCCTCCAAAGTGTTGCTGAAAGTTGTGTAACGCTACCGAACCACTCGTCCGCGCACCGGTACCCAAGGTATTCATCTACTCAATGACAACTCACCGGAGCATAAATCCGCCGTCCTGTCAGACTTCCTAAAGGAGCACAACATCAAAACGTTGCCATATCCTCCATACAGCCCTGATTTAGCTCCAAGTGATTTTTGACTGAATCTTGTTATGAAAGATTCGCAGAGGGGCAGACGATTTGAAAGCCGCCATGCGGTTGAAAATGTAGTTTTCCAGTGTATGAAGGACGTACCAAAACGTGAATGCAAAATGGCATTTAATAACTGGATACTCAGATTGAAAAAGTGTGTAGAGCTGCATTGGAAATACTTTGAGGGGATGCACTGACGTACTGTTGACGAAAAAAGTATTTTCTTGTACAGTGCAATAATATTCAGAACGTTTTAAATACCACTCGTATTACACAATTTCTTCATCTAGTGAAAAGATTGTCTCGCCTGCATTGTAAGATAGTGAGAAGAAGGCAATAGTATATTTAGTAATTCACATACTGTCATGTGCCGTAATATGACTTCTGCGCGTGGCAGTAGTGCTCGCTGGAAGAGGTGTAATAGCTGTACGGTATACCATAATCAAGGACAAAAGCGTACTGTCCTTAAATACATCATAATAGTTAGCCAATCGGTACTGGACAATTTATCACGTGATGTACTAAAGAGGTATTGTCTGTATACTTGGCAGATCCATGACGTCCGTTATGTATATATGTAACCATTGTCCTGATTGGATGCATGCAAATATAATTTCATTTGCGACGTCATAATGTTTACCATTACGTCATACACCAAGCTTTAAATAGATAGCGAAAAGCTTAACAACAGACAACCTAGAAACAGTCGTCGAGGTTAAATTAATTTTAAAATTGTTTAAATCGCTATATTCAAAGTTCCATATCATGAAGAAAAATATACTTTCACAGCAATAAAACAAAACTTTTGACAGCCATCTGTTTTTAAATAAGAAACGTATTCCTCTTTGAAAGGAAGAGCACCAAAGGGGACTAAATCTTGCTGGAATACATTTATAAGGAATTCCTTTAAAATGAAAACAATATGGCGGAAAGACCGTAATAGTCTCATTTCCGTATGCGATACTGAGATATGTTTTGTCTAAAAGAGGGATAACTTTCACGTGCGTTAACGGCGGTGTTATCAACGTTAAGATTTTATTGTTCATTTATTCTGAAAGTCACATATTTTAGGTCATACCATGCTTTAGAGGTAAAACAGTTTTCACGAACCGCTGTTTTATGCATACACTCAAACCATTGTTCACAAAAGCTATTCAGTATTCTTCTTTGTAACTTCTGACAAGACAGTAGTTTTAAGTTAGTAAATACACATACAATTTGCAAAATGGCAGGTACATGTTTTACAGCAATGCAAGTTTATACTCACTCAACCTCGAAAATAGGACAGTGCAGAAATAAAACAAACAGAAGAGCGAGGAAAAAAGAAAAAAAAAAAACAAATAAGCAAAATACAAAATAGCAATAATTGCAGAAAAGACCTTACGATAAACCCAGTCACCGAAATGTTTTAGTACGATCTTTAGAGTCTTATTCAAAATACATGTACTTACATCAAGGTAGGGTTCATGAAACACATAGGTTATCCTAGTTTCCTTATGCATATTTGTGCTTTGGTCAAAATCGTATGCTGAAAACGAAAAGAAGACTCAATCCCTGAATTTGTATTCAAGGAAACGTCATATCTTCAATGATATTCACTTTCATTCAAATATTTAAATGTTAAATGTAATCTATTACTCTTTTGTCTTTCAATTTTAGTGATTTTTAATTAAATTCTTTAGTTCTCGAAGAGTTTCATCACAATATCAATTTTAAAAAGCTTTCTTCCATCAATTGTTTACCAAGTGTGAATCGGCAAAATAAAAGTACAGTAAAATGTCAATAGCCTAACTGATGCATTCACTCAAACATGTGCCACCATACAAATGACCTGTTCAGTCCCATTGAAAAACCTTTTCCTGCTGTCGACATTGAGCACTCAAACAACCGAAAACTAAAAAAGAAAACTGTTGGCCCGCAGCACTTCGAGTTTTACCTTAATTGCAGTGTGCAATATTGTAAGACCTGCATAACTGTGTGATGTTAAGTGTCGCAAAGCAACCCAAACAATGATACAAACGAAAATAATACTTGGTACTTGGAAACTTCATCATTTGCAAAATACATTTCATACTATTTACGACGTGACTACTACTACTACTAATCGTTATTTATAGTTTAAAGCTGAAGATCAATTTAGTGCTTGATATGGTAAGAATATTACAAAATAAATCAAGAAAGGTTACCATGACAAGCATAACAAGATACTGTCATTCAAAAAATCAAACGCGAGAGGCTGTTTCTAGGAGCTTTTGTTTTCGCGATGTATGCGAAATGAGCAAATTGTAATGATGATTACAACTAGTGCTGAGAATCGGATAAAGTTTCATGATCGATTATCAGTTTCTGACAACTGATTGATGATCGATTAATAATCTATTAATTTGTCCACATCAAAACAAAACTGGGGCTATTTTTCAAAAGATTTTAAGTCCGAATCAGCTGGAATGGTGCAGAACTGAATTTAGCCCAAAATCGATCAGAGGAATTGTAATCTATTAATTGGTCATTTTTTTATGAAAGCAACCGATTGCCGACCAAATCATCTGATCGGAACAACACTAGTCATGACACGATACTATGTTTCAGGCGGAACAGGGAAAAACGATTGATTGTGTTGTTTTTTTTTACCTGCTCTTAACTGGCAATAATTGATTATTTTAAATTTCATGTTCAAAATAATTTGTACCAATACGTGCGCGTTGCTGGGAATGGGATGAGGATGGCATGTACTCTCATTTGTTTTCTGTTTTCTCAGATTTGTCAATGGATAGAAAGAGAACGTTTCAAATTTCGGAATGCCTGAGATGCACCAATACAAACTGGACCACTCTCTCCTCCTTTAAATGAAGCTGCGCATGTTTTTAAGGGTTTAACTCATTCTTGTAGCACTCATTCAACACTTCGAGCCTCACACCACCATCTTTATGAATGTTGATCTGTTTAACGGCAATATAGTTGGCAACTATTTACAGCAACAACAACAAAAATGTGCTAGTGCAAAACTTGTGCAATACTTGACTCTAAGGGAGGCTTTCATAGAAAATGTGACAAACAATTAATATGTTATTTAAAATTGTAATAATTATGTTAAATTGATTGCCTTAAATGTTATTTAAAATTGTAATAATTATGTTAAATTGATTGCCTTAAATGTTATTTAAAATTGTAATAATTATGTTAAATTGATTGCCTTAAATGTTATTTAAAATTGTAATAATTATGTTAAATTGATTGCCTTAAATGTTATTTAAAATTGTAATAATTATGTTAAATTGATTGCCTTAAATGTTATTTAAAATTGTAATAATTATGTTAAATTGATTGCCTTAAATGCAAGCCGGATTAAGGCCTTTATAGGCCCTAAGCACTGAAAAGATTATGGTGCCCCCGCCCCTCCCCCCATATGTAATAATGTAAAATAAAAACAATACTAAACCGTAATTTCTCTTTTTTTTTTTTTTTTTTTTTTGTGCGCCTGCTTTGCTAGTGGCCTATGCACGTGCTTATTCTGCCTATTGGGTAATCCATCACTGCTTAAATGGAGGATGAAGTTTGTGTAACATCTGAAGATATTACTGCAATAGTGGTCTTTCTGATCCAAAATAAAATCGACTGTTCTAGTTCGTAAGGAAAATAAGGTTTTATATTTTGAAACATGTAAAACTATCAACAATAGACATATTCTACATATTTATAGCTGATGCATGAGCACGAATGTATTCGTAGCAGTTAAGTAAACTTATACGCTATTCTCGTGCACAAAATATGCACGCTGTGTATACATCTGCACACCCTCCCGTTTGTTTGTGCTCCCGTACCGATTTTAAAAACAAAACGCATCAAGAATATTAAAAATGCACAAAACGTAGTCATTTCATTCATCAATTTATAATTTCTAACCTGATTGTCGCCAGGGATACAATCAATTTTGCACATAAGCAAATAGGGTCTCTGTTCCTTGAAACTTTATTGTTACTGACATACCCTTCAGCAAAAAATGCGTATGCACGTTCTTTTTTATATTTGTTCCTATCATCACTGAGGAGCTGAAATTCGTTCTTTTCTCTACTAAATAGTCATAAATCTGATGGAAATTAGTTTCTGGGAATTTATTTAAAATCTGCAGTCCATTCAGCAATTTCGGAAAACCACAACAGATCGTGAAATGTTGGATGTCAACATCACACTTACAATCTTTTTTAATGCAGAAATGTCCTTTTTCCTGCAAGGTACGAGACTGTAGCGTGGCCTTTTGTCCGCGGACACTATCATTGTTCAGGCATGATATTTCTTTTAATTGTTTGACGGTTAAACACTGTAAATCCTCTAGGCTATAATCAATATAAACACTGTAAATCCTCTAGGCTATAATTAATATAAACACTGTAAATCCTCTTGGCTATAATCAATATAAACACTGTAAATCCTCTTGGCTATAATCAATATAAACACTGTAAATCCTCTAGGCTATAATCAATATAAACACTGTAAATCCTCTAGGCTATAATCAATATAAACACTGTAAATCCTCTAGACTATAATCAATATAAACACTGTAAATCCTCCTGGCTATAATCAATATAAACACTGTAAATCCTCTTGGCTATAATCAATATAAACACTGTAAATCCTCTTGGCTATAATCAATATAAACACTGTAAATCCTCTTGGCTATAATCAATATAAACACTGTAAATCCTCTTGGCTATAATCAATATAAACACTGTAAATCCTCTTGGCTATAATCAATATAAACACTGTAAATCCTCTTGGCTATAATCAATATAAACACTGTAAATCCTCTAGACTATAATCAATATAAACACTGTAAATCCTCTAGGCTATAATCAATATAAACACTGTAAATCCTCTAGACTATAATCAATATAAACACTGTAAATCCTCTTGGCTATAATCAATATAAACACTGTAAATCCTCTTGGCTATAATCAATATAAACACAGTAAATCCTCTTGGCTATAATCAATATAAACACTGTAAATCCTCTTGGCTATAATCAATATAAACACTGTAAATCCTCTAGACTATAATCAATATAAACACTGTAAATCCTCTTGGCTATAATCAATATAAACACTGTAAATCCTCCTGGCTATAATCAATATAAACACTGTAAATCCTCTTGGCTATAATCAATATAAACACTGTAAATCCTCTTGGCTATAATCAATATAAACACTGTAAATCCTCTTGGCTATAATCAATATAAACACTGTAAATCCTCTTGGCTATAATCAATATAAACACTGTAAATCCTCTTGGCTATAATCAATATAAACACTGTAAATCCTCCTGGCTATAATCAATATAAACACTGTAAATCCTCCTGGCTATAATCAATATAAACACTGTAAATCCTCTAGACTATAATCAATATAAACACTGTAAATCCTCTTGGCTATAATCAATATAAACACTGTAAATCCTCCTGGCTATAATCAATATAAACACTGTAAATCCTCTAGACTATAATCAATATAAACACTGTAAATCCTCTAGACTATAATCAATATAAACACTGTAAATCCTCTTGGCTATAATCAATATAAACACTGTAAATCCTCCTGGCTATAATCAATATAAACACTGTAAATCCTCCTGGCTATAATCAATATAAACACTGTAAATCCTCTAGACTATAATCAATATAAACACTGTAAATCCTCTAGACTATAATCAATATAAACACTGTAAATCCTCTTGGCTATAATTAATATAAACACTGTAAATCCTCTAGACTATAATCAATATAAACACTGTAAATCCTCCTGGCTATAATCAATATAAACACTGTAAATCCTCTAGGCTATAATCAATATACTTTTCACGCTCCCACATTTTCATTGTTTGCAAATCTCCCAGCAGTGAGCGCCCCGTTTTAATTTTGTTTTCGAGATTTTGCGAAATAACGCGAGATCATTATTTTCAAGTATTGCGAAACTGGTCTATTAGTTAGTTGTTCAGAGGAGTACGCAGCAGGGAGTACACAAAGCAGGGAGTACGCAAAGCAGGGAGTACACAAAGCAGGGAATACACAAAGCAGGGAATACACAAAGCAGGGAGTACACAAAGCAGGGAATACACAAAGCAGGGAATACACAAAGCAGTGAGTACACAAAGCAGGGAGTACACAAAGCAGGGAACCAGAATAATAGGCGCAGTTTGTCATATGAAAGAACATACAGCGATTCCGTACTTTCACTAAGATGGCGGATGCTAGTTATCTGCGGTCTCACGAGTACCGGAAGTGTGAAGCAGTTGTCAGCGATATGTGCAGGTTTTGTTTTTGAACTAGTCTCGTGCATCTAGACTCTCGCGTCACTCTGAGAGATCTACGCCGACCTAGAGTATGGTTAAGGTTTGCACAATTGATTATTACCCGTAGGTATCCCTCGTTTCTTTTATCTTCCGTCCACAAAATACAGCATCTATACTGTAATGCCCATCAGCATAAACGATAAATGTAAACATATTTATAATGTACTTTAGAGGTGGTAGAAAGTGATGGTGCCAAAGCGGCCAATGCGTGCTCATGTTTGTATTCAGCGAGTAAGTATCACAGTCTGACGATCTGCAACATTTGATGCAAACGAAAAGACCTCTATTTCATATACATATATTTTGTGTGGTGGGTCCAAAACATTAACACACCTGTGAAAACTGTGTATTTATATGATTTAAGTTTTTTTTTCTTCTTTTTTTATTATTAAAAACGCTGACTAACATCCAACCAATCAGTGACTATACCAGATTTTTAGTAAGCCTGGCTGTAAGCATTTCAGTCGTTTGTATAGACCTTCACCAACCTTGCATGGCGAAGATCTCACGAAGCCATGCAAGACGTCTGGATGAACGAAACTACTTTTGCACTATCTCCATACGCACTATACAAATTCACATTCTTGTCAAATGCGTTCACATAACAAAATTGTGCACACGTATTTGTAAAGTTACGTACATAGGTAAATGTGCACACGTATCCAAACTGATACACTTGAACGGGTATTATTTTAATAGTGCTTTTAGCTGTAATATTCAAGTAATACATACACATCCAAAATCGTCGTTAGTATGCATGCATTTTTAAGTTACTTTGTATGAAGTTAACGTTTGGTTGTTTGTCTGTTCGTCCACGTGCTTTTTCATGTGTATATGGCTGTGTTTGTGTCTGTGTCTGTGTGTAAGGTGCACATGTGGAACCTACCTCTACCTGTGTCGTCTTCCACCCGTTCTGTTGCGTCTCTAAAAAATTGTTATGCTCCACCACGGCTGTTGTATACTGAGTTTGATAAGCGTCATATAAAGCGAGCATTTATAGAAGACAATCCTACACCTGTGGTTAACATGATGGTAAATTGATACCTTCTTTTTGAGTTGTCAAGACTGTCTATGGCCCTTAGCACGCTAACTTTACTTTAAGGATGTATGCATAGGTTTTCAATAAACACCAGGGAAAATAGCGGGTAGTCAGCTTTTTATTTATATTTTAAGGTGAACCCATAGACTGTGTATACACTCCCATTTACGAAGCTACTGTAAATGTTTTGAAGTACAAATAAATTACAAGCCGACTAAAATTAAATCCGGTTTTAGGACAGATGTATGTGGAATAAAATTACAGTTTCCGCTATTTCATCATTATGTCTAATCTATTTTAGAAATGAATGGATTGGTTATGTATCTGAGAGCAGTCATTTTGCCAAACGGGTGTTCTAAATAATGTTAGGCTTATATTGGTGTCTTTAAAGTATTTGTTAATCTTAAAATTATGATATTAAAATGTCCAATGTGAGTTAATGCATTTTAAATGAAGAAATTAATTGTGTGTGTGTGTGTGTATATATATATATATATATATATATATATATATATATATATAGAGAGAGAGAGAGAGAGAGAGAGAGAGAGAGAGAGAGAGAGAGAGGAAAGTTTTCGGTCATTGATTCGTTTCACAACCTTTTTGTGGTGACAGTGAAGTTTGAAATCCATATTTCTTTAGGACTCAATAAATTGACTTCGTATTAATTAATAAACTATTGTTTTTTTTTTTTTTTTTTGTTTTGTTTTTTTTGCTTTCATTTTTAAATCTTTTATTGATTTGAAACGTAATGATTCGTTAAACATATTTTTATGGTCACACTTATGGAGATTAAAGACATATTGGCAGATTAACGAAATATGAATTTTCCCCCAAACTAACGGTAGTAAAACATTTTTATATGAAAAAATTACTAAATTCTTTTTTTCGCATAGATAAACACATTTTTAAAAGATGAGTAAAAAGTTACGTAATAAATCAAGCTCATAGCTTATAAAACGGTCTCTTAATTTCATTAGTTTCGTGCACCTTAGCAGTATAATGATCGGCACAAGAAACAGTACGTTTGTATTTGTATCTATTAGGGTTTAGATGCAGGATGATGTATGTATGTATGTATGTATGTATGTATGTATGTATGTATGTATGTATGTATGTATGTATGTATGTATGTATGTATGTATGTATGTATGTATGTATGTATGTATGTATTAGGTTAGCACTTCAACACAATACTGGTTATATGGTGCCGATTAAATGTTAAGTTCTAAAAATGTGAATATAAGTAGTAGAGGGGGACGACTGATGCCAAAAGGGGACCCTATATGCCTTTACGGGAGTTTAACATGGAGGGGGACCCTATATGCCTTTACGGGAGTTTAACATGGAGGGGGACCCTATATGCCTTTACGGGAGTTTAACATGGAGGGGGACCGTATAGGCCTTTACGGGAGTTTAACATGGAGGGGGGGTACTATAGACCTTTACAGGAGTTTAACATGGAGGTACCGTAATGTAGTAACGAAGACAACGTCTACTACCATCAAAAAGGGGTGGAGGGTGGGGTAGGTGTTTTTGATAGTAGTAGACGTTGTCTTCGTTACTACATTACGGGGAAGGGAGGGAAATAGAATTAATCTTTCTTGAAAAAGGGTGGTCCTAAAAAGGACCGTTGGAGGAGGAAATAAGATTTTTTATTTCCCCCAACATTGAGTGAGAAAGCCTGGGAGGTGGAACTTCTTCTTCTTCTTCTCCTCCTCCTTCTTCTCAGGTATCCAGTCGGGATGATTCAATTGTCTGAACTTGTTCTGAATTTTCATCCAGTTCAAGTTCAGACGATTGAATTGTTTTTCTCTTTTCTCCTTCACCCACATTAACTTGATTTTGGCGACCTCCTGTTCCATAATTTGTTTAATAATAGTTTCTACTCGGAGCAGGGCCGCTTCTTGTCGA
The DNA here is from genome assembly GCA_029931535.1 of Margaritifera margaritifera. Lineage (NCBI taxonomy): Eukaryota > Metazoa > Mollusca > Bivalvia > Unionida > Margaritiferidae > Margaritifera > Margaritifera margaritifera. Next base: position 90,852 of record JAQPZY010000351.1, read on the forward strand.
GTGAGGATGATACATTATAAATGATCATCCAATTTATGGATGTAATCCAAAACTTCTTTAAGAAGTCCTACTCGACAAGGTGAAGAGGAGTTGTTACTCTTCTTAACTTCCTCCTCCTTCTTCACTTCTTGAATTAAATTCAAAATCAAATTAATGTAGGTGAAGTGATCGATTTCCCACTTCCAACTGACTGGATACCACCACATCATTCTTTGTCTATAATATTTCACTTCCACCATCCAGTCCCAGGCTTCCTTTAGATTATCAATAATGTCAAGCATTCTTGAGCAATGAAGTATGAATGGCGCAACTGTGGAAGGCACCGCTTTATATGCGAGAAGCGCGGACGTGATGGAAAACATCCCCCTTTTTTTTCCAAAAAAAAACCACACACCACACATAACATACATAGGGAGACTATGACAAAAAGAAAAAAAAAACAAATGTACACACAACATATAAAAAAACACACACTTATATAGGCAATATTGAAAAATATTTAATCTTTTCTTGAAAAATGGGTGGCCCTAAAAAGGACCGTTGGTTTTTTTTGTTATTGTTGTTGTTTTTTTTTAACAACAGGAGCATCTCCTAAAGGGTTTTCTTTTTCTTCTTGAACTTCTTCTAACTTCGGGCCCATACAGCAAAACCCTCTTTAGACAACCTTGTCTCTCCACATAAGTTTGTCTATACCATGTAGCTGTGTCTGTAATTTTGGTTTTAGCCCATGATGCTTTTACATACATAAGGAATGCTGGATTAAACAGCATTCCTGAAACAATGTTGGAGGATTCCACTCTAACCCACATGATTTTGTTTTTAGGATTGGTCGTCTTGGAGAAAACCGGTGAAGCATTTATGAAACCAGCGGTTGTATATATACCTTACGATCGGATTGAAATGGATCCAAATCAACTACCAATCCAAACACGCGTTACAAGTCGGTTCGGTTTTCTTCCAATGGGAAGAGAGCGGAGGTGTTACGTCATCTCGGGTATAAAGGTATCGTAGCGTTCGTAGGGGGGTTTATTACTTTTTTCGACAGCCTTCATGGAGACTGGAAAGACAAGTACTACATCAATGTATTGGAGTGATCCTGCAACGATAATGAATGCTGCGGCATTATTGAACTTTCGGCCGGAAGACTTTGATTTAGATTTACTAAATCAAGAGTTTGACAATACTACTACTACTACTGCTACTACTGTTCAAATAGTGAATGATTTTAAAAGAAGACAAATGGAAGAGATGGAAAATTTTGTCAAAAAGCAACGGGAAGAGGAAGAAATGTTTCTTCTTCTTCAACAACAACAGAAAGAAGAAGAAGAGAGAAGAAAACAAAGTGAAGAAGAAGAAGAAATCAGACAGCAGCAGCAACATCAGCAGCAGTTACAAGAGGAGGAGAAGAAGGAAACAGGAAAGGAAAGCATCAGTCTTCAAGAAAGAACTGTAAGTCTGTTAGAAGAGGTATTATATGAGTTGAAATGGATGACCAATTTCTATAAGTATTCTTTAACTCATCAACCACCTAAACGGAAAAGACCATCACGGGCTAAACAACATTCTTCTAAACCTTCCAGTGCTAGTGAGATGCCACCACCACCACCACCCATGTCACCAATATCACCACCACCACCTGTGACTGCCACCATAATGAAAACACCATCAGTAGCAGCAGCATTAACAGGATATGGATTGGGCCGTGGTAAAGGACTACGGCATTTGAAGTTAATTTGAAAAGTTTTTGTTTTGAAACCAAAAACAAAAACAACCCAACGGTCCTTTTAAGGGCCCCCAGATTTCTAGAAAAGAAATCAAATTGCCAAAAAATCAAGTTAAAACTTTTAAAATAATCCCACCATAGTACAATTGTGAGTGAGTGCGTGCGTGCGTGCGTGTATTTCTACTCTAAAACAAAATAACACAAAACCACTTACTTTTTTCTCTTCAGTCTGTTGTATTCATCCAATTTTTTTTACAAAAAAAAAATTCAGCAATATAACATATAACACCAAAAAAAAACAACACAAGAAACAAAGTTCACTTTCTGTAATGCTTGTGTGGCTTGAATTGAAACACTGGAGTTTCCTTCTCACTGTCTCTCTTGTGTTTCTTCTTCATAGGAATCCTGTTTTCCTTTTCTTCTTCATCATTCTCACTGTCTTCCATTCTTCTTACTCTCTTCTTACTTTTCTTAATGATATGTTCTTCTTCTTCTTCTAGGTTTGTTAATTTTGAATCCACTTCCTCCCTCTCCTCTTCTTCTTCTTGTTCTTCTTCTTGTTCTTTATGTGGGCATTCCGAAGACCAATGTCCTGGTCCTTTACAATGATAGCAGATATCTTTTGTTTTGTCTCTCTTTTGCTGTTGACGTTTGGGACAATCTGGTGCCCAATGTCCTTTCTCTTGACAGATGAAACAAATATCTTCACTTTTATCTCTAGTGACAGAGGAGGAGTAGTCTTTACTCTTACTGTACGTAGTATACTTTCGAATCACTGTCTGTAAATCTCTCACCAAAAAAGCAATCTGTCTTTTTGACTCTTCCATCTTGACAGTTTTAAAGTTCAATCACCAAAGACTGATTCTGAAGGTAAGAAGCTCTCTCTTTATATACTCTTCTCTCTCTATATAAAGGTACCTGGGTGAAAACTCAATCAGTTTCAAATCAGAGTTGAAGATGAAAAGATCACGCCCAAACCATGATAAATCAGAACCAGAACAAGAACAAACCAAGAAGCCACGGCGACGAAGGTATTCCGTGCCTCCTGAAACACCCTTAGAGGAATTACTGGCTCAAGTCCATGCCAGTGACTTTGAAGACGAAATGAGTGAACAACAACCTGAAACCCAAACTTCCAAACCACCACTACCACCCAAAACCAAAACCAAAACCAAAGTCACTACTACTACCAACACCAGAACCCCTGACCAAGAAAGTCCTAATACTACCGCTACCGCTACCGTGGCTCCTGAAAATTACTATCGGATTCGAGAGACACAAAAAATCACTTCTCGAAAATTTAGGACCACGGCGTATACTCACACAGTACACTTCAAAGACTTCAAGTCTCAAGTACCTCCCGAGAAAGCGGCGCGGTTCATTACCAATTTGTGGGAATCTGTCTTACAGAACTTGAAACGGCAATGTGGAGCCAAAGAAGAGGATCGGTTGAGACTAGCCATTCATCATGACCAATTGAAGAGTCCCGTTTGGATTGAATTTAGTACCCCGGCAGAATTAACGCCAGACAAAGTTATGTCTAAAATAGAACATGTACAACAATCCAATGACAAGTTTACCATCACCGATGGAAAGGCGACCCTTTACATGACCCACGTTTCACCACCTCGAGGAAGTGGACGAAGAAGAAAACCGTTATTGGTGGACGATCTTCGTACTACCAAACGTAGTGTCGTCCAAATCAACAATACTGAAGATTCAATATGCTTAGCTCGAGCTATCGTGGTGCGCCGTACCTATGCTAACAAGAACGAGAGTAAAGAATGGAAAAAAGCCTGGAAAAACATTCAATATTCGCAAAGACCCCAACAACGAAAAGAAGCAGAACTCTTGTTACAACAAGCAGGGATCCCTAAAGAGACCGTGTGTGGCATTTCTCAAATGCAGCAACTTCAAGATGTTTTGGCTCCTCATTATACGTTAAAAGTTCACCCTCAAGAAGTGCGTGGTGATCTATTGTTTCGAGGCCCTAATTTTCCTGAAGGAAAATGCATTCATCTTTATCACCATCAAGAACATTTTGATACCATTACCAGTATTACTGGATTTTTGGGATATGAATACTTCTGTGAGAAATGTAACAAAGGGTGTAATAGTCGGGAGAAACACATTACTTGTGGAGCAAGATGTCGAGGTTGTTTATCCGACCCACCATGCCTTCCTGATCCACAACAACATCACATTTATTGTGAAACCTGTCGACGCCGTTTTGTCAGTCCTACTTGTTTCCAACAACATCGCAAGACCCAAGGACAACAACAAAAATGTGCTTGTGAGTTATTACAATCGTGTTCTACGTGTGGACAACTGATTCGTTCCAACAACTCCAAGAGACACGTTTGTGCTGGCAAGAAAAAATGTTCTATTTGTCATCAGATCGTCGATTTTGATCATCGATGTTTTATTCAAAAGCATGACAAGACAGAGAAGAAAGAAATAAAGATGAACAAGAAACAAGTAGATTTCATCTTTTTTGATTTTGAATGTATGCAAGAAACAGGCACTCACATTCCTAATTTTTGTGTAGCACATCGGGCTTGTGATCAGTGCATTCAAGAATCGATTCATTTTCACTGTCCTCATTGTAGTAGGATTCCAGGAGGACGTGAAAAAATCTTTCGTGGAGTGAATACTTTGTCGGAGTTTGCTGAATGGGTTTTAGACCCTACCACCCACGACAGTTGGAGCGAAGAAGACATTCATCGTTACGGAGATTGTCATCGGTATGCGACCGTCATAGCTCACAATTTTTCGGGATACGATGGACAGTTTTTACTTAATTATTATTTGAACCATGGAACCGAACGTCCTGAAGTTACCATGAATGGAAAAAAGCTCATCTACATGAAAGTAGGACAAGTTCAATTCAAAGATTCGATGAGTTATTTGGCCATGCCTTTGAGTCGCATGCCAAAAACGTTCGGCATGACAGAAATGGCCAAAGGTTACTTTCCTCACTTCTTTAACACAGAAGCTAATCAACATGCCGTCCTACCTCATTTACCTGACCTTCATGATTATGACCCCGATGGAATGCGACCCGAACAGCGAGAAGCTTTTCACGCTTGGTACCGTGTTCACCAGAACGATCCCTTTGACTTTCAAGAAGAGATGCTCAAATATTGTCGATCGGATGTAGATATTTTAAGGCGTTGTTGTGGAAAATTTCGAGAGTTATTTCTCGATAGTGCAGAGGTCGATCCTTTGAAAGATTCAGCCACCTTACCTAAAGCTTGTTCCTTGGTCTACAGACAAAATTTCATGCCCGAAAACCAACTAGCCATCATCGACTCCAACACGGGGGATTTTGCTAGTCGTCAATATTCGGTCAAAGCTTTACGTTGGCTTCATTACTTATGTCAAAAAGAAGACAAATGGATACAACATGCTAGAAACGGAGGAGGAGAAAAAAAGATTGGAGGTTATTCCGTGGATGGTTGGGATTTAGAAAACCCACACATAGTGTACGAGTTTCAGGGATGTTTGTTTCACGGATGCCCTACTTGTTATCCTGTCCGAGACATGAAAAGTCCTTATTCAGATTCTACCATGGATCAGTTATATGAACAGACTTGTCAACGACGACTTCAGTTAGAAAGTCAAGGTTACGAAGTGGTAGAAATGTGGGAACACGAGTACGATCGACGTTTGAAAATTGATCCTGAATTTAAAACCATCACTCAAAGTTACGACGCAGCCGACATCGAACCTTTAGATCCACGTCACAGTTTATTTGGAGGACGAACCAATGCCACTCGTTTACTGTACGACGTGAACGAATCCCAATGAGAAGAAATCAAACACATCGACTTGTGTTCTTTGTATCCTTGGGTGTGTAAATATGCTCGTTTTCCTACCGGACACCCTGAAATTTTAACAGAGCACATCGACGTGGAACACATTCGTCAATACGAAGGATTGATCAAATGTAAAGTTTTACCTCCCACAAACTTGTTTTATCCCATCTTACCTTGCCATTGTCAAGGAAAATTGATGTTTCCTTTATGTCGGACGTGTGCCGAAACGTGTAACCAAGATCATTCCTGTCACCACACATAGGAAGAACGGTCAATGATAGGAACGTGGGTCAGTGCCGAATTGTTTCGGGGATTGGATCGTGGATACCGTTTATTGAATGTGTATGAAATTTGGCACTTTCCAACTACAACCCAATACCAAAAGGACGACGCTACTAATCATCCAGGCATTTTTTCGGGGTACGTGAACCAATTTCTCAAACTGAAACAAGAAGCTAGTGGTTATCCTTCGTGGTGTCAAACTCCCGAAGACAAAGTCCGATTCAAAGAAGAATACCGTGACATCGAAGGCATCACTTTAGAAGAGGTATAAAAAAATGAAGGAAAAAGATCGTTTGCTAAAGTGATGTTAAATTGTTTGTGGGGAAAAATGGCTCAACGTACGATCTTACCCAAAACGGAATACGTGGACGATCCTTATCGTTACTTTAAACTGGTGGACGACAAAAGTATTCTAGTCAAGCACGTTGAAATCGTCCGTGAGGATTTGATCATTGTTAATTTTGAAGATGAACCCAAGTTTGTTAAACCTGACAAGTTTAGTAACGTAGTCATTGCCGCCTACGTGACTGCTCATGCTCGTTTGAAATTGTATGACGAAGCATTAGAAGTCTTGGGAGATCGTGTTCTGTATTTTGATACTGACAGTTGCATTTACATTCATCGTCCCGGTTGTCCCCACCCTACCATTCAAGGAGATCGATTAGGAGCCTGGACAGACGAGCACCCTCAAGATACCATTTTGAGTTTTGCTAGCGGTGGCCCTAAAAATTATTGATACCGATACCGAGACCCTCAAGGTCAACTTCACACCTCCTGTAAAGTCAAAGGATTGACTCTGAACTATCGAACTAACCAAGTCGTGAACTTTGAGGTTTTAAAAAATGCTCTGTTGTCTGGACAAGTGAAAGATTTTCAAGTAGCTACGTTAGAACCTCACAAGATTGTTCGCCTACCAAATCATAAAATCGTGACTCGACCTGTTCAAAAAGTGTATCGCATCGTGTACCAAAAAAGAGTGAGACTTCCAGATCACACGACTTTACCTTACGGACACGCCGATTTGGAGAAGTATAAAAAAGGAAACCCTCCTCTTGAAAACAGAAAAAGATGACTTCAACAACAACATGGGCTTTGCCTGACTATGGTGAGTGTGACAGTCGCTTGAAAACGTTCAAAAATTGGCCTAAACACATGCCTGACTATTGTTATTGTCCTCATCGATGGAGCACCAAAAAACGTAGGAACAATGGATTACCTACTTCCTACGCTTTAGCCAGAGCAGGCTTTGTTTACTTTGGACAGGGAACACAAGTTCAGTGTTTTAGTTGTGGTGTCACTATTCGTATGGATTGTAAGAAGTCCGCTCTCCTGGAACATACCAGATGGTCACCAAACTGTGCTTACCTTTCTTTGGCGTTTCCACGGATCACATTACAATACTTTTCGGATGGTACAGTCGACAGGTATAAAAAAGGAACCCCTTCCAAGCCTAACCTTCATTCTGACTTTTCACGTGAACCGAGCAAGAAGAAAAAAAAAATAGATGAGTATTTTTTCCAGTTTTGAGGAATTTGAGTGCGATGCTGAACCATGCCATGACGAGACCGATGCCGTACGTTGTGACATCGTGGATTCAGTCACTCACCGTCGATCAAACTCTAAAGAGGCAGAACGCCCTTTTTGCTTCAGTGGAAATACTAAAGGAACTGGTATTGACGTTAATGACAACAAGGTGAATGTGGAGCCTTATTGGCATATTAGAATACCTGTGACTTTATTTGGTTATTCCAAGTATGAAAGTCGACTCGAGTCATTCAAAGACAAGTGGCCACAATTTCTAGATGGACCTAAACCGGAAAGTTTAGCTAGATCTGGATTTAAATACACGGGAGAAGGAGATAAAGTTCAATGTTTTAGTTGTGGTGTGGAACTTCGCCATTGGGAGCCTACCGACTCAGCTTACATTGAACATGCCAGATGGTCTCCGCACTGTCACTTCTTACCTTTAGTGGCCTTAGAAGAGTACGGGTACGATGAGCCAGATGATGTCCAACAAAAGAAGACGTAATACTTATTCTTTAGATGAACTTATTTGTGGTTTACCTTTAGAGTTACAAGATCGTATTTTTCAGTATATTCCTACTTTAGAAGATCGTATTCGTGGATTACCTTTGGAGCTACGAGAACGGATTTACCAAGAATTTGTTCACATTCAACTGAAACGTAAAAAAGAGTTACATAATTTACGACAGACTTGTTGTAACCAATGGTATTTGAATACAATAAGACATTTGATTGCTAAAAAGATATTCAAATGGTCAGACATTGATGAAGATTTACATCACCAATTTAAGACATTGGTGGGGGCTACCTACAATGTAGCAGTGGAATATAGAATTCCATGGAAGGATGTGAAGGAAAAAAATGTGACTAACATAGACGAATACCAAAAACTGTTAGAAGAACTGTCTCCTCAAGCCGAAGCGCCTTTTCATTTTTTGAAATTAGATAGGATAATCACTGAAACTGGTGTTGGATCATATAGATATCCTTTACCTACCGATTCCGTTTGGTTGGTGTGTGAGTATTTTGTCACCAAGAAACCTACTCTACAAGATCGCATTCGTGACTTGCCTTCAAAGTTGCAAAAACGGATTTACGATGAGTTGGTTCAGATTCAAGTGAAACGTAAACTTCAAGTGATTCCTCGATTTCAAGGCTATGGCTACTTTCGTCGCATCAGAAATTTGATTCTGAACAACGACTATCACCAGTATCGTGAAGAATACAAAAGAGAAGTATTTCTTTCCAAATTGGAAACTTTACCCAAGTACATTAGTAGCATGCCTTTGAATGTGCGAGAACAGATTTACCGAGAGTTTCTGAAATTACAAGTGAAACGTAAACTCAAAGTCATTTCTCGAGCTGTGAACTATGCTATCTTCCAAAGTCGTAGAAGACTGATTCTGGCAAACTTATATTGCAATAGCTACGTTCACGGAGACTTTCTCAAAAGGTACCAACCTTGGGAGCCTGGCTATAAAAACATGCCACCCAAGATACCAACCTTAGCCATCGACCCCTATAAAGAGGAGGCGGCACGTCTCAAATCACTTTACTCGTGAAACGGATTCTGTGGTGGAAGGAAGTCAAACATGAGCCTTCATGCTTTATCGGTACATGAAAGAGAAATTATACTCAAAGTGTTGAAAGTGGTCATGAACATTCCAAGTGGGGAAGAAGACATTAGAACAAATTTATCTTACCGTGACACGTTTGAAGAAGTGTGCCTTGTTAGTTGGTTGTACCAAGAACTTAATAAAGATTGGAAAGATATACGTGACTGGAAAAGTGTTGGCTTCGATGCTTGGCTACAAAAAGCACCACAGTTTGCCAAAGATCTAGCCCGTCACCACTAAGTGTCAAGTGAATTGTTTGACACAGCCTGGCTATAAAAGAGTGGGTATGCCTAAACTCTACACACCAGTTGTGAAACGGATTCCGTGGAAGGAAAGCATAGATAAAATTCAGACCTTAGAGGATTATAAAAAAGTGATACAAGAACTGTGTCCATTGAATTTTGGACGAAATGTGGTATGTGTCATAGTGACTTCTTATCTTGGAATTCGTTTTCCAGGACATTCGTTGTGGACTATTTTTGAGGACAAGTGTTTGCCTTGGATTCTTTTGAACGATCCGTGGTTGTTTTGGACTCAATTGTTGTTGTTGAGTTCCAAAAAACAATATGACCGTGTGTTCTTCTTCGGACTTAGTAGAAGAAGAAGACTATAAAAACTTGATTTTATCAGTCCACGAAAGACAGATTGTACGTATAGCGTTGAGAGTGGTGATGAAAATTAGTGACGAACTTCCATGTGAAGAAGACATTCGTCACACTTTATCTGTGCATAAAACATTTCAAGAAGTGTGTACTGCTAGTGAGTTACACCAACAACTTTTCCATTGGAAAGATGTACGCCCCTGGAGAAACCTTGGTTTCCAATATTGGTTACAAGAAGTGGCCCAGTTCAGCAAAGATTTGGCCACTTGTTCATAAGGTTCTAAAAGTGAAAAAATGGGAACCTCGATGGGAAACCCTAAAAGAAGAAAAAGAAGAAGAAGTACCTGACACCACTACCACCACTGTGGTTCCAATACCTCTTGAGGAGGAACACCACCACCCTTCTTTACCACCACCACCACCGCTACCGTCAGAAGATTCAAAAAAACAAAAGACGAGCAGAAGAAGAATGTCACCACAAACAGTGTCTTTCATGACTAGGACACGAAACTATTGTTGTTCCTTGCCTTGTTTAGAGATAACTTTAAATGTTTTAGTGGCAGTCTTAATAGTGTACGTGTTCATTTTAATTGCATATTTTCTCACTCATTCACTTCTTCGTGTTCGTGTAAAGTTGTAAAAATATGTTATTTGTTGGTTGGTTACTTTTTTTTCTAAAAAAATAAACGTGTATGAAAACGTATAAAATGCCTTGGGTTTTTTGTCTTCTTCTCAAAAATCTTCTTACCTCAATCATGGCTACATCTTCTTCTACCTCGTCTGCTTCCTCTTCCTCTTCTGTGGTAAAAGTGATTGACGAAAAGTTAGATCGTCAAAGTTGGAATGCTTTGTATCTGCGCCATCCATTTAACATGTTGATTGCTGGACCTAGTGGTTCAGGCAAAACCAAATTTGTCAAACGATTGATCGAACACAAAACTGATTTGTTTGATCGTCCACCTCAACGTATCGTGTGGTGTTACAAAGAGTGGCAACCGTCTTACACGTTATTGAAAGAAAGTCAAGGAGAAACCATTTCCTTTGTGGATGGTATTCCTCACGAAGACGATGGAATCGTGTCTGACGTGAGTCAAACTCATTTAGTTATTTTTGATGACATGTTAGGAGAAGACGAAGAAGAAATTAAACTTTGGTTTACACGAAAAGGACACCATCGTAATGCTAGTATTGTCTACATTACACAAAATTTATTTCAACAAAGTAAAGCCCATCGAACCATCAGTTTGAATGCTCATTACGTGGTCTTGTTTAAAAGCCCCAGAGACAAATCTCAAGTACAAGTGTTAGCCAAACAGTTAGGAGCTCCTTGGCTCAATTATGCGTACGACGATGCCACTCAAACCCCTCACGAGTATTTACTCATTGACTTAAAACCGACCACTCCTGACTATTTGAGATTTCGTGCCAGTATCTTTCACTCTTGGGGTCAAGAAGGTGGTCCTGTCATTTACACGTCCCCTTCAGCTCATTTTTAAAAAAACAATAAAAACAACCTACCACGTCATTTCTGTCACACACTCTTTTTGGAGAGAAGATGACTTCCTTTCAATCTCATCCTTCGGCTAAATTGATTCGTGCCTTGTATGGCATCAGTCGTGAAAAAAATGCACAAGTCCGTGCTCATTTGTTAGAAGCGAGTCTGAAAGAAGTGTTACGATGGTTTACTTTGACGGCACGTCAATTACTACAATGATCATTCACATCCCTCATCAAACTCAACGTTTTTTTCAAAAACATAAAGTAGCATTGTCACAACTGGCTGATCCTAGAATCGATTCACGGACTAAAAAACAAATCATTTTAACTCCTGGTGGAAGTGGTTCTTTAGGAGGAGTCATGATTCGTTCCCTTTTGAAATGGGATCCTAATGATACCAAAGCCAAAAAACCCAAATCACCTAAAAAGAAGAAGAAAAAAAGTCCAAAGAAGAAGAAGAAGAAAACCAACCCCAAGAAAAAGAAAAGTCGTGCCCAGAAGAAGAAAACCACACCTACCACTACCACCACTACCACCCGACGTAAAAGAGGTTCTGCAGCCAGGACGCAAACGTACACCCGCAAAACACCACCACTACCCTTACCATCATCACCACCATCACAGTCCCCCATGATGATGGCAAGATCTCCTTTGGCGTCGACCTCTTCCTCTTTGTCTTCTTCACCACCCTCTTTTACCATGATGCCTGTCAAACCAGACTTAAGATCCGTGTTTCCTAATTTGATGCAAAAATGGAAACCAATTTCGAAAGTGACCCCGTCGGGACCGTCGACTTCAGCTGATTTAGCCATGGCAGCAGCCACCCACAAAGTACCATCCCCTAAAACCAAAGTCCAAGAAAGAACTGGCATCTTACAAAGTTTAGTGGATTTATCCAAAGAAGAATTGAGACGATTTAGTCCCTTGAAAACACCTCAACGTCAAGTCAGACCTGTCGTGAAGTTGGTACGTCGTACAGACAATCAGTGGAGACGTGTTCCAGTATAAAATAGAAGGGTACCCTGCTAAAAGACTTCAGACTTGTTTTCTACCGACTATAAAAGATGGCTCCCAAACGTGCACACCACCACCAAAAAAAGAAGAAAACCAAAAAAGGACGACTTCCCCCTCGTCTGGCAAAACATTGGGATGTCTTGTCTGTCTTGACCAAATCCAAACCTCCCATGCGAAAACAACTCATTCAAACAGCTCCTAAAGAAATCATCGATACCGTGTGTGAATGTTGTTTGAACGTTTTGAAAGGAACGGTACCTTTGTCTAAGATACAGAAACAAAAATTAGGGAAACATCGGAATGTTCTTCGCCAAATGGTGAAAAAGAAAATACCTCTTCAACAAAAGAAAAAAATGTTGGTACAACGAGGAGGATTTCTATCTATGTTGATAGGACCGTTGTTAAAAATAGCAGCTCCTTTGTTAGGAACAATTGCTGGACCACTTTTAGGAGGGGTCATGCGATAAAAAAAGAAGATAAAAAGGACCACCCTTCTCTGAAATGACCACACCTTTTTGGTACCTTTGAATGAAATGGAAGGACGAAAACTGACTTTAGTACCTTACAAACGATGGATGGAATTTCATCGTTGGAACGAACAACGGATACCTCATTTACCACCCAATCCTAATCTCAACGAAATGTCTCAGTTACAACAAGAAATACAATCCCTGATGGAACGAAACGATTTGTCCGAAACAGAAAAAACCCAACGGTACGGTCAACTTTTACAACGTCTACAACTCTTTCGTCAAAAAGCAGTCGACGAAACAGCTCCACCCACTCTGAGAGATTTTAAGGCTCTAATGAAAAGCGAACCTAAAGTGACTATCAAAAAAGAAAAAGAAGAAGAAGAAGAGTTTTTACTAACTCCACCTCTTAAAAAAATAAAAAAGTTAGCCACCCCGGATTGGATAAAAAAGAAAAGGTCTACCCCTTTACCCTCAGAAGAGAAAAAGAAAGAAGTGAAGAAAGAAGTCAAAACAGAACCGATGACCCCTGATTCAAACTCCCTCCTTTACCCCCAGTAGCACGTCGGACACGTAAACAACAATCCAAAAAGATACCTCACGAAGAAAAGAGTATTGGAACTTGGTTAACTTATTCTTGAGGAAAATCATGGAGAAACTGTTAGCCACCATTTATTACAATCCTGGTCATGCTGCTGGTTACGGAGGAGTTCAAAAATTATATCGAGCTACTAAAAGTCAATTGAAAAGTATACGTTTACCTGAAGTACGACGATGGTTACAAGAACAATCGACGTACACGTTACACAAACCCATTCGACGTAAATTTTCTAGAAGTACCACTCAAGTGGAGGTATCGATCATCAATGGCAAGCTGATTTAGCTGACGTCTCTCATTTAGCCACTTACAATCGTGGTTACAAATATTTGTTTTGTGTCATCGACGTGTTTTCCAAATTTGCTTGGGTCGTGCCTTTGACTTCTAAAAGCAGTACCGAATTGGTACGGGCCTTAAAATTGGTCTTGAAACAAAGTGGACGGCCAACCTTTACGATGGCAAACGGACAAAGGCACCGAATTTCTAAACCAAGCTTTTCAAAAAGAATTGAAAACAAAGACACATTCATTTTTTACGACCGAAAATCCTGAAACCAAAGCCAGTATCGTGAACGTTTTCAAAGAACTTTGAAAGAACGCATGTGGAAATATTTTACACATCAACATACTCTCAAGTACATCGACGTGTTACCTCGTTTGGTCAAAGCGTACAATCAAACGTAACATCGTAGCATTGGATGTTACCCCCGAAGAGGTCAGCCCTGAAAACGAAGTGGCCGTGTTTGATAAATTATTTGGTTCACCACCCCAGCAGACCAAAAAAAAAAAAAGAAAACACCCTTGTTGGAGTTAAAGACGGGAGATTGGGTTCGTATCGGAAAAAACAAACGTACTTTTGACAAAGGTTATTTACCTAACTGGACTACCGAATTGTTTTCGTGTCACTACCCCCGTCGTGGACGTGATCCTCCCGTCTATAAATTGAAGACATGCACGGTGAAGTACTCAAAGGAACATTTTACTTGCCTGAGTTACAACGAGTGACTAAAAAAGAAGATACCCTTGTACGACATCGAAAGCATTCTCGAACAAAGAACACGGAAAGTGGGTAAACGTCGAGTAGAAGAAGTCAAAGTACGTTGGAAAGGATATCCTCCTAGTTTTGATTCTTGGATTGCAGTTTCTCAAGTCGTCGACTATAAAAGAAAAAGAAATAAACTCACAACATGCCATTCAACACAGTAGCCACCCAGACGACTCCTTCGGAAAGTTCTTCTCTTCAAGAATTACAAAAACAACCCCTTTGGGTGTGGTGTGGAGAACGTGTGCCTAAAAATCAAATCGTCTTTTTCTGCCAATCTTTGTAGTGTATTGTGTCATCGGAGCAGCGATTGCAAATTTGAGTTTGCAACAAGGAGACAAACAATTGTGGACTATTTTACTGAGCAGTTGCATCGGTTATCTTTTACCTAATCCGTCTTTGAAATTTTACGTCAACGACCGACAACAGTCACCACAACAACAACAACGCTAGTTCACCTTCTTCTTCGTCGTCCAGTTACCACCACCAAAATAATACCACTCCTCTTTTGGAACCTTTTGAACATCCTTCTTCTGTCCACCACTTGAGTGACTCCTCGGACACCAGAACCACCAATTTGGAACTATGAATGACCAATTTTATTTAACGTTACCTAGTGACAGTTCCATGGATGTGTTTCCGAACAACACCTTAGGTTGTTTTACCACCAAATTACCTCAATCCCTCCAACTGGATCACGATGCTCATTGGGAAGTAGGTTTGGTAGAAATCATTCATCCTACGCAAATCATGACATCAACAAAAGTTCAAACCAGATACACTTGGAAATTAGGAACAAAAAACTACAGATTCCTTGGAAAAAAATGATCCTAAAATCTGGAATGTAGACCCAACAAATAAAAAATAACATGCGGGGACATTTCAAAAATGGGATTGGAGGGATAGGAGCCCAAAGGGGTTTATGGAGTGTATGTCCTGAGAATTCCTACGGGTATTATTTTAATGCTCGACATTTGGTGGACACTATTGAGGCCATCTTTTGTTAGTCAATTTGGCAAAGCCCTAGCTGACACCAAAAAAAGGTAAACATCAATTACAATGATGTGGCACGCCGTGTCCACATGGAAGTTTCTATGATAGATGAAAAAGCGGGTGACATCATGGAAGACAAAGAAGCTAAAGAAAAAGGTATCCCCGAGCAGGAGAGAAGATTTATGAGCATTGAATTTTCTCCTGGATTGTATGCTATTTTGGGTGTAATAAAGACTACAGTTCTCTATCAGTTGCCACCAGCATCGAATCTGTAGATGCTTTTCGCCACCCCATTGAAATGAACATTGGATTAAATTTAATGTATGTGTACTCCGATGTGGTAGAGTACAGTGTGGTGGGTCACACCTCGGCTCCCTTACTGAGAGTCATTCCTTTCAAAGTGGATACTTCTGCTGGGGCGTACGAAGAAGGGTGGAAACACATTTCACATTCACCAGTGAATTTGTACACCCTCATTATTATTCAGTTGTAAATCGTATTTTGACACTGTCCAGATTAGTATGAAAAGGAGATTTGGGACAAAGATGTGCCATTCATTGACAAAGGAAAAGTCACGGTGAAACTACATTTTTCGAAAAAAAGTTCTCTAACATTCCTCAAAAATAAAAAATGTATCCAGTGTCCAAGGAGTGGCTCGACAACGAGGACATGGTTTAGGAGATTATGTTAAAATCAGCCTTTCGACGGTAGCTCCTATTTTGAAACCAATGGTAACTCGAGGATTTCATGCCTTAAAAGATGCTGCTTTGACACAAGGAAAAGAATTTTTGCAAAATGTCCTCATCGACAAACAAAATCCAAAAGAAGCCTTTATGAGGAGCAGGCAAAAATGTGTTGATGACCACTGGTAAAGATCTTTAGGTCTCCGAGAAAATCCTATAAATACGCTTCACGCTTCAGGTTCTGGCATTACTTCACATCAGCAAGGACAAGGTAGAAAGAGACGACGACGAACTCGAAATCCTTTCAAAGTTCATAAAAGAAAAACACGGTAGTACTTCCAGAAAGAATAGGAAAAGAAGAAGAACTGGTAGAGAATTAGACGTGTTTGATTATTTAAAAAAAAACTGTGAAAATGATGCACCGAGATTCTTGCGAATGTACCAAGACCGAACTGGATATGTTTTCTATGTCTTCCACCATGATGACGATGCAAGAATCCCAATGGGTAGAATTTCATCCTGTATCGTCTTTGTCGGATTCAGCTCCTATCGAATTTGAAATCAAAGGACAAACCGAAGATTACATCGATCTGAATAACAGCTACTTGTACCTGAAACTTCAAGTAAAGAAAACGGACAACATCCTTCCTGATGACAATTCCAGAGTCGCTCCCGTCAATAATTTCATTCATTCCTTGTTCAGTGGAATAGATTGTGTACTTGAATAACAAACTGGTCAGCAGCAGTTTGGATACTTACCCTTACCGTGCTTACTTGGAAAATCTCTTGACGTACGGAAAAGATGCCAAGAACACTCATCTGGATGCTTCAGTGGTCTGGAAACCTGACACCGCAGGAGAGAATACCTTCAACGACACAGAGCTGCCAGTACCGGCCAGGGTTGAGAGGGCTGCTGATGGTGCTGCAACTGGAAATATAATTCCAGCAGAGCCGCACAATGTGGGATTTAACGACCGTCGAAAGAAAAATCAGACGAAGGTTTAGAATTGATGGATCGTTTACATTTGGACATGTGGTTGCAAGACAAGTATTTACTCAATGGAGTCGATGTACGCCTGAGACTGAATCGCAGTAGTACCACTTTCCATTTGATGCTAATGCTAACGAGTGGAAAACCATTATCCAAGAAGCCAAACTTTACGTGCGACGTGTAGAAATCTTACCCAAAGTAGCTAACGACATCAGTCAATCCTTGAGCAGAACCACTGCTAAGTATCCTCTTAGACAGCGTGGAAGTGAAAACCTTTACTGCAGCCGCTGGACTCCGATCCATAGTCGAAGATCACATCTTCCAAGGACAGTTCCCTAAACGTTTATTCATATGGCATGGTCAGAAATTCAGCCTTCAACGAGTCCACGATCAGAATCCGTTCCAGTTTCAGCACTTCAATGTCTCCAAGATAGATGTCAGTCGAGATGGTAAGACCTTGTGTACCAGACCTTTTGAACCTGACTTTAGCGTCAACGTAAAAAATTACTTACGATCTTACTTGAGCCTGTTTGAAGCCACAGGACAGTTAGGCCGCGACAGTAGCCACGGTATTACGTACAAGGATTTTGCAGGAGGGTATGCCTTGTGGGGATTTGATTTCACTCCGGACCAAGGCAGCGATGAAGGACATTTCCACCCTATAAAATCAGGCCCCCTTCGTGTGGAACTTCAGTTTACAGCTCCTCTAGCCGAGACAGTGAACGTCGTCTTGTTTGCAGAATTTGATAACACTCTAGAGATCAACAGTTTGAGAGAAGTCATTCTAGACTATTAGAAGAAGAAGAAGAAAAGATGCAGCACGAAGAAAAAGATCCTATGGAGATAGATGAGGGATTTTGTGAAGTGATTCACCAGTCACCAACTACCTATCACCAAGGAGGATGATAATGATGACGAAGTCATTCGTTCAGAACCTAAAAAAGAAGAGGACTCAATACTGTTGTTACTGAGTTTGTTTGGATTTTTTCCTTCTCGATGGCCAGAACAAGAACAAAAGTTAGTGGACTGTTATGCTCAGGAATTGAAATTCATCATTAACAGTCTGATTAAAGAACAATGTTATGGATGTCAAACCGATCATCCCAGTCAGATACACACGACAAATGTATGATGTTGATCAGGCGAAGAACAATTGGATGAATTTTTGGAAAATGCCTGGTTAAACATCTCAGATAAACACGTGTTGACACAGTGGTATAAAGTCTTGCAGAATTATTCTTCTCCTCCACTCATTCCTCGGGAGATCAAACGGATCAAAAGTCTCATTGAACAGAGTGAAGAACCTATCCGACGTGAATATTCCTGGAATTACAAGACAGAACAATTCCAGCATAAAGTCAGGTGTGCATTGCTGACTCAATATTTCTGTTGTTGAAGGACAAAAAAAAATGGATACCAGGAACTTCATTACTTATTGAATCGTTAGTTCCTATACTTCTTCTTGGAATCCTGTGGTATGTGCTAAAGATGAACTCCTCATCGTAAACCAAAAAACGTTCATGCTTATGTCATCAATACTGACGACAGTCATCTACCAGGAAGCCATTGGATTGCCGTGTACTTTCCAACGATCACTGTGTGGAATATTTTGATTCTTATGGATTACCTCCTTTGGAAAAAGACATTATTGAGTTTATGAGAAGAAATGCCTTCTCAACTCAATTCAATAATGTGAGACTACAAGGATCAGATTCTAGTGGTGTGTGGACAATATTGTGTTCATTATCTTCATCAACGCAGTCTTGGATATTCCTTAGAACATTTACTCACTTATTTTGATAGTGACAATGTTAGAAATGATGCTAAAGTACAAAATGGTTTTTTGAACGATATGGTTATCTCTTGTCTTTAGCTTCACCATCGTAATGTTCATCAAAATGATGTGGAATGTAGAAAGTTTCAAATTTTACTTTACCTTCCCAACGTTGTCAACCTTGTAAATATGTTCCTGTTTGAAAAAAATTTTTTTCATTGTTACATGAGGTTTCTACTTTTTTTAATAGTTAGCATAGTTCTTGTTTGAAATAAATATAATTTATATTGTGAATTTGTTTTTGAAAAAAAAAAATGGTGGTATTGTGGTTGTTTTTTTTTATGGAAAATTTGAAAAAAATAAAATAAAAAATAATGAATATGTTTCTTCTTCTCTCTCTTTCTATCGATCTGATCTAAAAAAAAACTCTCTATCTATGATCTCCCTGTCGATCTGAAAAAAAAAACCTTACCATGCTTTCCATCGCGTCCGCGCGTTAAGCATATAAGGCGGTTCACTGGTCCAGTGAAGTCATTCTCGTGTACTTGTGCAATGATCTCATCAGTTCCAAGTAAGAAAAAAGAAGAAGAAGATGGCTGTCCACCAAGATGACAAAGCTGAAATGAAGCTATGGTGAACATAAAGAGGGTGAAAGAGATCATTTGATGGAGACCCAACCCAGAGATGAAAAGACCATGACGTACATTCAAATTGCTCATGAACTAGTAGAGAAGAGGCCATGCATAGAAGAAATACTTATAGAAAGAACATAATGGGAAGAGGCTGGACAACGTCATACATCAGCAGCATCAGCTACAAAGATAACCACAGCAACAGCAGCAGGCAGCAACAACTTCTTCAATACAGCCGTCCAGCAAAACGATTTGACGGTGAAGTCCAATGCAAGATTGCCTGTCGAGGAATTTGTCATTCACTTACACCCGAAAGAGACCCTGCCTGTCTGAATGCGGTAAGACCAACTAACGCCCAAACGTAGCCGACCTGCTGGAGTCTGCCCACGGCTACAACCACCTAAAGAAGATAGAAAAACATAATCTATAATTAAACCCAACGGCCCTTTCTTTTAGGGCCACCCAATCTCTAAAAAAAGATTACTACTCCCAAATATTGCCAAAAATAATAGCTATAAGTTGGAGTCGTATTTTTCTATAATATGTTTGTATATTTCATTTTTTCTGATAGTCTAACACTCACAAGCCCCGAAAAAAACCCCTTCTGCCCCTTTATATGTTTTGTGGGTTGTGTGAATGATATATAAAAATATTTTTAACTTAACAAAAAAAATTACTGTAGATAGTGTAGTTTGTGTGTTTGGATATTGTTTTATAAAAAACAATTATTCCCTTCCCAAAAAAGATGAATAAGAGGTGTCTAAGTTTTTTTAAAAAAAAAAAATTAACAAAAAATCAAAGTGGAGATGTAAGGTTTTATGATTTTTATCAACAAAGTATGTCTACTATTAGGTCCCGCGCATTTTATGAGTTCTCAGGCTGTTCATGGAGTGAAAACAGCCGCGAAGCCAAGAAGGAACGTTAGCAAGAATGACGACAGACGCAGGGTGAGTGGGAGATATATGGTTTTTTTAGTATTTTTAGGTATAATGGATGTTTTTCCTTCACGTCCGCGCTTCAAGTATATTAAGAAACCGTACATACATGGTCTTCACCGGTTAAGCAAACCCCCGTTAATTTCAACAGAAAGTACCAAAATATAAATTGTGGAGACAGATTATAGTTCAATTAGATTGTGGCCTGGCACCGTCCATAATGAAGTGGAGAAAAGGAGGAGTGAGGAGGAGAAGGAAAACAAAATTCCAATTATACCCCACCCCATGAAGGAAAGAAAATTGGGTACCATGAAGCGACACATCCTCACTGATCGAACTATCACAGCTCCAAGTAAACCAATGTGAAGTAAACATGGATGGGGATCTGTACCCCCCCCACCCCTGGTATGGCAGGGCAAAGACCAGGGAGAGGGGTTTGTCCCCACCCCTCTACAAATGCACTCTAACAGAAAAACAAAAAAACAACGTGTATCCTTAGCAGGACCACTACCTTTATTCAACAAAGATTAATTTCTACATTACCCTCCCCGTAATGTAGTAACGAAGACAACGTCTACTACTATTCAAAAAACACCCCTCCCCACCCTCCACCCCATTTTTATGGTAGTAGACGTTGTCTTCGTCACTACCATTACGGTAAATCCCAGAGAGAGCCTCTCCGCCATCTTTTTTTCCCCCAAGTGCCCCTTTTTTCCCTTTAAAAACTTTTCACTCTTTCCCCCAAGTGCCCTCCCCAAGATAAACCAGTCCCAAGATTTCCTCCCAAGTGTCCACATTCTTTACCCCCAGTCACCCCCACTACACTACATGCGATCCTTTGTATAAAACTATAAGTGTTCTTAGAAACACTAGCATCAAGAAGTCATCGTAACAACGTATACATTATAAACAAAAAAGGACCGAATTTATCGAG
The DNA here is from genome assembly GCA_029931535.1 of Margaritifera margaritifera. Lineage (NCBI taxonomy): Eukaryota > Metazoa > Mollusca > Bivalvia > Unionida > Margaritiferidae > Margaritifera > Margaritifera margaritifera. Next base: position 111,979 of record JAQPZY010000351.1, read on the forward strand.
ACATCTACACAATTGAAAATCCCTTTAAATGCTTATAATACAAAATAATTTCCGATTCATTCTCACTTGAAATTTCATCTTTAACAAATTTATTCTTATAAGCCACTGAAATGCATGCATTAATGATGGTAAACCATAACACAAGTACATTAAAATCAACTATACGTAAGTAATCAAGAATCTCTTCGATAATCATCTACTCCAGTAAACTTACATCTTTCAAACGTCCTACAACGTAAAAATCCTCACCTATAACCTCAAAGTGATAGTAAAAACTAATCAAAGAGCTATACTTTCTTTTAAGCAAAATCACACTTAATGGAATATAACAGCAGTTTGAGATTTATTGCTAATGCACAACTCTGTCTGTCTGCCTCTGTCTCTAACTCTTAGTACCTCTCTTCTCTCACTGTAAGTATGTAAAAATGGTATTGTTCCTTCCGAAGGCTTTTCCTATGACCTGGATATGTAAACGATGTTATTATCCTGTAAAGATAAATAAAATTAATCCTTCTATTTTTGAATTGTTCTTTGATTTTTGTACTTACTGAGCAGAAAAGTATGCGCTGCAATTCACACATATCACAACAAAACATGGCTAGCCTATATACATTACTGACTAACTCCTACAACTACTCTTTTAACTTAAAAACTACCAATCAACTTCTACTTAAATATTATTACTATTCAAATTTGATTTATCTTGTTATTATTGATATTGTTATTTGGTAGTAGCATTTGTAGTAAAACATATTTCGGTCAAATATCTGATTCGGAAGTTCGTTTGACTGATGAATATACTTTGCAATTTTGAAGTCTCGTTGCTTCAAAAAACGATAGAACGCCTCATTATGCCCTTTGAAGTTGCCTTAGTAATCCATTTGTTACTCTCATTCTTTCGTATGCTACTGTATTGGAATGTTACTCTCATTTCTTTGTATGATACTAAGCGATGTGTATCGTCTCATTATTATGTTATGATAATATTGGATGTTACACTCATGTATTTCAATGATACATATGGATGTTACTCTCATTAATTTGTATGTTACTTATGAGATGTTACACTCATTATTCTGGTATGATCCTATGGATTAGTATTACTCTCATTGTTTTGTATGATACTATGGATGTTACTCTCCATTATTTGTATGATACTATGGATGTTACTCTCATTATTTGTATGATACTAAGGATGTTAGTCACAGGCATGTTTCATGTGTAATTATACTACGGATGGAGTAGAATATTATAATATAAACGTATTATCAACTTATCATTTCTCCTACCGCGAAGAAGTTTGTTCTGTTGGTTCTTTACCAATCCGGGAAATGTTAGAAAAGTAACACCTTTGAGTATGCACACAGAATTAAACCGACGATATATACAAAACTGCTGTGTTGGAGATTACTCACAAAAAATATTCTGTCTACATACGTAATTGTCAACATTTCTTCTCCGACAAGTACTGCGTATGTCATTGCATCATGCTCTAGGTCATTTTGCTATGAATTATCAAATCACATCCGATCTACCTTATCTAAACCAATACAAAAGAATGAAAGCGCAAACATTAAACTGCAGCAATAAAACATAGTTCACATTATTCAATTCGTGTTTCTGCATTCAGAAACTGTTTCAGGCAAAAAAAAAATTCGGGGTCAGACCTTTTTTGAAGAAGCAGTAAAAAGACCATAAGCCTGTACAGCATTCGCCTTTGTTACTTAACTGCTCAAATCTTATTTAGTTTCCTTGTATTATTAGCATACATAGCATTCTTTTTTACAAAATTTAAGACATTGCGAGGATGAACAAACAATGATATGAAACTAATCCCGAATGAGTGTTTTTTGAAACTTTTCATCCTTGATGGGGGGGGGTGTGGGTGGGGGGGGGGGTGGAGGGTGCGAATCGGTAACGATACACTCTGCTACCTAAAAAATCAATATCTTACTCTGCAGAGAATTATTGAAACCTTTGAATGTGAATCCAAATAAATAAAGCTAACGATCGCAAACCCACATATCCAAGGTTAATAAAACTAGAGAATTACGTAAATCCATAGTGGGGCTCTTGATGGATAATGGCATTCATCTGAATTCGCTGATTTCAAAAACCTAAAAGAATGAAATTTCGTTATGGACATCACACAAATGTATAGTTAAACGATAGGAGAAACCAGAGTTGGGATAGATAGATTAGATAGGAACAAGATGGCAACGGACTACATGGGGTTAAAGACAAGAGCACCAGATCAAAGTGTCGCTAATGGAAACACGGTTTTAAAACAAATGCCTCTTCACCTATTTTATCGACTTGATACATGGAGGAAATCAGACATTGCAATCTAGCTTCGAATTAAACCATTCCTTATAGGTATCAACAGCAACGCAAACAAAACACTTTGTAATATTTTCATTTGCCTGTACAGATATACAGTTTTATTCATAGTCTATCAGACAGAATGCGAGAGCATAAAAAAATTCAACCATTCTGTGGATAAAAGAAATCGATACCCTACTTAGGAACAAAGAAATTGTGGCCCATGAAAGAGACTCCAGCCCTCCTAAAATTCTACACAACAAGTTCCTCGATGACCTCGCATGGATTTCATGAAAGAAAATCACTGCATGAACATAAGACAAACTGAAATATAATGTTAGTCTCCATATCACTCCACAGCTTATTTAAGCTGGTCAGCCATTGGAAAATATTAGTATCTATAAACTTCCAGAAACTTCAAATTTCTATAATTATATAAAATTTAGACCTTTTGACAGGATCGAGTCGGAATTTAATTTATTTACCCAACTCAGCATTGGATAGATTAGGCAATAATTCTTGTGATCAATGTTCAAAATAATTGCATAGCGCATTGACGATGCAAAAATGCAAATAAATGACCACACGAACATTATACATTAAAGATCACATAAAGATCGAGAGTAAATTAAATAAAGGCCAAAAATCAGTCTTGAAATTGTTGCTCTGACACTCCATAAATATATAATATGTGTCCATTACAAATCTACGAAGAAACTTAAAAAGCATGCCATATACAAAAAAAAAACGACAAAATTAAACTAGAAATGTGTGTATATCAACATACAAGGAGCACATGCTTGCAGAAAATAAGACATTTGCGAGCGCCATTTGGATAATAAAAAAAATTCGTAATAGCATCAGCACGCCATCAATTGACATGTTTCAAGAGCACAAGTGTAATAAAGAGCGCCTCCAACAACAGTTTAGTTGTAATATATTTCCTTCTGTCTTGCAAAAATTAGCATGTGCATTCTTTTATGTCTCAAATTAGTTTGTGAATTGTGTGTTGAATGGCCCAGAATTTGTAGTGGCTTGCCAACTTTTTTCGTCTAAAGCCCTTAAAACATCTTATTTCCGTCTACAGAAAACTATATACCGACAAAACTCTAACGTCAAAGCAGCATCAAAACGGATTAAAAATTATTAAAATACGGGAGAATGAATAACTATTATATTTTCAGCAGATTTTAAAAGTCATGGTAAAATGAAAAGACAGGAACACTGGTTTGTAAGGCTGGAAATATGCACCAATCAATCCGTTCAAAATATATCGCATAAATCTTGATATATACAAAGCAACATTATATAAATATATTAGATCAATGTATTTAATTGGGGATTATATTTGCGAGCACCCAGCAACATGGTCCTTCCTTTCACCGCTCGATTTATGCAGGCCATATTGTATTCATTTTCTTTTGCAAAGATTCTTCGTTGCGAGATTTACAAGTACTTCATCTTATTCAAATCAATTTTTTCCTAGATTTATCACATCGATAAAATGACATATATACCAATAGCATTTATCTTTTACATTACTTTTTACTTCAAGATTTGATATATGTATTATATTGTTTCAAATGTCCAGAAGCAACTCGAGTAATTGGACACACTTGATCTGTCGAGCGCTTAGACATCATATTATGCCTTTATTTTTAAAAAAAAATATCCATCAGCCTATACTTGCGTGTAACGCGACCAGTCCTTTTGAACAGTATTCAATTGGCGTTGTTTGAATTATGATGACGGTCTGCATCTAAACTTATTTCTGAAATGTAGTCTCACTGTGCACATAATTGGAAAACATCAGATATAGTTTGTGGATATGACTCCTTGTTTTCGCTTATCAAAGAGAAAACCACCTTGTAGATCAAGAGAGAGAATAGTACAACCATGATTTTGCAACACACGATTTTCCAACAACGAATTTCAATTGATCGAAAGCGTAGTAGTTTGTTTCAGGATACTACCGTTTAACTGGAAGCTCATCGTAAACAATTGAAGTATAATAAAATCCATAGATGCCATTTGATTCTTCCGGTCTGTACGTTATCAATGGATTAATATATATTTTTATTAGAATAGATCTCGGCACTACAATTGTGGGCGACAAATGGTATCATCGTTCAAACGGTAAAAATATATGTAGATTGTTTATTAGTTCACTGGTCAAATAAAGAAGTCGGTTTCTCTCTTTAATGTCTAGATTGATTTAATTACTTATTTATTTATTACATAATTCAATGGGTACGTATTCTAGAAATAGTTTATAAACAGTTGATATGAATTACAAATTTGATTTTCTGTGATTGTATCCACCAAATAAATGCCTCAATACTTTCCTTGATCAGTCTTATGTAGAGTAATTTCCATGACCAAGAGTCCAAACCGCATAATGTAGATCAATTTGAATCTGTTTCGAAAATAGTATTATTCACCGCCTTTTTCCCACGGGGTGGGGGGTAGTTTCCGGACTAGTTCGTAATAGAGACAATGAAAGCAATGTTAAATATGTCTTTATACTAATTTTGACAAATAACTCATAGTAGGTTTATCGTATACAAACTAAACTGTAAATTAATAAGTCTCGCGACTTGACCATACAATAGTAAGTAATTAGATGAAAGCCACTTTAAGTCCGATTTATAAATAGGTGTATTACATGCAAAAATATGACATACGGATATATAATATATATAACTTATGTGATATAAAATACCTATATATTATATATATAATAATAGTATATATATATATATAATACTGTATATAAAGTATAATCTATGTGGTTGTGTGTGTGTGATGTGTGTGATGTGTGTGAGTAAAGGACAAAAGGATTTTTAGCATACACTAATAGCCCTTGATATAATCAGATTCATTTTAGAAATAAACATACGAAAACCATATCATTTTTAATAGACGAATGAGAACTTTACTTTAGTAAAGTACTAATTATGTATTATTGTATGATTGCCTTCAACTCTTGGGAATCCTGTACTCCTAACCATGTAGACCTGGTTGGGTAACTAAACCGTGACAATACTCTAGAAGAACTATTTCCCAGTGTATACCGCCAAAAATAGATTTTAATAGATTGCATGACCCCACAGCAGAGCAATTCTCACGGTCAATAGATTCTTAGATAGGTCTGGAAAATGCAGACAGAGCTCGGCACCAGTTTTTGGTGTTGAAGTGCTAAGATTGTTACCAAACCAAACAAGGAAAGTAGCCAAAGTAAGATGGAAATATTCACTAAAGTGCATACCCACAACTGAAAACGACATTACTTGAAATAACTATTAATATTGGCAGATGTGTATACCGAGTATCATATGACCACTGGTGAAGTGTTCCATAATCTTAGGTAAACTTGTCCAACCCAATGGAATACATTTAAAAGACAATGAGGGGGAGAAAATAATAAAACTAATAAACAAAAACAGATTTTAAAACCAAAGAATAATAAAAGGACAATATACCGATACTAACACATTTTATTTTAATTTTTTTTTTTTTTTGTGTCGTGTAGGAAGCCGTTTAGAGCAGAATTTCGTCACAAAAACTGACAAATGATATACAATTTAGGCACAAAGAAAATTTGTTAAATGCAACAGATAAAATGTTTATATGAGGTATTGTGGTTAACCGAAAAATGATAATTTATGTGGCTTTATTTAATGATTGATTTATTTTTTCTTAATTTATTCAAACTTGCATCTTTGTTGTATTTTGTAGTAAAGCACGACTACATAATACCTCAAAAAAAATCAGTTTATCACTTATTAGGTGCTATATACTTTATTGCTTTGCTTCTGAATCGAGAGTAAAATAATTCTGCATAAATATAAATAACTACAAAATTGGTCAACATTTCCAGTGAGTCTGGTTATCAATAATTTATTATCAATACGCAGAGTCTATTACTCCTTGTCAAGAATATATTGTCAGAGTTCCCCCATTTTATCACTCCTGCCAAATCAGAATCTAAGTACATTTCGTGATAACCTTTTGAGTTCATATTGGCTAGCTTCATGGATTTTAGGACAGTACGCATTTCCCTTTGACTCCGGGGTGCTGTCAAATTCCTGGGCAAGGATCGTTGCATGTGCACTTCGGACAACTATTGTCACGCACTCGATCGTTAAGGACTTGTTGGTAAACAATGTCCACGGTTTGCTAAACACAGGACAAGCCTGACAATAATAATGAAGAGCAAATACCATTACAAATTGTGATATATGTGATAATTTTGAATGTGATCCACTTAATCTCTTATACCACCTTCCTTGGCTGAATTGTTCTGTGGTGTTACGTCTGGTGGGGTAATGTGACATGCGATTATTGCCCTCTCCCTTTGGAGTTGTTCTCAACTAATAGTATTGTATGGTGTTGTATTGTTAAGTTCATATTCCCTGAGGTCAGACCACATCCTGTATCGTGGGCTGTTCCATACGATCCTGTTCGTCCCTAAGAGAGCTCCTATTTAGAGTAGGTCACACCAGCTATATAGAACCGGCATTCGCTAACCACATCCAAAACTCACATATGAGGTAACAATTACATGACATATTGCAAAACTATGAGTAATAAGACCGACCCTTAGAATATATATATGTTTACACTGTCAAGGATAGTTGACAGATTTAATTAGAAAATACATATATTTACACTGTCAAGGATCGTATACAGATTTAATTAGAATATATATATATATATATATATATATATATATATATATATATATACATTGTCAAGGATCGTGTACAGATTTACTTTAGCATATACATGTTTACACTGTCGAGGATCGTGTACAGATTGAATTAGAAAATACATATGTTTACACTGTCAAGGATCGTATACAGATTTAATTAGAAGATATATATATATATATATATATATATATATATATATATATATATATATATATGTGTATACACTGTCAAGGATTGTATACAGATTTACCTTAGCATATATATATATGTTTACTCTGTCAAGGATCGTATACAGATTTAATTAGAATATACATATATTTACACTGTGAGGGATCATTGAAAAGATTTAATTAGAATATACATATGTTTACACTGTCAAGGATCGTATACAGATTTAATTTATCATGCTGTTAACATGCGTCCAGTGACATCACCAAATAAAACTCATTTTATTCGTTACATAGGTCATCGCTGTAGTGACTGGTTATCAAGTTTACTGAGAGATGACCAAAGGGCATTTGCCTCTACCTGATGAAGATGCGACAATTTTACAAGAATATAAATGGTATGACTTTAAATATTTTCATTAATTAACAAAAATCTTGGTACAGTACCAGATAACAACCTGATTCCAATACATAGAACAGCAATATGAATGAGTTATAGAATGCATTAATGAGTGAACACAGTTTATGTTGTCGTGATTATACAATCCCAACTATTAATCATGCATATATTTTTAATGAACGCATTGAAATTTAATTCCATGGAAAGTACTTAGTAGGGCCACAAACCTGATCAGGGATGGCCATATCGCCCTTCGCCGTACGAAGGCGACTCTTCCGTTTCGCCGAATGGCCAGAACGATTCCTGATTGGGTAATGCTGGAACTATATAGCCAAACCCCACCCCACCCCCAAATCATACGTATCGATTCTTTTGTATTTGAGTGTGTGTGCGTGCGTGTGTGTTTGCAAGGTAAATGTTTATATATGGTATACCACGTTCTGTAACTTTATATTTTCGTCACATTTCTATGTTTGTATTTTGCTATAAATCTTCTCACGGAGAAAATAATGATAAATATTAACGTCTAGATGATAGAAATAAAGACCCCTTTCCCATGTGAAAAATATGCATCAGTAAGATGATAGAAATAAAGACCCCTTTCCCATGTGAAAAATATGCATCAGTAAGATGATAGAAATAAAGACCCCTTTCCCAAGTGAAAAATATGCATCAGTAAGATGATAAAAATAAAGACCTCTTTCCCATGTGAAAAATATGCATCAGTAAGATGATTGAAATAAAGACCTCTTTCCCATGTGAAAAATATGCATCAGTAAGATGATTGAAATAAAGACCCTTTCCCATGTGAAAAATATCCATCTGTAAGATGATTGAAATAAAGACCTATTTCCCATGTGAAAAATATGCATCAGTAAGATGATTGAAATAAAGACCTATTCCAATGTGAAAAATATGCATCAGTAAGATGATAGAAATAAAGACCTCTTTCCCATGTGAAAAATATGCATCAGTAGGATGATAGAAATAAAGACCTCTTTCCCATGTGAAAAATATGCATCAGTAGGATGATAGAAATAAAGACCTCTCTCCTATGTGAAAAATATCCATCAGTAAGATCAAAAAAACAAAGGCCTCTTTCCCATGTGAAAAATATGCATCAGTAAGATGATAGAAACAAAGACCTCTTTCCCATGTGAACAATATGCATCAGTAAGATGATAGAAATAAAGATGCTCTTTCCCATGTGAAAAATATGCATCAGTAAGATCATGGAAACAAAGTCCTCTTTCCCAAGTGAAAAATATGCATCAGTAAGATGATAGAAACAAAGACCTCTTTCCCATGTGAAAAATATCCATCAGTAAGATGATAGAAACAAAGACCTCTTTCCCATGTGAAAAATATGCATCAGTAAGATGATAGAAACAAAGACCTCTTTCCCATGTGAAAAATATGCATCAGTAAGATGATAGAAACAAAGACCTCTTTCCCATGTGAAAAATATGCATCAGTAAGATGATAGAAACAAAGACCTCTTTCCCATGTGAAAAAAAATGCATCAGTAAGATGATAGAAACAAAGACCTCTTTCCCATGTGAAAAATATGCATCAGTAAGATGATAGAAACAAAGACCTCTTTCCCATGTGTAAAATATGCATCAGTAAGATGATAGAAACAAAGACCTCTTTCCCATGTGAAAAATATGCATCAGTAGGATGATAGAAACAAAGACCCCTTTCCCATGTGAAAAATATGCATCAGTAAGATGATAGAAACAAAGACCTCTTTCCCATGTGAAAAATATGCATCAGTAAGATGATAGAAATAAAGACCCCTTTTCCATGTGAAAAATATGCATCAGTAAGATGATTGAAATAAAGACCTATTTCCCATGTGAAAAATATGCATCAGTAAGATGATTGAAATAAAGACCTATTTCCCATGTGAAAAATATGCATCAGTAAGATGATAGAAACAAAGACCTCTTTCCCATGTGAAAAATATGCATCAGTAGGATGATAGAAATAAAGACCTATTTCCCATGTGAAAAATATGCATCAGTAGGATGATAGAAATAAAGACCTCTTTCCCATGTGAAAAATATCCATCAGTAGGATGATAGAAACAAAGACCTCTTTCCGAAGTGAAAAATATGCATCAGTAAGATGATAGAAACAAAGATCTCTTTCCCATGTTAAAAATATGCATCAGTAAGATGATAGAAACAAAGATCTCTTTCCCATGTTAAAAGTATGCATCAGTAAGATGATAGAAACAAAGACCTCTTTCCCATGTGAAAAATATGCATCAGTAAGATGATAGAAACAAAGACCTCTTTCCCATGTGAAAAATATGCATCACTAAGATGATATAAATAAAGACCTCTTTCCCATGTGAAAAATATGCATCAGTAAGATGATAGAAACAAGGACCTCTTTCCCATGTGAAAAATATGCATCAGTAAGATGATAGAAACAAAGACCTCTTTCCCATGTGAAAAATATGCATCACTAAGATGATAGAAATAAAGACCTCTTTCCCATGTGAAAAATATGCATCAGTAAGATGATAGAAACAAGGACCTCTTTCCCATGTGAAAAATATGCATCAGTAAGAATGAAAGAGACGATTAATCATCTAATCATAAGAAGGAGCAACTGCAACTACTTCTTCGTAGTCTGTTAGCACTACTGCTTCTACTACTACTACTACTGCATAGTATTAAGATATTTCAGTTCTAAATAGCTGTGTGTTTTTGTTTGGTTTTTAGTGTCACACTTATTAAAATAGACATGATGCTGTATATTAATGACAAAAGTATACCTGTACTCGTGAATTTTACTCAGTCATTTTAATTTTTGTGAAACTATTAAAAATTCTTTTGAAAACTATTTCATAAATCACAGTTCCATCTAATATTAAGAAAATACTACTTTCTATTTGCATATCATATCTACAAATTGATTGAAAACCATTGTAACAGGATGAAGCCGGGTTGGGATTGGATTAGTGAAGACACCGAAAGCAATTGCGTTAGTGAGATGTTTATTTACAAACGCAATTTAAAGATGAACGAATCTGACACCATTATAACAAAAAGATAAGGAAAATTATATAGTTCCTAACATGGAACAATCAACAACAAGCAACTCAACGAGAAAAATCAAAGGTGAATTAACGAGTGGAATTTAAACAAACGTGAATAACGTCCTATCACTAATCAACAAATAAAAGTATATGATCTACAAATAATGCATCATAACAATTTATCCACAAAATGGACGCATGAATTATACACTTATCAACATATCACTCAGTTAGTGATATTTGACATATGGATGCACGTATTTATGAATTTATCACTCATATAGCGATATTGAAAAATGGATGCACGATTTTATGAATTTATCACTCATATAGCGATATTAAAAATGTGAATGCATGAAATTTTGCCCAGATAGCAATAGTGAAAATTACAAGAACATGGAAACACTAATATAATATATATATTTATATATATATATAAATATAATATATATATATATATATATATATATATATATATATAGGTATATATATAACTATCGTGGCGTCCAGTTCACGACCAAGATGTACTTATGGTTCCACCCGCTCTAGTCAATGGTCAAGGAGCCACAACGCATGGTCCACCCCTCCCAGTCTGTTGAAGGATCCCTCGAGAGCCTTCTCATTCAACACAGACCCGATGGTCGTGAAGCCTTGGTCCCTCACATCGAGAACACCAGTACCCTCTTCAGAGCCAACGTCACCAGACACAGCGTACACGTCACCAGGAAACCCCACAGAGTTCTGTGACTCCACATCACCAAACCATACACAAAAGCAGCTACAAGTATAACAACTGAACCGTGTAATACATATGGCACGGTTAAGTACTTTATCATTGATATATGTTGCGCATGCGCGCACATAATTAGATCTCGTTACACATTACACTATTTCATCATTCAATGCATGCAGCGTATAATTAAATAAAATCTGTCTGTTCAGTTACAACAAATATCTAACTTGAACCAGACTATAGTATTTCTAATATCATGGCGTTGTATGACCTAGGTATTGACTCTCTGTAGAATTTAGAATAAATTCTAAAACATCTAATATATGAAAATAATTCTGTCGTATAAAACGAATAGTAATAGAGAATGCAATCTTAAATTTTACATATCTCTACAGCTGAAGATTGCTCCCGTAAAGTGGTAAGCTTCCTGACAAGACTCGTCGTAATGTAATTTGAACATAGAGAATTTGCTCTATAAGTACCCTAGCTGTGATGAATATGCGCAGCTAGGTACTTGGGTTTTCAATGCAGGCAATTTGCACACGCAGCATGGGTTGAGTCGCGCTCAGTATTTCGAAATAACTAGAGCCGAAAAAATAAACCACCTTCGGGTAACGCTGTACGCGGCAACGAAACCCGAGTACATTTTCGATCACACATATACATTGATATAAAGCATACACAATTCCGTGACAACCATAAAATGTATATTTGCACACGAACGAAGTAAATTTACTATTAGAATGGAACTGTTGGATTTCGTGGAAAAAAACAATGATTTATACCACTTATCGGGTATTAGATAAAGCTAGTAATTCAAAACAACAAAACACATAACTTCAGAAGAAGAAAAATATCATTGTCTATCCCTGCAAATAATAGGATAGTATCCATTCAAGAATCTAACGCTTCTCCACATGATGTCAAATAACTAAGTTCAAAACAGAGTTACATAAACAACTATGAAAATTAGCTAGGGAGGATACTAATATGGAAAATATTTCACAGTTCACTCTCTATTTACAGTAGAAAGACTGTAAGAAAACTATCAAGCATTCGTTGAACTCGAAGTAGTCGAAGTGGTAGTGTTTGTTGTTATTGGGGGTGGGGGTGGGGGTGCAATTCACATTTAATTGTTTGTTTTGTATTATTATTATTATTATTATTATTTCGTTGTTGTTCTTTTTGGTCTGATTGAAAACTCGACCGTCAGTTTCAACAATTTAATTCAAATTCGTCTGCAATCGTCAACCATTAAGATTGAGCAACCACTTCGGATAGCATTTTTTAACGCCCAATCAGTTGGGCCACCGGAAAAGCGCACAGAAATAGTAAACTTTATCAATGGTCAGGATATCGACATTTTTTTCCTGACAGAAACATGGCTATAAACATCAAGCGATGAATCAAAGTGCGCAGATCTAACACCCCCAGGTTACTCCATCAAGTCGTTCCCCCATCACAGCCGCCCAGGTCGAATTGCTGTCATCGCAAAGAACTCCGTACTCCACCGTCTTAACTAAACTGCAACTTTCAGTTTCGACCATACATCGTTTTAACTGGCCCAAACCACCCTCACCATGGAACTAAGGCCAGTCCATTTCTTCCGCCTCTACCGCCCTCCTAATAGTAAAAAACACAAGCTGACTGAATCTCTTTTTAGAGCAGTTTCCTTACCTCCTGGAATATGGAAATTCGATATGTGGCAGCCGGAATATTCTTGGAGATTTCAACTTTCATTTGGACTGTCCGGGAAACCCATGCACAACAAAACTTTTAGATTCCGTTCACATTTTTAACCTCAAACAGTCATTGAGCCAACCCGCACATTTTAAACTGGATTCTTCATAGCCCTGATGATAACACTATGTAACATAATTTTTTTTCCTGGGTAGTAAGTGTTATTTCGTAATTGCTTATGCCTCAAAAGTATAGAAAATGGCTATTATTCCCCACAAAATTTGCTTTTGTGACCAGGACAGTGATATTTTGAAATTTACCTATTTCTAATGAGAAAACGGGCGAATTTGTGTCTTTTCGTTCACATAAAGTCAGAAAAAAAACAACATATGAATAAAAATTAACATGTATTTATACTAAAGTAACACAAAAATGGCTACAAAAGATTTAGAAGTGAGTAGTTTTTCGAGATTTACGATTATACTGCAAATCACTTTCACGAATCAGCCACCAAATGTAGTCTCCCACCATGTTCTCGTTATACTGTCCTTGGCAGCAGCATTCAAAGTCCAGTATATCCTGGTGGAAGCGCTCGCCTTACTCCTCCAAGTACGCTTCCATGTTTTCCTTGTATTTATCAAGATGAGCATCAAGGATATGGACTTTTAGGGACATCCTACAGCCAATTTTGCCGTAGTTCTTCGCCAGAGTCTCATCCAGCTCCACATAGTTTTCGGCCTTGTGATTGCCCAGGAAGCCCCGAACCACTGCGACAAAGCTGTTCCAAGCCGCTTTCTCCTTACGAGTGAGCTTCTTGGGGAATTCATTGCACTCGAGGATCTTATTTATCTGTGGTCCGACGAAGACACCGGCTTTGACCTTGGCCTCAGACAGCTTAGGGAAGAAGTCTTGAAGGTACTTGAAGGCTGCCGACTCCTTATCTAGAGCACTGACAAATTGTTTCATAAGGCCCAATTTGATGAGCAGTGGTGGCATCAGCACCTTCCGGGGGTCCACCAGTGGCTCCCACTTGACGTTGTTCCTCCCCACAGAGAACTCGGTCCGCTTTGGCCAGTCCCGCCAGTGGTAGTGCGCCTTGGTGTCCCTGCTGTCTCAAAGGCAAAGCTGGCAGGGGAACTTGGTCAAGCCGCCTTGGAGACCCATCAGGAATGCTACCATTTTGAAGTCTCCTATGACCTCCGAGCCGTACTCATCATTCTTCAAGGCGTCCAGCAAGGTCTTGATGCTGTTGTAATCCTCTTTGAGGTGCACCGAGTGAGCCAGGGGGAAGAAATGGGTACTTGTTACCATTATGGAGCAGCGCGGCTTTGAGGCTCCTGGATGAGCTGTCGATGAAGAGGCGCCACTCATTCTGGTTACAGGCGATTCCGATTGCCTCGAACAGACTGGTAACATTGTGGCAGAAGCAGAGCCCATCTTGACGGGTGAAGAAGCTGGAAAAAGGTTGGTGACGCTTCCTCTGATCTGCGACTTGCACACTTTCATCCAACAAGTTCCACTGCTTGAGCCTAGACGTCAAAAGCTCGGCATTGGACTTGGTGAGACCAAGATCTCTAATCAAGTCGTTGAGGTCTTTTTGGTTGGGGTAGTATGGGTTTCTCTCCTCAGCTCCACCTCTGAAATTGTCATCTGGATCTACAACGTCTTCCTCGCTCTCTGACTTGCTGCTCTCTTCTAAAGACGGCTGCTCTCTCTCCGGAGGAGTGAGTACGGGGAGCTCATGGCAGTGTGGCACCGGGGCGATGGATGAAGGAAGGTCCGGATACGTGATAGCAGATGCATTCTTGCCAGTCCGACGCTTGGAAGCGTCCACCATGCAGAAGTAGCAGTTGCTTGAGTGGTCAGTGTGTTCCCGCCAAATTATTGGGATAGCGAACTTCATGGCTCTCTTTTCCCCTCTGTACCATTGTACAAAAATAAATTTATTTCACCCATGACTAATGTGTAAGAGATTCTCGCAACATTTCTCATATATGATATATTTTTTCAATAACATTGAAAATTTTAAAACATTTTACAATTAAAAACTTTTACAATTTTAAAAATTTTAACAAATTTTATAACATAAAATTCCGGGCAACAATTGGCCATCTTACCTTCAAGAGTTTTTTTG
>JAQPZY010000997.1:600000-940437 GCA_029931535.1 Margaritifera margaritifera
TATTAGTTTAGATTCAGCATAAGAAATGTCTAACTAGTAAGTAAATATTTTGTTTTATTATATGCTTCATATATATTCCCATTAGTTTAACGTTGTTGCTACCGGTCTATATCCAGCGGTATTAACCGTTCTTTATATGGTAAACACGTGCCCGCATTCGATGACCTACTTCTGGCTAAGGGCTAAATAAAAATGGCGATGGAAACGTGGAACGATGATCACGTCATAAAGCTGGCCACCAGATACCGACAAAGACTGTAACCCTTTCTACCTAACACCAGTGAAGCAGAATCAGTAGATCTAGCTGTGATCCAAATAAAAATATTTATTATACAAATTAAATAAAGAAAATCTAAATACACCCAAAGATTTAAATTGTAAGGAGAAAAATAGAAACCAAATATGATTTATAACAATGAGAGAGAGAGAGAATGTCTGTGTCAAACTGACCTTTGATACAATGTATCAGTCAACAACTCTTTCACGTAAACAGTGCATTTTCAGACCCTCTGAAACGCAATGTGTTATGCTTTACTCGGAATTTAATGAAACACAAGCGACTCCAAAAGTAATCTATACCTGGGTTTTTGTTTTTTTTTTAGGTATTATCCAAGACCGATGGATCACAATACCCTGGCAAAAATCACGAGGCACACTGCACTTTCAAATTGACCCTACATCATGACAGCAGCATGACAATCACAACGATATCCTACGAATGAATTTTTCTGGCTGATTTTTTTCATAATGATATCTTCAATTTTAATTGATGTATTGCGTCATTATTTCCATTATTTCATTGCGTTTCTTTGGCTACCTGACATTCCATCTCTTTAACAAACTTAGTTTTGTTCAGTGTTGAATGAGGATTATCCCCGCAGTAAAGTAGCGTGTATTACTGCGTGGTGTTCAGGTTTCATTCATTAAATGAACTTTGTGTAAAATGTTCAATAAAGCGTTGAAATATTTTTTGGTTTGAATTGTGTTATTCCTATAACATAACAGAATGATTAATATGCTTTTTTAAGTATATAATAAAAAGGTTATTGACTGAGTATTACAAATATTGGGCCCTCGTTCATGTGGCGTAAAATGCCCTCGTAAGCTCGAGCATCCTGCGCCACATGACCTCGGGTGCAATATTTTGGAATACTCAGTTAATAAACTATACACATTCGGCATGACAGTATTGTAATCGTGACTTCAACTGCGTAGTATATGTAGCCATTGTAAACAAACCCATCTTGTGACGTCACGGCTGTTAGCGATAATGAGGTATTTTCTAGCGATTTTTTTTTGTGGTGGATTTATAAACATTCGTAGAAATAAAGATAAACAAATTTCTGTTCTGGTGTGGAGATTATATAAAACATGTCTCCTACATCCTACATGTAATAAATAAAATCAAAGATATACTTTCCCTTTAAAGCAAGCATAGTTAATCAAGGCAATTGTAATGGCCAACATTTCTGATATAAATGGGTTGATATAATTTTCTTTCTTGCTAGAATCACAGCCTAAATTTACAAAAGTAGTGAATACCGTATTTATCTGTGCTTCATTCTCACCCAGCTGCGACCAGCGTAGACCTTGATCTAATTCATAATACGACAGATCAGGGTTTATACTGTCAACGTGAAACCATAAGTAATACAAATAGAGGCACCCTAATCTAAGGGCGTGGTATGAAATTATAGTTTCACTGTCAGCAAGAGTGGCCACGACACAGTAATGTTGTACAAAAGTGTACAGAAGGTAGACGCAGTGAGTACAGAGTTTTTCCTTACAATAAAATTCACATTGTTCATGGTCAAATAATATTCAACACAAAGCAAACACATTATCTACTATGAATCTGACATTTCTTGCTGAAAGATTTTTCAGAGGCTAGACTGAAACGTAGGGGTATCCCCCTTCGAATCAAGTAAGAACAAAATATGCAGTGATAAAATTGCTTTTTTTTGGGGGGGGGGGATGGGTGGAGGAGGGAGGCGATGGATTTTCCTCGAAATCTACTGGAGGAATTCAAATACCATTATGCTATCATGCAACTTGTCGTGTTGATATGAATGTATATACGTTTCCCGACACCAACTTATTTATTTTGTAGCTCGCTGATTATTTTCGATGTGAAAGCATTGTAGAGTAAGCAGGCTACGGAAAAAGGAATACATACTTCTTTTTGACTTGGACATTTTGTATTTCTTTACAAAAAAATGCGAACAACGTGAGTAAGTTTTACTTTGATGCATATATATTTATGTGTCATTCAAGCCTAACACGACCTTAGTATTATGACATATGAAGTGTTTAATGTGTTCTTATTGTGGGCACTATACCATACAGAGAATTTAATTCCGTGTTTAATTCAGAGTTAGAAAAACAAGGTGAACGTTTTTTCCCGTTATGTGTGGAAACTCTCATGGTAGTGAAATTGTCCGTCGAAGCATATGATTTATTAGATTCCATTGATTGGTGTGATAAATATTTAAAATCAATGTTTGAATTGTATTGCGCTTCGATCTTATACGGTTCTTGTGCGATTGTACGTACGTATGTATGTATGTATGTATGTATGTATGTATGTATGTATGTATGTATGTATGTATGTATGTATGTATGTATGTATGTATGTATGTATGTATGTATGTACTGTAACACTCCAGTGGCCTTACAGCACCTCACTACCGAGCGAATAAAATAACACCAGCGTGAGGCTGACTTGAGGTAGATGTTTCCGCTATTGCCAAGGACCTCTAGACAACAGTCGTTGCCAACGTAAGCGTTTTTCAAAACGCGCTAATAACACAAGTAATTGTCATTTAATCAACTAATGATCACACATTCATGAGACCCACATTTCAGACTTGCATATTTTTTTTTCGTTCATATTTTATGATTTATCAGTACGCTTTTCTAAACCGCAGATCGGTATTTCGTGCCACATATGACCCAAATACCTAATACACAGACTTAGTCCTAACTCAAATGACCACAAACTTATACGTGAGAATATCCCGAGAATTCCTTGTGTTAAGATTTAGGGAGGGTCAATTTTACGAACTAATCTATGCTACCATAAAGTCTTGTGAAGACTGTACATTATGATGCCTGCTCCTAGCAATTGGCTAATTACTCGGTTTGAGAAATATCTTTCCAACACCCTCTCCCCATAATTAAACAAACAGTCACTAAAATCTAACAAAGCTATAAACGGATACGTAAGTACAAATAGCTTAGGTTTGTTGCAGTATGTATGCAATATAAAGTACCAACTCTATCCGAAAAACTGGGACTGCATAACCTAACCTAAGAAATATTGGATGTGTTACCTACAGTTTCTAAGCGTTCGAAACTTATGTTCTTTTTTTTTTTTAAATGTTCTCCCTCTTTTTAAGGACAACCCTTATATTTAAAATAGACGTGATAGTTTGTGGAGTGGCATATCTCAGAGGTAGTAATGAGTTGATTTCTGCACTGGCTCAAAGGAAAACAATTTATAAAGAAGGGATCCTGTTGTAATAGAAGTACAACATTGCAAACGATTATGTCTTCCTTGTTGACCTTGCTCAATCAACGCCAACAACACTACTTGAATTTAGTATTGTTAAAGCAATTGGACACTCTAGTACCGCCTTTTAACGTGTCTAATTTAAGGGTAAATGTTGAAGTATAATTCCCCTGAAAATAATTTCATGATATGATATTGTGTTTCTCCTAATGAAGAATAATGAAAAATATGTTGCAAAATGGCGGGAATTTGGTGATCCACGTACCCGTCTACCCATCAGGTTAACAAGTAAATCTGCTAGGACGATTTCCGATATGATGTTCTTCGATATAAATGTTAGTGTAGCGGATGCAACTGTAAACAGTTCAACTATTTTAACCCGATGGTCTGCATAGCAAAGTTACAGCACGTGTTCATGCTGTCGTAGAGTCTCTATCAGACGAACATAACACCGTACTGTACCCCAGACCCTGTTCTATCTAAAACCGTATACCGGATCCAATAAAACCCCAAAATTATTATATAAACACAGTTTATGTTTTCAATCTGGACACCTTTATATAAACTTTTTCAAATTCCTCACGAATCTAATTGTAATTAATGCTACCTTTATCCCGCATGATCAACTCTCCCCTATCTCCATCAAAAAGAAAAACAAATCCTACCGACTTTTAGATAGCAACATTGGTATTTAAAAACTGAACAGACCAAACCAAACAATATAGTTGGATGTCAATGGTTACTAATCTCATTATACGTAGTTTTCAGCTACTAAACAAGACGCTGATTATGTTAGTTTAATACTGACTTTCGAAGAGGATGCAGCTTAAAGGCAACGAAAGAAGTGTGTGAGATTACACGCCTCCAATTTTTGGATATATCTATCTTTGTATCTAGGGAACGGATCAACACTGAAGGTTTATTTGCACTAGCTTTGCATTTCCGCTGTCTGCAGGTCGACTTCATGTGCTGACACGTGCCTAAAGTGTCACCTATCATGATCAGTAGATTTGCTGTTGCTTCACCTCTCACATCAACTCAGGCACAATCTTGATTGTTTAAAGCACATGAGTAAGGTTTGTAGAAATGCTTTGCACAATGGACGCACAATGCTTTGAGTGTACAAGCATTTTTAAAAATATACCCTCTTACCCCTCTTCCCTACATACCTATCTATATATCTATATATTTCTGTAGACTACGTGAATAGGTGTGTGCACAGACATACATCCATATATATATACGAAAAGGTATACTTATATATGTTTGTGTAATAAAATACGTTTTAAGTTTACATTTAAACAAAACAAATAAATTGAATAGTAAGAGAGGAACAAAGAAGATAAGAAGGAAGGATGTATTTTGCATACATATATGTATGTATGTATGTATGTATGTATGTATGTATGTATGTATGTATGTATGTATGTATGTATGTATGTATGTAATTTTGTGGAGACGAGGTGGAGGAGGCAAAATCAATTTTGGTCACACGAAAATAAAAACAGTCTGTCGGCTTTTGAGGTTATTAGTAAACTGTCGCTTAGGCCCACAGGTGTACTTTCTTACGTCTAAACCCCATGTTCTAATTGGTTTCTCAAGTCACGTGATCTTCATGTATGTATGTAATTTTGTGGAGGCGAGGTGGAGGAGGTAAAATCAATTTTGGTCACACGAAAAAAACAACAGTCTGTCGGCTTTTGAGATTATTAGCAAACTGTCGCTTAGGCCCACAGGTGTACTTTCTTACGTCTAAACCCCATGTTCTAATTGGTTTCTCAAGTCACGTGATCTTCATTGTGCGTCCTTATTGGTCCTTAATGGACGGATAGTCATTGTTTTGGGCGCATACCAGACCTCCTCACGTCTCCTCACAAATGTTCTTACAAAAGCGTAATTAGTTTTATTAGGAGGTGTGGCAAGAACATATGATAGTGAAATTTAAGCAGGATTGTTGAAGCAAAGTAGACAGAAATTGAAGAACTTTTGGGACAGACATAAATCATACCACACAAGACACATTCTACACTTCAACGAAGTAAGAGGGCAGCAAGAGAAACAGCGAGAAATCTAACTGAGGTCAAGATAAATAACATACTCTTTTTTATTATTTTTTGTCGATGCACGCAGCTCGTAGTGACAGTGTATTAAAAAGACATTGAACATGTATATTTCAAAATAGTTTTCAAATTAAAGTTGTATGAATTGGCTCTGGATCATTGAGAAAATTATGACATTTGAAGCGTGTTACAAATTTGTGTGTGTGTGTGTGCGCGTGCGCGCGCGCGCGCGCGTGTGTGTGTGTGTGTGTGTGTGTGTGTGTGTGGTGAGGGGGGACTGCATTGGGCAATAGGAGCTTAAAAATCAACTCTCCATTTTCCACACATTGAGAGAGGGCACAGAAGCATGTGTAAAATGTACAATGTTTTATGAAAATGACTTAATGCTTGGTAATGAATATAAGTGAACTGCAAAGGTGTAAACGCTAACACAAGAAAATGTCGACATGTTCAGAATTTTCAATGAAAGCAAAGCTTTTAAGAATGTCATGGGATGACAGTAAACAAAGATATTGGCCTCCGGGCAAGTAGAAAATAAGTAAACATACGTACTTCCAGAACTGGTCATTGTGGATAGACGTTATTAAAAACAGAATAATTAGTGTATCATGGAATTTTGTTCTGGCTCTCTGTTAAAGGTAATGAACACACGTACTCCAGAGTTGGCTGTTAGGGTTGGCTGGGGGCATGCTGGTGTGTAAAGATTTCTTAACTGTGTGTTGGTATTGAAGGCATTGAACACACATACAGTGTAGTATCAAGTCTGTGAACCCACAGGACCTGAAATTGAAAAGAAACAAGGGTACAGAAAATTGTGGGAGTCGCGGCAGCTAATTTAAATTTAATATCACAAATTAGTTACTCTTTCTGTTGCGTGAATGTACTGTTAGAATGCACCACATTTCCTTATTATCTTATTTGAGCATCGGACATGTCCTTTGAAGTTCCTTGTGTAGCTGCCCCTATACGAAAACTGTGTGATTGGAAATGTGTTGGATTAGACCTGTAAAGTATCAAAGCCCGGTGGAGTTGTCCATTAAATTCTTTACGCGTAATTGGAATGTTAAGAGACAATTTAAATAACGGACCAGGTGAAGGGCCTCTACTTTAAAGTATTGTCCGAGGCAATTCACTGGACAGACTGCACGTGTCACATTTGGTTGCTTCTTTATGGCTAAAGTGAAAAGTTTTCCTTCAGAATGTTTATAATTATAATATGTCAAAATTAGTCCCAATTCAGAAAACGTGATCTGTTCGTAATTTATTAGATTTGGGTTTCGATCATGTCGTGACATTACAGTGATTTCTTCCACACGTAAAAATGATTGAAACGAAAGAGTAAACATTGGCCTTATCATAGCTAAAAGGTTAAAATTGTTAATTGTACGTGGCAAGGCATGTACCCGTTAGAACCCATGCATTTATCAATAGGCAGACTGATGTCTATATTTACTTGCTGTTTGAAAGGGTTTTTGTATTACAAATGTGCTGGTGGGATCTGCGTTGCCATTACGCTTGTGCACATAACCAGTCGCTAAATTATGATGTATAGAAACATTCAGCTAAATGAAAAATAAAAAATAGCCAGATTAGTAACTGATACTAATGTGACACGGGTAGCAAAGGGTCAATACCATATGTTAAGGCGAAGTAATTGTAATGTTTCCAATTCCGTTGATAGACTCCATTCAAGATGCTACTGTTACTGACGAACAACAACAAATGATGCTAATTTACTAGAAAATTCTAACTGTTATATCTCATACTTTCACTCGATGAATTGCTGAAAATAATTTACTAGTGAATTATCAATCACATGACGGCTGTCACAGCCTATACATTCACCTTTCTCAGTAAATAATACATAATTGTTCGTTTGCATATTTCCCGTGCTACTGACAAAACTTTAGCATACATTCGTCCATAGGGATTTATGAATGTAATCCAATAATTTATTTAGCGCATTACTGAGTGGTACACAAAATTTACTTAAGCTAACTATTAAACCAGATGTATATTAATGTATCCCCAGCAGAATAATAAACTATGAGCCTATCGTATCCATTGATTAACATAGTCATTTATTATTATTATTATTATTATTATTATTATTATTATTATTATTATTATTATTATTATTATTTCAATGTTTTCTCATCTGAAAGAGCCTTTTCACGTATGGGTTTAACAACAGGACTCGGATCAAATTACCATGTCGAATGCGATCAATGCACAATATCAGATTTATGAGACCGTACGGTTGACATAATCATAACAAGACGGAGTCATACAACTTCAAACTATTTCCAAACCACGCCATCCCTTTTTGACATACAGGAATATTAATTACTAGCTGGTATGGCTTTACAAAACCTTTCATTACTTGTGAACACGCTACAAATCTTGAGCAGTCGCACTGTGCGTTTGTACAATTTAAAATTGCTTTGTTCAAGGAAGGGAATAATTCAATAGGCGTAGAGTTTCCTATTCCAGCGTATACTTTGTTCGCATTATAAAAGACTACACTCGATGTGCAGTTGATAGGGTCGCCTTGCCAACTGACCAGAATGTTTTATGTTAGGAAAATGCGACTATAACATCGTGCAATATTACCCCGTCATACGACCGGATAGATCAGTTCTTCGAATATACAAATCTTGTGGCTTTATTTTCTGATTCATTAAAATAAAAATCTTAGGATATTATGACGCTGCTTTAACTCGCATATGTTCTTTTGTGTGACATCGGGCTACGATGGCAGATACAGTGTCCATTGTTCTGGCATTAATTACTGTTGGATTTTCCGGATCAAAGGTACAAGCATTGGTGGCTGAAGACGGGGTTAAATATGGCGTTAGATACACATCAGGTTTGTTTTTATTTTCAAAGAAAATGTTTCCATTATAATGTTTTCTATGTAACGATATCTCGTTTATAAGATTATGATCAGAAACTATTTTTCTCAATTTCATTTCCATTACTGTTACTTAACAACGAGATGAATGCACACTTTGTATGTCAATAGTTTACTATTGGTTTGTTTCAAATACAACTATATCTGAAGAAAATTGCATACATGAAATGAGGTTCCGCAAAATGTTGTATATATTGCTCGCCCCTCTCTCCCCCTCTGTCTCTAATAATCTGCACGAATGTATATACAAATTAGGGAAAAATCGAAAAGGTTTTCGAGCAAGTTAAATATTATAATTCTGATACTTTATAACTTTTGATTTTTGTATTCTCCTCTTTCACGTTATTGTTATGATTATTATGAAATATTATTATTATTATTATTATTATTTAGCTGATCAAAGTGATGGCATGATGTGGTCACGGAATTATGGAGACCTTTTTTACCATCGATACCCTAGGTTTACGGGGTACTCTGGTTGTGTTGAAGACGCAAATCACACCACCATATTATACTGTAACGGACCAGCAGTGTAAGAAGCAATTTGTTAATATAATATATTTTACAAGATACTAAGTACATGTCACCCTATTTCATTCCATATATAATATATGTGCCCCATTAGTCAACTTTTTCCCCAGTATCCATTGCATAATAGTCTACAAGGCAGTAACTTAAAGGTAAACAAATTTAAGCATCTCACTATAAGGGTACTTTTTTACAACAAACATGTGGGATACTAAATGTTATACCAGATTATGCAATGCCTCGTGAAAATCTAGTTCACAGGCAGTCTATTAAAGAGGTTGACTTTGTGTAAAAATCAAAGCAGTAACAACTGAATTTGTATGTCCCTAATCTCTGATATTTCAAACTTGCTTGTTCTATATTACAAGAAAAATGATTTTTTTTTTATATTCTACAGAAGTATAACTTCAGACTCCTATTTGACAAACCTGACGAGGCAAGGTTATTTTACATCCACAGTTACAAGCATGTGAGTATTGCAAGACACAAACAGCATTATAAGTATCAGAATGTTATTACAATTTGGAGAAAGAAAAATATCTTATGTGTGTGTGTGTGTGTGTGTGTGTGTGTGTGTGTGTGTGTGTGTGTGTGTGTGTGTGTGTGTGTGTGTGTGTGAATGATTTAAGCCAGGTGAACATAACTGACCATTTACAAACTTCAATTTTAATTAAATATAGAACTGAATTCCTCATAAAATTAAATATAAATCACTAAGCAAAAAACGCATAGCTTTAAAAGCACTAGTCTTTCTTATCACTTGAATAAAGGATACACATTAATAAAAAGGGAGTTCCGTCTTGTCTTGTAATATGTATATTTTCTAAATTTCATTAGCATACTTCGTTTTGTAATAAATCAAGCACATATTAAGGCTGATAGGAAGAACTGCAGTACTTGGCAACTATATATAGAGTAATTCTGACAAATCAAGAACACTTATTTCAATCGTGATATTATTTGCGCTCATAATCTTTCGCAAATAGCATGTACCTAATTTTATTTTCGCAACATTCACAGTTTCGCGAATTACCTATCTTACAAACTATATTGTATACTTCTAGTGAATATTTTAGCGAATTCAATTTGGCGAAATTTGTGACACGCTTGTTACTTACGTTACATTACATGTAAGGATATCAGTAAGCATATGTAATATACAAGGATATCAGTAAGCATATGTAATATACAAGGATATCAGTAAGCATATGTAATATACATGGATATCAGTAAGCATATGTAATATACAAGGATATCAGTAAGCATATGTAATATACATCAGATTACTATTATCTGGTGGTAAAATATTGCAAAAAGCTATTTTAATGATAATCGTTATGTTGGTATGGGTCTTAATCGCTCTACGGACAGTGCTTTACTGGCTTAGGCATAATCAGCCACTTGTCAAGGGTAAAACCATTGAGAACATCAACCAAAGCAACTAAAAAGTGAAATTTTGTGCAGTTGAGAATTTTAGATTTGTATCTCTAAAGTAAATGGATTAGAACGCTGAAAGACAAACACAAAATAGTATTCTCTGTGTATTCTGTAAATAAGAGTTTTAGTGTTAAACTGTAACGCACCAGACTTTACTGCCATTGACAGCTGATCTTAAACCGTTAACACCAAAATCAATCTTGTTCAAATACCTTTAGAAATATTTAGGTGTTGAGAAGTATTTAAATATTGGCAAATATATAGGAGAAATTAAGATACGGCCTACAAAAGGTTCATGCAGAAAACAAGTAAAACAAACATTACAGGAGGAAATTTATGAACTATTCTAAAAATGTCATGACGGGGCGCATATCATCAGTATTACCTCAATCAATTTGAATTGAAAACAGCGACTCATCCAGAAAATTGAATTGACGTTGTCGTTTTTCAAATGTTGTCATCAAATTATCCAACTATTCCTGCTAGTTTATTTTTTCTTGGATGTATACAAGTAGTCTTTTTGGAAAATGGCATTAACATATTCAAGGTGATTGAATTTGTTTTCTGTATAATTTTGGAGAATCCTTGCCTAATCCTATTATAATATAAGGTATAAAATTACATGGGCATTGTTGGTCTTCAAATGACCTTCCAAAGCGCTTGTGTCGTAAATGAATCATTAAAAATCGTTGTTTTTTTTTTTTGTTTTTTTGTAAAGTTCAAATCTATCAGATTTACACCAATTCAGAACATCAGCAAAGACTTTGTCACTAATCTAACAAACCTACAAACATTGTGACCTGTAAGGAATGTAGCTTATGGTTTTTGTCCTAAAATATGCGGTTTGTTTAGGGAACGAATGCATTAAAAAGATAATCATCAGTTATTTCTGGATTTGTTCTTGTTTAAGGAATAAATGGAGAGATATAGCAGAGGTGGCAATAGTATTTATCTCTGCCACGTCAACCTATGTTTAAAGTTATTCTGAGCTTTTGTAACGAATCTTAAACTACATTTTGTATGTGAATACCAGGGAATTTCAAAGAATAGTTGGTAATGTCAAGTGACCTGTCGTAGAAGGCCTAGATTAACCTCGATGTCAAAAGAATGATCAAATTACTGGAATACGTTGAGTCCAAATTATTAAGTTCAAAATTACTTTCATTTTCAAAGAATGAGATCACTTCCCCTTTGAAAATAAGTGATAAGCTCTGAAAGATATTCATTAATGCACACTAAAGTCTATTTAATGGAATAAAAACAAATGTTCGAAAAACTAACGTATCTTCCCCGTGAGTATTATAATAACTGTAGTAAAGAAATGAATTCTTTGTCTATCATGTGTTTTAAAAACAATTTGCTTGAGTACGAGTCTCGATCTCTTCAAAAATTAAATTGTTTAGTTTGGCCTACACTCAGTGCTGTATTAGCTTTGTATACTTTTGTGTTTTGGGTCATGTCTCATACATAAATCCTATTTGCACCTGTAGTAAGTATATCATACCATACCTGTCACTTTAATAACGGGGGAAAAGGTGCGTCTCTGTGTGGTTTCCTTACCATCGACGTTTTGAAGCCTTCTCTAAAATGTACCATCAGAGATAAGGCCAAAAAATTGGAATTTTGTACATAGCTTAACTCCGATGGTCATAGATGTCAACAAAGTAATTTTACGATTAAACATTGGTAAAAAGATATGATTATTGAATATATTGAGCGTATAGATTATGGACCTTCGTTTTTTCTGCAGGAAAAAAAAAGTATTACAATTCATGCTGTTCACTAAGGAAAATTCCCATGAAAATTACGTCTAAATGCGGTCAACGTCTGCATTACTATATTGATTTCGATAATCGCCCCGGTATAAATTTGCAACAATAGCAAAAATCAGGGAACCTGTGTCACCATATACTGATACAAAAAAGAACTTAGTATTACCCATTTACAAAGACAAATGACATGTATCCATGCTGATTTTTGTAGATACAACTGCTAATTAATATGCATTTGGTATGCATGGAGTAATTAACAATATTTGAGTAAATTAGGTGCAGAACTGGTTAAAATTAAACATGAACCTCTGTAGTGAATGACAAATCCAATTCATCGTGCTGAATACCGTCAAACCATGCTAATTTTAGACGAAAATGTAGTGAGACTCTGTAACCCGCTTCCGTGTGCTTATCGGCCCAATTTCTGGGATCCCGACAATGCCATTTGATACTAAAGGGCCAATCTTTTTACTTCTTATTATCACAACATTGCTTGGTTTAGGAATATATATATCTATATATATATATATATATATATATATATATATATATATATATATATATATATATATATATATACACGAAAAAGTGAATATAACCATGTGCCGGTTCATTTGTAAATTCAACAGGATATCAGACCAGTTCTGTACATCCTTTTTTCCTTCCAAGAAGGAATAAAGCATGAACGTAACTGACATCCTGATATCCTGTTGAATATATATATATATATATATATATATATATATATATATATATATATATATATATATATATATATATATATATTGTTACGGAATTATGTATCATTTCGTTTTTAAATAATGGTATAGTTTTATGATCACTTCATAATAGTCTAACAGCTGTCGTCTTGCAGAAAGTACATATACGGTATTTCAATGTGACTCAGTACATTTGCCTTGGCAAATATTGTCGGTTAAACATGAATCATGTCACGTGGCCTAGCGCGTGAAAATTTGTTGAACTTTTGACCTGGATTCTGTGTTCAATTAGAAGTCAATACTTTGTTGACTGGTAATAATGTCAGTGCATAGGTACTTTAGCGGTGTCACCCATAACCTAGTTTCTGATTGGTTCGGAGAAGGTTGTTTTCTAGAAGGATTTAAATTGTTTTTAAGTCTCAATACAGTTTAAATTGGCTTTCCCTATTCTGTTCTACGCAGCTCAGAATCTATAAAATTGAATTTAATTGCTGTGTTTGGCATTCTAGCATAGTTCGTCAGCCTGAGAGGTCATAAACGAGATTGGTTCATTTTGTGTGTGTATATTCTGCTTCAGTGATATTATTATTATTATACAGTACATTCTGGATTCAGTACTGCTACTTAAACTTTAAGAATTATACAGCTCCGTGGAATTATCGGAAACATTTCTAGAACTTTTGTGATATTCCATATTCACAAGGATTAATTGGAATTAATAACACTTGGATATAACTGATTCTTGTTAGTACATCAGTACAGTTGAGGTTTCATTCGGAACCTACTTCATTCGGAATATTTGGATTAACTTCCGGATCAGTGAACTTTAGAACAAGTTAGGACTTTTAAGGATATTCTATACTGTACGGTATTTTTAATTCTTTTACTTTGATTGTTTGTTGAAATGTTTTAATATTTTAGGAAATTAAATATTTGTGTTTAAATCTTGAAAGCTTGTTTGAGTCTTTTCTTCTGTTACATTACCCCTAGTCGTAACAATATATATATATATATAGATATATATATATATATATATATATATATATATATATATATATATATATATATATGGGTGTATGTTTGAAATTTCAGTTCGATAATAAGAGTTGGGACCTTGTCAAAAATAGATAAAGACATCTTTCTGAACAACACGGAGCTTCAAATCCTGTAAGTATTACCAACGTATCGTAAATAGATGGACCGTATGTATGTATGTATGTATGTATGTATGTATGTATGTATGTATGTATGTATGTATGTATGTATGTATGTATGTATGTATGTATGTATGTATGTATGTATGTATGTATGTATGTATGTATGTATGTATGTATGTGTGATGGATTAACATAGCAAAGAAAAAAGTTAGATCTGTTGAAGAGTATAATACTGAAATTTAACGATTATAAGTAGATTTACTTGATTACAACTTAGATGTGTTGTATAGTTCCTGTTTCACACAATTAAAATATGAATAACTTCACCCCAAAATAGAATTATTTTATTGTTGTTATAGTCCGACATTGCTTTGAATAGGATACACGTACATTTGAGAGAAAATGCAAGATATTTGTAATGCAGTCTATTTGGCAGTAATTGTTATCACTGTGTGAACCTTGTATTGTGACAAAATGCACATAAGTCATACTTTAAAACACAAAACACCCCCTACAAAAAAAAAAAAAAAAAAAAAAAAAAAACAAACAAACAACTGGTGCATATTTATGTTTTAATTTCAAACTAAAAGAATTTATTGATTTTACTTTCACAACCTGTGTTTCAGCACCATCTACGGGACACAGATATCTCTTGTTCCGGATCTGTCTAGAACAAAGGTTACGGATGTGTAAGTAACTAATAATAATAATAATAATAATAATAATAATAATAATAATAATAATAAAGTGGTCCCCCTCCTGACAGGCCCCTCTTACGAGAGGTCATCCCTTGATCAGGGGTCACCTTGGCCAGTATAGTATATTTTTACCATTTTACCCCCTCAAATGAGAACACCCGTTTTGTAATGCCAGCTTTGAAGCGCAGAACGGACGGCCCTATAAGAGGGGAGACCACTGCGGGAATAATAATAATAATAATAATAATAATAATAATAGCAAGAATACTGTGAAAAATCCCTGATATCTAATGACGTTGTAAAAGGTCCCATCTCAGGAGAAAAGACTAGCCAAATACCATCTAGAGGTTGTGGATGTGATGTACAGTACTACAGTACTACTACTTCTTCTTACTACTACTACTGCTACTACTACTAATAATTTCTAATGATTATTAAAATTATTATTTTTTAGGGAGTCAAACATTTGATATTATTAGGTAACTGAAACCTGCACGCAACAAAATACCGACGATTTTAAATAAAATTTAGACCAAAGAAAAGAAGAATGAAAAAAAAACTAATTTATTTTTTATTGCATAAGGGACGAAAAACTACCATTTCCTTTATAAATGATTTCGTTTGTTCCAGGAATCTTGCTGGCAACAGCATCAAGATAACAACAAACAATTATCGAGGTTGGTTCTTTCCCAGTACCCTTGTAAACCTGTAAGTATATGAATATTTACTTTCAAAGTCTAAGTCTATTGCTATAGATATTTATGAATATTTATCTTAAAACAGTCGAAGTATATTTTTTAAAGATGTGCTGTATAATAACAACCACAACAACAAAAATCAAACAAACATTTAGGTATTTGGATAAAACTGCGATTTGTAGGATGCCATTAATTATTTGGATAAAACTGCGATGTGTAGGATGCCATTAATTATCGTTTTAATAGGTAGGAAGGATGTTGACCTCATGCTGAGAAGTCGTATTTCCATTATCGTTTCGTTTCTTTTCCCTTTGCATTATGCCCGTTATTTCCCTTGTAGTAGATTTGATATTATATTTGATTATAAATGCATATTTAATTATAAACGGATTTTATAGGGCAGCATATATTATTACATGTTTATTTTGTTATAAGCAGATGCAAAGAACAAGACTTCTAAAAAATGGAAATGTAAGTTTGGGAAGCATACCTGTGCCACAGCGACGTGTTCGATGCGCAATTAACGAAACATTTGTATTTGTATGTGGGGTTTTGAAAATGTAACATAGCTCTCCGATTACTCACAGATTTATGTGTAACAAAGTTTAAATAGAAAACAAATATACTATTGACTTCCAAAAGTTCCGTCATCTGTCCTCTGTGTCTGCTATCAGAATTTCAGCCATATCTGTATCATGTACTTCAAGCTTGGAGTATTTTTATCACACTGATTGTGATAGGGTCATGACGACGTCAGCACATCATGTCGACTTGATGACACATGCTTACTCTGATCCATATTAACAGCGATCAGTGGCTGCTAGAAGTGGCTGGTTTGTTTCCAACATTTTTTAGAAGCTGCATACATGACATTATTACCCCATACACAAAATTGTAGGAATTTGATTGGTGAATAAAATTCAATATTTCTGTCAACAAGGTCATAACAAGATTATGTGGCTTACAAGCGGAGTATAAGTAAGTCAAATGACGACTGGCAATAGAAAGCTTGGTAAAACAATATGGCAGATAACCTCTGCTTCCAAAGTTAAAATCCAAATTTCAAATATATATATATATATATATATATATATATATATATATATATGAGTTATTGTGTGGTTTATTATCTGTGGACATTGTCCCACAAAAGAATGCTAGATATTAATTAACAATGCTTAAGCAGCATTTTTTGGTCAAAGGGAGGTAACTGCTAAAACTAGCGAGACAATACATATCTCGGTCTAGCAGATGGATTCATTCGCAACTTCGAGGTCAATCCTATGGATCAAGCCATTCCGAGAAGACGCGAATGCATCGAATTATTTTTTCATTCATAACTTCTCAATGCAATCGTAGAAATAGCCAAGGTCTTTCGAATAGATTGGGGTTTCATTTTTGCGAAGTCAATTCCGGCGAATATAATGTACGATTTTTTTTCTGTCAATTATTGCGCCGACATACATAGGAAGCATATTTTTATCTCGTAGAAATACCCAAACACGTTCCGATTGAGACGGATTGAGACTATTAAGGCCTTTCCGAAATAATGTTTTTTTTTTTTTTTTTTTTTAATTAAAACGAATTCCTTACAAATTACTTCCAGCAATATTTACAACACTTGGGTACTCTTCTCATAAAGAGGTGTTACGACTCTATGGTCTAAGAAAAATGTAACAGAAAGAAAGTGAAACCAACAAATCAAGTAAAAATCAACAAGCAATTTATTACTAGATAATTAAAATGAAAAATCAAAAAAGTCACTTACAGTAATGTGTTTTGAAATCCTAATAATCCAATAAGAATGATTGTTCTAATCACAAGTCCTAAATATAGAATGTTCCGAATTCACGGCTGTGTCCTTGAATGTTATTATGTGCCAATGGTCTCCAAAGTCCTGATGTACTAGAAATCTTGATGTGCTGATGTCAAAATGAAGTATTCCAAAATATCTGAATAAGTTCACTTAAATTCCAAAATCATCAATTAAAAATCCAAAATCCAAAAGTTTATGAGCACTGTTATAATCCAATGAATATTTAAAATAATTCCTCTCTTAGAATTTGGAATGAATTTTCACAACTGTAATAGCTCTTTACAAGACTGATGGTAATGTCAAAACTGAAAAAATGTCCACCAAACATGGTATATATAAAGATTGGTCACATGACAGAATGTTCTAGAATGTGTGTCATCTTAATGGAATTTTACTTGTAAACAAAAATCAACCTTGACTTTCAAATTGAGAAAACATTATATTGATCAAAACAACCTAATTCAAGGACACTAGTTAAACATGTTTTTCCTGATAACATTAAGATTTAAGCAAATATTAAAGTGAAGAAACATTTATAATTTCCTAAAATATTTATAATATTATATAAACATCATACATAACAGAGGAATACAGGAAAATCAGGTTGGTATTTAAAAAAAAACATTTCAGTGCTTAGAGAAGGCTTTTTTGTTATATTTTATTTTATTGAACTTTGAATATAGTAGTTTAATTTATTTCCTTTAAAATTTATTTAACGTCGATCACTGCTACTGTTTTGCTGTATGTCTATTTAAAGCTCGGTGGATGTCGACTGGGTAAACATACTGACGTCACAAATGAAAAACATGTTTGTTTGCATTAAATCCGAGCAACGGTTACATAGATACATAATAGAAGTACAGGTAATTAACATAATTATCGCGTAAAAACGCCGTTATTGGATTATTTTCCATCAACTATAGATTCTTTTTTTTCTTAGAAGATAGTCGAGTCTTTGACATGAACAAATAAATCACTAAATAAAATGAACAGAAGAGTAAATTATATAAATATTATCGGTGAGAAATTGGACTTTGGATTTGGAAGGACTTACAAGAACTTTTCAGTACTGAGAGGTTATTATTACGACACTTAACAGTAGATAATAGTATGTTCAGTCGGAACGTAATCAGCCTTTTCTGTTGCATGCTTGATAAAGACCTCGGATGTAGATAGTGGTCATTATGAACTGCCATCAAGCCCCAATCAGAATGTGTTTGGCCTTTTCCGTCTTATGCTATAACAAAACTCTGATGTGAATAGTGGTCATTTTGAACTGGCCCTCAACCCGGTGGTTATTATTACGTCATGATAACTTCATCAACGTCACAACGACTCGATGACCAATCGAAACATCCTCGACCTTTCCATTGCGCGCTAGAGAAAACCTCAGATGTAAATAATGGCCATTTTGAACTGCCCTCATTACGTCTTAATAACTTCACAATGGCTAGATGACGCGTCATCATTAAAAACAACGTAAGCAATTGTTTCAGGCTATTTAAACCGAATGATTCCTTCAATGGTTTCATTACAAAGTTGCAGGAATAACATTAAAAATGTAAAGTGCAGGCATTTCATTGATTGTTGTAATTTCCAACACCTATCATTTTATAAGAATCTGTTCTTCGCATATCGAACCGGATGTTAATCCGCCAAAAGTTCACCAGTTCGTCAAGTATCATCAGTATTACCTCCGAGTCTCTCAGGCTCCTCACAGCTCATACTCTTTCAGAATATATCTGTATTTGAAGGCATTTGACCCTAGGGTCATCGAAACCTTAGTATATCGTATTTGCGCATTAATACAAGAGTACATTGGCTGGATCCTATCTTTTATCTATTATCGCAGATCGAAATTCAGTCGAAAATGAAATATAAACAACCATACTATGTAAGGAGGTTCAGATGCGCTTCATTGTTATATTATCTATATATCGTGACGTCTACCGCTTACTACATTGTAACGTCGTCAGCCCGATGCACCGTCTCTGCAAGTATAAAATTCATGACATTTTTCTCCTACGCATTAGATGAAATCTTCATATTCTGCTTAGTGCTTATAGCCATTGTAGAGAAAAGATCGCAGAAAATGCAATATGAATTGAGTTTGATGCAGTTATCAAAGCGTACGGTTTCTCCAGATGGCAATTTACCACCAAATTTACCTCGTTGTGGCAGTTGTGTTATGTTTCCAAAAGGAGGTAACCCACTGTGAGGGGCATGCAAGTCTCTTTGAGAGAGTCGAAGTTATTCGAATCGTATCGGAGTTATTCGAAGTTATTCGACTCCTATGGGAAAGAGACGAGGGTGTTCCAAATACTCGAAGACGTGTTATCACTAAAAGAAACGTAGGCAATAGCTGGAGGCTATTGAAATCAATTATTTGTTCTCTTTTATTTTTCCATTAAAAACTGCAGAAATAACATCAAAAACTAAAAGTGCAGGTATGCCATTGATGATTAAAACCTCGTCGAGTGTTGTTTTGCAACACCTCATCTTTTGGCACATCTAGACAGATGTTCGTCAGCCAAAAACTTACCAGTCTAAAGTATCACTACGATTACCTCTGAGTCTCTTTCAGAGAATCGAAGTTCTTTGACTCACATCGTTAAGAGATGCGGATGTTACAATTGCTTTCAGAGAATCGAAGTTCTTTGACTCACATCGTTAAGAGACGCGGATGTTACAATTGCTTTCAGAGAATCGAAGTTCTTTGACTCACATCGTTAAAAGACGCGGATGTTACAATTGCTTTCAGAGAATCGAAGTTCTTGACTCAAATCTTTAAGAGACGCGGATGTTACAATTGCTTTCAGAGAATCGAAGTTCTTTGACTCACATCGTTAAGAGACGCGGATGTTACAATTGCTTTCAGAGAATCGAAGTTCTTTGACTCACATCGTTAAGAGACGCGGATGTTACAATTGCTTTCAGAGAATCGAAGTTCTTGACTCAAATCTTTAAGAGACGCGGATGTTACAATTGCTTTCAGAGAATCGAAGTTCTTTGACTCACATCGTTAAGAGACGAGGATGTTACAATTGCTTTCAGAGAATCGAAGTTCTTTGACTCACATCGTTAAGAGACGCGGATGTTACAATTGCTTTCAGAGAATCGAAGTTCTTTGACTCACATCGTTAAGAGACGCGGATGTTACAATTGCTTTCAGAGAATCGAAGTTCTTTGACTCACATGGTTAAGAGACGGGGATTTTACAGTTGCTTTCAGAGAATCGAAGTTCTTTGACTCACATCGTTAAGAGACGCGGATGTTACGATTGTTCTTTGACTCACATCGTTAAGAGACGAGGATGTTACCATTGCTTTCAGAGAATCGAAGTTCTTTGACTCACATCGTTAAGAGACGCGGATGTTACAATTGCTTTCAGAGAATCGAAGTTCTTTGACTCACATCGTTAAGAGACGCGGATGTTACAATTGCTTTCAGAGAATCGAAGTTCTTTGACTCACATCGTTAAGAGTCGCAGATGTTACAATTGCTTTCAGAGAATCGAAGTTCTTTGACTCACATCGTTAAGAGACGCGGATGTTACAATTGCTTTCAGAGAATCGAAGTTCTTTGACTCAAATCTTTAAGAGACGCGGATGTTACAATTACTTTCGGAGAATCGAAGTTCTTTGACTCACATCGTTAAGAGACGCGGATGTTACAATTGCTTTCAGAGAATCGAAGTTCTTTGACTCACATCGTTAAGAGACGCGGATGTTACAATTGCTTTCAGAGAATCGAAGTTCTTTGACTCACATGGTTAAGAGACGGGGATGTTACAGTTGCTTTCAGAGAATCGAAGTTCTTTGACTCACATCGTTAAGAGACGCGGATGTTACGATTGTTCTTTGACTCACATCGTTAAGAGACGAGGATGTTACCATTGCTTTCAGAGAATCGAAGTTCTTTGACTCACATCGTTAAGAGACGCGGATGTTACAATTGCTTTCAGAGAATCGAAGTTCTTGACTCACATCGTTAAGAGACGCCGATGTTACAATTGCTTTAAGAGAATCGAAGTTCTTTGACTCACATCGTTAAGAGTCGCGGATGTTACAATTGCTTTCAGAGAATCGAAGTTCTTTGACTCACATCGTTAAGAGACGCGGATGTTACAATTGCTTTCAGAGAATCGAAGTTCTTTGACTCAAATCTTTAAGAGACGCGGATGCTACAATTGCTTTCAGAGAATCGAAGTTCTTTGACTCAAATCTTTAAGAGACGCGGATGTTACAATTACTTTCGGAGAATCGAAGTTCTTTGACTCACATCGTTAAGAGACGCGGATGTTACAATTGCTTTCAGAGAATCGAAGTTCTTTGACTCACATCGTTAAGAGACGCGGATGTTACAATTGCTTTCAGAGAATCGAAGTTCTTTGACGCACATGGTTAAGAGACGCGGATGTTACAGTTGCTTTCAGAGAATCGAAGTTCTTTGACTCACATCGTTAAGAGACGCGGATGTTACGATTGTTCTTTGACTCACATCGTTAAGAGACGAGGATGTTACCATTGCTTTCAGAGAATCGAAGTTCTTTGACTCACATCGTTAAGAGACGCGGATGTTACAATTGCTTTCAGAGAATCGAAGTTCTTGACTCACATCGTTAAGATACGCGGATGTTACAATTGCTTTCAGAGAATCGAAGTTCTTTGACTCACATCGTTAAGAGTCGCGGATGTTACAATTGCTTTCAGAGAATCGAAGTTCTTTGACTCACATCGTTAAGAGACGCGGATGTTACAATTGCTTTCAGAGAATCGAAGTTCTTTGACTCAAATCTTTAAGAGACGCGGATGTTACAAATGCTTTCAGAGAATCGAAGTTGTTTGACTCAAATCTTTAAGAGACGCGGATTTTACAATTACTTTCGGAGAATCGAAGTTCTTTGACTCACATCGTTAAGAGACGCGGATGTTACAATTGCTTTCAGAGAATCGAAGTTCTTTGACTCAAATCTTTAAGAGACGCGGATGTTACAATTGCTTTCAGAGAATCGAAGTTCTTTGACTCAAATCTTTAAGAGACGCGGATGTTACAATTGCTGAAGGACGGAGTTATTACTATAAGATAGTAACTTCATTGACGTGACAACGACTTGATCACGTGTCATCACTTATAGCAACGTAAGTAATAGTTTGAGGCTACCGAAACCAATGATTTTCTTGACGCATTTTTGTTTTCAATAAAAAGTTGCAGAAATAACATAAAAAATTTAAAGTTAAGGTATTTCATTCTACATCTATCTGTGTTATAGGTATCTATTCTTCGCACGTCTGGCTGAATATTTGTTCGCCAAAGAATTACCAGTTTAGGAATTTCAGAAAGTCGGCGTTATTCGATTCACATCAAGAAGAGACGAGGATGTTACGATTGTTATATGTTAGGCCATCATGATGATGAAATGACACAAATGAAATCCATTTGGAAAATTTAATATTATGATTTTAAGTACTTAATACTGTTTAAATTAGTATTTGCAGGTAGTATGATAAGTTGCCCACTTCGTAGACATCGAAAGACGTATCTTGTTTTCAGGCCAAAAGTAGAGAATAGGTCACTGAGTACTCTGTTATGACATCCTGAAATACGTTAATCTGTTGGTGACTCAGTGAAAAAGGTGTGTTTCGTGAAAACAGAATGAGAATTTTCAACTTTTATTTGGCTTATTGGTGCTTGTGGAATAAATTAAAGCAGAACAAAACTGAAGCGGCAGTTTTAGCGACTTGTTAACTTATTATTAGATACATCATTCGAGTATAAATCATAATTTGAACTACTACACTTGCATGACCTGGGACATTCGATCACCAACGTATTAGTAGTTAGGAGTGATTTTTTTATATCTCGATTCAGGTAGGCTTTGACATTATATAAGGAAGGATTATTTCTTTCTTCTACAGGTAACGCGTTTCATGTTCGAATGGTAGATAGTAAAAGCAAATTATTATATAATGTTGTTCTGCATTATGGAGGCTGAATGATGTTGGTTGATCGAGTGAAGTATATTTCATGTTCTACAAATAAAGGTCGAATAACATCTTTAAGATATGCAGGAGCTAAGCCGTGATAAATTTTAAATAACTGAATTAATTTTATGCTTGTAACGGCTAGAGTTTAGAATTTCCCACTTAGATTCATGGTGCAGTTGTGCAGGGATGCACTTTTGGTTCTACGTTATTATTCTCATCGCCTCGATATTTATTTTTTCTAGGAGTTCTTTCTTCTGCAATGTACAATTGTCACAAATGTGGTCAACGTAATACAAAAATGTAAATATACAATTTGTAAATGTTTTACAAAGACAATTGATCCAGTTTGAATTTAAAACCTTTTAAAAGGAGAATTTTCTCCCAGGCTTATTCAGAAATATATATAATATGCGTCTGACGAGTGGCATCACTGGACAAGGTATTGGCCAAACGTTTGTTCTTCGAAACCTCTTCTATGTTTGTTTCGGCCATGTATAATATAGGCTGGCGGTTATGGTTCCGTTTCTGTGATATCAGCATTGAGTCAGTATTATTCCTCTTCAGTGTAACCAGCCAACGCCTGGGCCATTCATGTATCTTTTGAATAACTGAGATCAAGATTTTGCCAGCTAAAATTTGGGTATCAACTATTATACATAATATTGTATCATCATCAAAGAGTCTAATCGATGATTATATATTGTCTACAATATCATTGATACAAATTAAACATATTAACGGTGCCAAAATCGACTCCTTGATGCATCCGATATCTGAGGATTTATAATTTACAATGATTCCCCAATCGAACCTTAGAATTGTCTGAGTATGTATGTATGTATGTATGTATGTATGTATGTATGTATGTATATATATATATATATATATATATATATATATATATATATATATATATATATGTTGTTTACATAAATAGCCTGCCCCGCCCACCTCCACCATCACAGAACCCGCACCCCCACCTCCCGTGTAGCCCTAGCCTTCCTACACCGTTCCGGATAGTTCAAGCCTTCCTACACCGTTCCGGATAGTTCAAAGGAGCTATTTCATCATTTAGAATATTCTGTTTAAGCCATATGTCTCAGTAAATATCAGTATATCAAGCTCCTTGGCATTAGCCTGTCACAAATCATTTGGAGGTCTAAGAGCATAATATTAAGTGTCCTTTTACACATAGGACACATTGTAACAAACCTATGTCCAGTCTATACTGAGTAATTGAGATTGACATTAATTCATGGAGTACATATTAACACGTATGTAAATCAAAACTGTTTTGTTGCATGTTTACTTGGACTTGAATACGAGTATGAACTTAAATGAATGTGCTGTGAACATAAACAAATATAGTAAAATAGAGTCCTCGATACACATTAAAGAAATACAGAACAAAAGATAACAAATAACAAAAAACACCGAATTGGTGAACCCGTCTTGGATCCCTCTGTGGATTTTGTGTTTATTGAATGGGTCGCGTTTTCTGATCGAGTTGTGTACTTGAATCAACAAAGAGAATGTAACCCGTATAAAATGTATGAAAGTATGATGCACTGTTGTATCTCACTCAAGTTGCTTTCATGTTTACAATTTCATCAGGGAAATTAAATTATCGCCATTTTCAAAATTGGAAATAATTCGATGCATTTAGGTGGCACTGTTTATAACTTACTTTTGTGGTTTATTGAAATCAAAGAGAAAACATAGTTCTTGCACCGTATTTATTGAAAAGATACCGTAAACAATAATCGGTCCACTGGGCACTTGCAATCTCGTCTCCGAACACTCAGCCGGAGTGCGACGTAATTATCTTTGGAGCCTACAGGTAGTCGACGTATATGTCGTCCCCTCAGTCAAAGGCTTCAAATGTATCAAGAGGATTTTTTCCTCTTGGGCAAGAACGGTCCTGAAATATTAATTTTTACTTTTTATCTTTCATGAAGAGGATATATTTCTGTGCATATCTAGGCATACTTTTATGCAGGAAACTGCCTAATTAGATTGTATCACTACGACTTTTCCTGAGTTACAATATGAGAGCAAAGTATGTTTGTCTCTTGTTGTGAAAGAGACGAGGATAAACCAAAAGGTTATGCTAAGTGTGATGCTCATATATCCATCGACCCTTTTCTAACAAAGTTATATAGATTATATGGTGGCTTGGTATTAATTAGTAAATCTACACTAGCTTTATTCACAACATTTTTTGTTAAACCTATCATTCGTACCAATATCGATGGGCAATTATTTTGCCCAACATGATCATATCGCTGAATATTTATTAATTATTCACAGAGCACTGAATCAAAACAAAATCCACTGGATTCCACCAGGATGGATCAACGGGTCAAACCTCAAGACTGTGTAAGAGTAAAAGGATGGATACAATTAAAAAAAAATATTTTTCATCAATACTTGAATATTTGTAAAGAGTTTCTTGTTATATATGTTTCAGAGCTTATTTTAAATAAAATAAAACGATGTTACTATTGCTATTAGTTAAAATGTAACACATAATATGCTATTATTAATACAGGGAATCACGTACGTTTCCGATTTACGAGGGGTGATCAAAACGTGTACGGACAAATGTCATATATTCTGAATGTCATCATCAATATAATGAAGGCTCTAACACATAACACAATATCTTACTGTAACCTCCTTGACGTCATCAGCTCTATGTTATGACGTTAGATAATGTGTGGCCATGAGTATCAATGACATTACAGTGTGGGAACATGGCAGAAGACGTCAAAGCAAAACAGCAAGTAGAAACACTGTTAGAGATGATGAGCA
Organism: Margaritifera margaritifera; assembly: GCA_029931535.1. Classification (NCBI taxonomy): domain Eukaryota; kingdom Metazoa; phylum Mollusca; class Bivalvia; order Unionida; family Margaritiferidae; genus Margaritifera; species Margaritifera margaritifera. The sequence goes on from JAQPZY010000997.1 coordinate 626,112, forward strand.
CAAAGGTAGACCAAAGACTTTTATATCGAAGGAAACAGTTGAAGTCATGGAGATATGTGTCAAGAAAGACGTACGAGTTACAGTTCGTGAAGTAACTTTAGGACTTAGACATTCGCAGGGCAAGAAATTCTAAAGAAGGAGTGAGGGAATAGGCGTATTTGTGTTAGATTGGTATCCAGGTTATTCATAAGATATTTGTAAAGAATTGCTAAAGAAGTACAAGATAGAAGGAAATGACTTTCTCAATAGAAGGTTCCTACCTTCAATTGAAAAAATACTTTCCTTCCATCTTGTACCTCTCTAGTAATAACCTTCTCAATAGAATTAATAATAGTGATGAAACTTAGATTCACGTCTTTGATACCGAGACCAAGCAGGAAATGTAGAGTTCAGAAGCATTCAATTTCCCCAATACAGGTTCAAGCGCGCAATTGCTAAATCTGTTCATACGTTTATGTGCACAATGCTCTTCAATACACGGAGAATAATTCTTAATCACATTTTACCAGAAAACACAACGGTCAATTTATATTACTATGCTACATTGATCAGATATAATCATCATGGGGCTATCCGTAAGAAGTCCATGGACTGGCTACGGGTGGCTTCAATCTGCATCAATATAACGCATTAGTACATTTATTTAGAGGAGTACAGCATGCCCTACAAGGAAGCAACGTTAAATCCCTAATGCACGCAGCCTACAGCCCAAAATTTGCCTTCCCACCCATTCTACATCCATGGTATTTCTGGTTCTTTCCAAATAAGATAGATTCACTACTGTAAACCAGTATGAGAGTATCTTAAGTATGCGATCACCGAGTCACTTCATATACTGTCATGTAAAGGCCTACTGCACGTATTCATCTCATAGAGGACGAGATGTAAAAAGTGAAGCTTAATGTTTACATATACTGTCATGTAAAGGCCTACTGCACGTGTTCATCTCATGGAGGAGGAGATGTGAGAAGTGAAGCTTAATGGATGCAATCACCGAGTGTTTACATATACTGTCATGTAAAGGGCTATTGCTCGTGTTCACGTCATGGAAAACGAGATGGAGAATCAGCAATTCAGTTTATAAATGTTTGATCACCGAGTCTCTACCTATACAGTCATGTCAAACACTATATGTATTAACGTCATGGCTGACGAGATTGGAGAAGTGCAAGCTATTTACGGGGAGTGTTTTAGGAGGGAGCATTGAAATTTTCACCAACTATAAAGTAATAAATGTTGTGTTGGATACGTTTTTGATCATCCCTCGTACATAAAGAGAAATTGACTATTTCATTGCATATTTTAAAACATATTATAAAATACCTTATTATGTTCTTTGGACTACATTGCGACTAGTCTTCATCTGTTGTTCACACATTTTATTTTTTTAAGCATATCATTGATGTCATTGACTGATATGTCACGTGTGGTATTTTTAAATTAAAAATGTCCATATGCAAATAAATCTTGATGCCACCAGTATAGTGCGAAACTCTAAACTTAGCAGAATTATAGTTTCATATTAAGATCAGCTCTTGCTCCCTGAAACAGCCTCGTTTATATATATATATATATATATATATATATATATATATATATATATATATATATATATATATATATATGCATGCCATTTCAGGAGTTTTGCCCACAATGAACTACCCCAATTCACAGACGCACTTGGACAGGCGCTGACCAGCTTGGAATATTTGTAAGTGAACCGTTTGTAAGAGACCATTTTCGTATAAAAGGTGTACTTTAAATGGTGTGCTTTAAATGTTGGGGAGTTTTTCTTTTTGTTGCTGCAAGACAGGAAGAATCGCTTGAATTCCAGATGAAAGTGCCAATAAAATTAGCGCTTTCGTGGAATTCGCTTTGCATAAAGTGTTAACGTGTACTGGTTAAAAGTAAAACTTTCTAAATTAGAAGCCGAACATTATTGTAAATTTGAGCAATAGGAACAACTAAGACCTTCTGCAGTAACTATATTGAGGAACATTCATTCAGTAATAATATCAATCTTGTAACGAGTAAAAATTTAGGATTAGCTACAGCAGTAGTATAAGACGGCGATTTGTGGTCAAACGGGAATCCTACGTTAAAAAGGGTCTGCGGATTATAGGGTCAAATGGGAAATTAACATTAGGCCGCAATTTATTTGCGGCATTATGGCGACGAGGGGAAGTTAACATTAGGCCACAATTTTTGTGGGATTCTGAGGACAAGGAAAATATCTATGTTATGAATGTCCATATGTTTATCCTTTATAAATCCTGTATGAAGCTTAAGAGGGGGAGTTTAAAATTTTGGCTATCCTACCTTTAAGTTTTTTAACAAATTGCTACGTATTTTACTGGCAGCAAATTGTATTTGAAATATATTGAGTCAAGTCAGGCAAATTTTCATTTATTGGTTTTGGTGTAAATGTTGAAAATTCGTAGCCTAGCACTGACTTTAGCTTTTCACGTACTCAATACACGGCATGAAAATATTGCTGTTTTTCTACATTGTCAAATAAAGGCAAAATGCTAGGTATCTTACTGGGTCTGTTTGGCGGGAATGCAACATTATGAGTCTGTTTTGCCTCTAATGGGAATTTAAAACTGAGGCTATATATTTGGTTTCAAACATGGCACTCTAGACTAAAACAAACTAGACCCATATTCCAATTCTATTTCTGGCTATCTAGTATCCAACCCCCAGTCCTATATTGTATTTTAGAACTTGGAAAGTACAAGGGGTTTTCCTATTCTGTCTTTATAGATATGTAGATAATCTATCGGTAATAGGACACCATTATTAGGATTTATAGCGATAACGGGAAATGTTATGATAAAAATGTCCATAGGTTTAACATGTGGGGACTGTCTGGGGATAAGAGAATTTAACATGGGAATGTCACTATGGTCTCTAATGGAATGTTAACATAGTGGGGCTCTCTGCCCCCTAACGGGAAACGTAATATTAAAAACGGCAATAGGTTTAACATACACTTTGACTGACCAATGTCTACCTTTAAATTCTGTACATGTGACAATCTTTAAAATGTTTCAGTCTTTCAGTATATATGTATGTATGTATGTGTATAGATTACTGTAGGTAGGTATGTAGGTATGTATGTATGTATGCATATGGGTAGGTAATAAAGTCAGAGGATGGGAGGTAAGTACGTAGGTAAGTAGGTAGGTAGGCAAGTAGGTAGGTATGAGGTTCAATAGATAGATAGTTAAATCAACCATCAAATAGGATATATTGTACCCATCAAATGTGGCAATCAGACGCCTAGCATGCGTGTGTCTGAGAGAGAGAGAGAGAGAGAGAGAGAGAGAGAGAGAGAGAGAGAGAGAGAGAATGGCCGTCCTACATGTTATAAGATGAGTGGAATTGTGGCTGGTTGGCGACAGCGATTTCGATTTACTTTCTCACCTCCATCTGCAATCACGCTATTATTTTGACAGTGATTAAATAAAAGTTCTTGAATGCGCTTATCGCAAGTGATATGAGCCACACAACAGTTAGGAATATGAATTCCATTCTCTCGAGAACATTCAAAGTAAAAAAATATCAGATCCACGCGATGGTTCTGTCTCTTTTTCCTGTTCTTGTCGTCATTTAGTACTTCATCGAGTTTGTTACATTATATCTAGCATTAAGATGGAAAATCCTATGCTAAAAAAGTCCATCGGATTAACATTATGCGGCACTTGGGCGTCAAGAATCCTGTGTTAAAAAATGTCCATTATGGATCTCTAGCTGGCATTGATGCCGTCAAGAACACATTGCATACATTGTTTGAAGTGGTTGACCTCAAATAGGATTCTATCGCCTTTAACGGGAATTAACATTACGCCTTAGGTTTAACATATGTGGTTCTCTATACCCTATAACAGGAAATGTAATGTTTAAACTACACCTACTATCTAACACTCCATTAGCAGTGACCAGCACCCACTTATTTACTGACCACACAATGTAGGATGTAAAAGAAGGGGCATACAAAATGAAATTTAAATCCGTTATAAATAAAGTTACCTTCCCTATCCCGCTTCCGCCATGTGATCTTCTGCTTTGATCAACAGAGAGAGAGAGAGAGAGAGAGAGAGAGAGAGAGAGAGAGAGAGAGAGAGAGAGAGAATAAAAAACCCAGGCAACACCATTTTTCTATGAATCAACATTTTAACGTGAAGCTTTATTGTTATCGGTACTGACGTGCTGCACTCAAGCTCTGATGCAGGTATATCATACTATCATGCTACTTCAAATCTTACTAAAATAAATGGAGATGATAAAATCACTAAACCTGATTAAAGTGAATGCTCATGCAAATGATGTATACCAAAGGTTCAATTACTAGTGCAACAGACCAACTTACTCAACAATCTAAGTTATGCATCTTACATATTAACCAGGACGGAGAGAAGAACAGAGACACCTATGGCTTCAAAGTGAAATGTAATTGTAAAAATGACCATAGGTTTAACATTATGAGTCTCGACGGTCTATAACGTGAATATATTGCTAAAATGCCCATACGTTTAACATTATAGCTCTCTATGGGCTATAACGGGAAGAGTAATGTTAAAATTACACCTACTAACCAATACGCCCTTTTGGAGCAACCAACACCCAGTTATCTACTATCCAAAACCCCGTAATCTACTATCCAACATTCAGTTATCTGCTATCCAACTGGAACAGTAAAAGTCAGTTTCTTCATTAAAATGTGTGATATTGTAACAGTAAAAGTCAGTTTTTTCACTTAAAGGTATACTACTGCAACAGTAAAACTTATGTTCTTCACTAAATTTGGATGCTACTGCAACAATAAAAGTCAGCTTCTTCACTAAAATGTGTGCTACTGCAACAATAAAAGCCAGTGTCTCCACTAAAATGGGCTCTATTGTAGCAGTAAAAGTCAGTGTTTTCACTAAATTGAGTGCTATTGCAACAGTAAAAGTCAGTTATTTCACTAAAATGGTGCTATTGTAACAGTAAAAGTCAGGGATTTTTTTCTCACTAACGTATGCACTACAGCAATAGTAAAAGTTACTTTCTTCACTAAATTGTATGCTACTACAATAGTAAATGTCAGTTTATTCGCTAAAATGTGTGCTACTGCAACAACAGTAATAGTCGGTTTTTTCACTAAAATGGTTGGTATTTTGACAGTAAAAGTCAGTTTTTGATACTAAATTGTGTGCTACTGCAACAGTAAGTCAGTTTTTTTCTCACTAAAATGTATGCTCCTGCAAAGGTAACAAATCAGGTTTTTTTTTCTCACGTAAGTGTGTGCTACTAGAACAGTAAAAGTCCATTATGTCACAACATTGTGTGCTACTGCAACAGCGAAACTAATTTTCTTCACTAAATTGTATGCTGCTGCAACAGCAAAAGTCAGTTTCTTCACTAAAGTGTGTGCTACTGCAACAGCAAAAGTCAGTTACTTCACTAAAGTGTGTGCTGTTGCAACAGCAAAAGTCAGTTACTTCACTAAAGTGTGTGCTGCTGCAACAGCAAAAGTCAGTTTCTTCACTAAACGGTATGCTACTGCAACAGTAGAATGATACATAAAACATTTTGTATTTGCCAACCTGCAACCGTTTACAATAACCCAGTTTATAAAACACGATGATTACAATGTATAAAAAGCTGGGCGTGGGGGTTTGTTTTCTTTAAGATCCCAGTAGAGAGTTCCATTATTTTTTCGAACGGTAAAAACTAAACTTCATCGAAGATATGCATCCTACATGGAGTGTTTTGTACTTGTTAAGAAAATAATTTATTATTCTGTCTGGAAAACGTCTATTACACACAAGCAAGGTTAGGAGTTTTTTTTATTATCTTTTCTGGTACAAAAGAATTACATTTCAAAACACATGTTTTTTCTTTCACGTGCAACAAAGTTACATCGAGAAAACAAAGCTCATGTCTTCTTGATTTGTTTTTCTAAAGCATGGATAAGATGTTCAAACAAACACACAATTTATAATGGAGAAATTTGGTTCTTGTTTCATTTAGCAATCATTTGAGTAGTACCTCTTTTCCAAGAGATCTAGGCGTGTTCTGAAAAGGGCTGTGTATGTCTGTATCTTCTACAAATACTCAGACTGAAACCAATTATCCCTCTTGTGTGATAGTATATAAGTATGTTTTTGGGTAAGCTTTTTATATAAGTATATATGTGATAGTATATAAGTATGTTTTTGGGTTTATTGTTTGTAAGCTTTTCTACCCTTCACAGTTTTACAGAAAGCGAGAAAATTCTTTTCTTAACAAGTAGAATGCGTGTAATAAATTCAGTCAGGACGTGTTTTCTATCTTCCAATTAGAATACATGTGACGCGTGACGTCTCTTTCAGTATTTACACCCATGAGCGTTTCTACGATTTTCCAGTGCGGAAACAGTGAAAGTATAGCATAACATGGCTGAAATGTAGACATTGTGTTGGGCTGCGCCTGTAATGGATACGTCTTATACTCAGAGTGATAGAATGACAACCGCTACTGCTGTAGCGAGTATTCCTCCATAGGAGAATGACTTCAATTTGGCTCTGTGCAATTTCTTATCTTCTTCACAAGAATTTGTGCTGGTTGTACCACCTTCGCCTGCTTCCCCATCATTGCAAGCTTTTGGTGGTTTTAAAAGAAACAGAAGGAAGAGTTAGACACTTTTTTTACAACGCCAAAAAGAAGAATATACATTTGCTTAATATCAGAAGAGGAAAAGAGAAAGTAACAAGAGAAAACGAGGAAAAATTTGAACAGTGAACAGCAAAAAGAGAGCGAAAATAAAACTTTTAGTACGTCACAAAACATTTTGGGAAATTTCTTTGGAGAAACCCACGAGAAAAGACATACACCTACACTTCCACTACACATATGTCAGCAGCAGCGACAACTACTGTCAATACTACAACTACAGCAGAAGTAGAACTTGGACGTGGAAAAGGTGTAAAGCAGTTGTAATTGATGTTTTCAAGTCCATACTTTTTTCGAAACCCAACGGCCCTTTTCATGGCCATCTAATTCTTTTAGAAACAGAAATACTATTCAATCATTGCCAATCTATGTGTTTTATGTTTGTGTATGTCTGTGTGATGCACACACTAAAAATCCTAAACCTTAAACCCTTTCCCCACTTGTGTGATAGTGTGTCAGTATTTTTATGGGTATAATGTTTTAAGCACTCCTGCCTTTGCTTGAGCGTGATAAGCTTTATACAGACGGACATAAAAAACTATTGTCTTGACAAGTTCAACTAACTGGCACTGTTGCAGTAGCATACAATTTAAACTTACTTTTACTTTTGCAGTAGCACACAATGTAGTGACAAAACGGACTTTTACTTCTCCAGTAGCACACACTTTACTGAAGAAAAAAAACTGATTTTTTACAGTTGTAGTAGCAACCCTTTTAGTGAGGAAACTGGCTTTTACTATTGTAAAAGCACCCATTTTAGTTAAGAAACTGACTTTTACTGTTGCAGCAGCACCCATTTTAGTGAAGAAACAACTGACTTCTGCTGTTTTAGTAGCACACATTTTAATGGTGTAAAAAACCACAGCTGACCTGGTCTGTTCATGCAGCACACATTTTAGTGAAAAAAACTGACCTTTTACTATTGCAGTAGCACCCGTTTTAGTGCAGAAACTGACTTTTACTTTTGTAGTAGAATACAAATTTAGTGAAGAAACTTATTTTCTATTGTTGCAGTAGCACACATTTTAGTGAGGTCTTCAAGGTTTGGTGTTTAGGGACATTCTCCATTGGGTAAAACAAAAGAATGTATCTATAGCATGTTTCCAAGAAACGAATAGTACCAAGAACGATGAAATATTCTGAGCTGCTGAATGGGAACACACATGTTTATTTAGTCACTGTTCTAGTAATAGCGCTGGGGTCTCCTTATTTCTTAGAAATACGTTTGAATTTGCAGTTCACAGAGAAAGATCTGATAGTCAGTGGAGATTTTTCATTTTAGATACCACAATTAATGGCAATAGAATGTCTCTTGTGAATTTGTATGTTTATAGCGATGATAATTCTAACTGTTTTACAAAGCTAAAGGAAGAAATGTGTGTGAAGCTTGTTCAAGACTTAGATTTAGATACTTATAATACTTTACACGACAAACACCAACAGTTTAGAGCAGCGATTCAAGACATGAAAAACGAATTGGAACTAACTGACCCCTGAAGAAATTAGAGATATATACCTGGAAGCAAAAATCTCCCTTGAAACAAAGTAAATTAGATTTTTGTTTTGTATCCGCTGATATTCATATAAATACAGCTGATGCATATATTTGACCAAGGTATATGACTGATCATACGGATGTTGTTTCGAATGAGGCTTTTTTGATGTCCTAGGAGAAAATGATATTGGAAATTGAATGTCTAACTGTTGAGAAGTATTGACTATATTGATTTGGTTAAAAAGTGTATAACTGATACTGTAGATGAATATTACTTAGTGGGAAATAAAAAGGAGTCTCTATGTGTTTCTCTTTTCTGTAATGATCAAAGATTCTGAAAAATTGTGAAAACAAAGATAAGATCTGATACTATAGGTGATTTTATTTGGAAAGCAAAAGAGAAACCGGAAAACCAAAGGAAATTGAACAGGAAATATTAGAAATTCATAGCGGATTATCGGACAACATATATGGGGAAACTCTGGAAAATGTAGAAGAAAAAAAAGAAAGCGGAATTAGAGGAATCTAGAACAAATACATAGAAGGTCGTATGCTAAGATACAAGGCTAGATAGTATGAGTTTGGAGCAAAAAGATCCAAAGTACTTTTTAAATCTTGAAAAAAGAACTTGTGTCAATAAGACAATAACGGAAATGATTTAAGATGATGAAACAAATATATCAGACCAAATAGATATTTTCAAAGCGCCCAAAAAGTTTTGTATGGAATTGTATTAAAGTAGGGTTGCTCAACTTGATGTTGATGATACGCTAGAAGCTCAAAATAGATCTTTTAATAACAATATGAAATTTAGTCAAGAGGAAAGATAATCATGCGAGGGTCTACATACAATTACTGAATTCGGTAAGTGTCTAACAAATGGACAAAATCTGAAGGATTCAATACAGATTTCTATTAAAAAAAAGTTTGTTTGAGTATTATAGAATCTTGGGGGATTTTTTTCCAGATCAATAAATTATGAATATACTGTAGGAAAACTTTCAGATTTTCAAACTGAAGGAGTTAACACATGTTTACCTAAGGAAACAAAAGACAATTGTCGATCTATGTCTTTTAAATATTTACTAGAAGATTGCTTCGGGTGCTACTGCAGCTAGGATTAAAAAGGTTCTTCCACCAATAATCAGTGATAATCAAATAGTCTTTATGAAGGATAGATTTATTGGAGACATTACGACTACTACGATATCATGGATCAACTAGAGAATTAAAATATCTGATACTTTGTGGAAAACGTTTTACAATATTTTAACTGGTGGTTCTGTTTGTAAATGGTTTTAAATGTTTGTAATAACTCTAAACGTTGAGTTATAAATAATGGAAATAAGTCATCATTTTTTAGACTTGAAAGAGGATGTCGTGAAGGAGATTCCCTTGCACCATATTTGTTTATCGTTGGTGTTGATATTTTAGCGACAAATTTAAAGCAAACTGTGGATGTACGGGGACATATCTTTTATGTCAGTAAGTATAAATAGGTCTTTTTCTAAATTAACTCCTTGACATCGATTATTCTCTAGATTTACAACAAATGGTGGAAATTAATTATAGGAAATAGTTAAAGATTACAAAAATATAACTGTCAGGATAGAGTCAAAGATATCTTTCAGTAGTTGGTAAGGTAATTGTTGTAAAAAGCCTTTGTTCTGCCTATATTCATACATATTGGTCAGTACTTCCAAATCAAACAGCAAAAGTTGAAACAGAACTCAATCGTACCTTATTTCAACTTGCATTGGGTGGTGAAGTAGAGAAAATTAATGGTGACATCCTAGTAGCTTCTGAGAATGATTGAAGACTAAATATGATTCACATTTATTCATTCATTCGGTACATTAAAATAAGATCCCTGGAAAATAAAGATGGCAGAATATAGTCAATACAACTATATTCAGAAATAAAAAGGATATTTGGAATTTAGGGAGAACTAAATTAGAAGAATTTGGTAAGCTCATTAAAAACAGTTTTTGGACGGATGTAATTTTGACAATATCTTATTGGAAAGAGAAACCGCAAAGTTCAAATGAGTATTGATCCTAAAGTAATATAAACTTTGTCCCTCCTAGAATGTTCCATCAAAACAAACCCTGGACAGAAGCCGACATTGAAAGTCTTAATGATTTAGTAGATGCTCACGGTAATTTAATACCTTTTGAATTCATAAAAAGAAAACTGGGTGAAATGATTTCTTGAAATATTTATCTTTAATATCTAAAATTCGAAACTCATGGAAGGATACTTTCAAAAACAATTTAATACATAAAATTTTGATGCTTTCAAAACCCATCTGATACACAAAAAATTTGATAAACAGGAGGATAAAGTAATGAATTTGCAAAAACAAATTTCACTGAAATTTATTTACAAAGATTTTTATAAAGGTAAAAAGGCAGTATACTGCAAATTCTTCCATGTATGCTTTTAAACAAATAGTTGAAATGCATAAGAACATTGAAAATTGCACTGCTAAATTATATTAAAAAAGAGGACCACTTTCTTTAATAATGGACGTTAGTCATGTATATGCACCTTCTGTAAGAATCCTTTTTCTTCTTGCAATTGGTTGTCATTATTTGAGTGTGCTTTGATAAAAAAAACAGGGAAATATATACTGCAAGATCACGCAAGTCTATATCACTTAGACACTGTATACTTGAGTTGGTGCGTAGTAAATTGTATATCTAAAGAGATTGCAAGCTACATGCACGTGTGCGTGTGTTTATTCCTTTTTTGTTTACGTACATAATATTTACTGTCCCTAGATTATCTGATAACCATAAATGCTTGATTGCAAGGTTTCCTTGGAATGGTGTTCTCCGAACGAGTGGTCAAAGTCTTACAGCGATAATAAAAACAATAGTGAAAACAAAAGACTTTTACTGTTGCAGTAGCACACAATTTCGTGAAATCAAACTGACTTTTACTGTTACAATAGCACCCATTTTAGTGAAGAAACTGACTTTTACCGTTGCTGGAGTACCCATTGTAGTAACGAAACTGATTTTTGCTGTCGCCAAAGCATACTAATTTAGGGAAGAAACTGACTTTAATGTTGCAGTAACATACAATTCAGTGAAGAACCTGACCTTTACTGTTGCAGTAGCACACATTTTAGTGAAACAACCGACTTTTACTGTTAAAATAGCACAGTGAATATACTGACTTTTGAGCACACATTTTAGTGAAACAAACTGATTTTTACTGTTACAATGACACACAATTTAGTGTATAAACGTACCTTAACTGTCGCAGTAGCACACACTCGAGTTAAGAATCTGACTTTTACTATTGCAGTAGCACAAACTTTAGTGAAACACTGACTTTTACTCTTGCAGTGGCACCCATTTAGCGAAGAAACTGACTTTTATAGTTGCAGCGGCACACAATTTAGTGAAACAAACCGACTATTATTGTTCCAGTAGCACCCATTTTAGTGAAGAAACTGATTTTTAGTTTTGCAGTAGCTTACATTTGTAGCAAAGAAACTGATTTTTACTGTTGCAGCGACATACAGTTTGGTGAAGAAACGGTCTTTTACTGTTACAATACCATACATTTTAGTCAGAATAAAATTGACTTTTACTGTTGCAGTAGCACGCATTGCAGTGGAAAAATTACTTTTAATGTTTAGTAGCACACAATTCAGTGAAAGAAACTGACTTTTCCTGTTACAATAGCACCCATTTAATGAAGAAACTGACTTTTACTGTTGCAGCAGCACACAATTTAGTGACAAATACTGACTATTACTGTTCCAGTAGGACCCATTTTAGTGAAGAAACTGATTTTTACTGTTGCAATAGCATACAACTTAAGCGCAAAACCTGACTTTTACTTTTGCAGTAGCATACAATTTAGTGACGCAACTGACTTTTACTGTTGCAGTGGCACACACTTTAGTGAAGAAAACTGACTGTTACTGTTACAATAGCACGCATTTTAGTGAAGAAAGTGACTTTTACTGTTGCAGTGGCACACACTTTAGTGAAGAAATTGACTTTTACTGTTGCAGTAGCACACACTTTAGTGAAGAAATTGACTTTTACTGTTGCAGTAGCATCCCTTATAATGAACAACTGACTTTTCCAGTTGTAGTAGCACAACATTTAGTGAACAAGATAATTATGCTGTTGCAGTAGCACGCAATGTAGTTTAAAAAAACTGACCTTTGCTGTTACAATTGCAAACTTGTTATTGAAGAAACTGCCTATTACTGTTGCAGTAGCATACAATTTAGTGAGAAAACAAATGACTTTTAACGTTGCAGTAGCACCGATGTTAGTGAAAAAAAACCTGAGTTTTGTTTTTGCAGTAGCACACAATGTTGTGAAAAAACTGAATGTTAATGTATCTCCCATTTTAGTGAAGAAACTGGTTTTACCTTTGCAGTAGCATACACATTGGGTGAAGAACCTGACTTTTACTGTTGCAGTATGCATACAATTTAGTGAAGAATCTGACTTTTACTATTCCAGTGGGATAGTAGATAGGGTGTTGGATAGTAAATACCTGAGTATTGGATAGTAGATCACTGGGTTTTGGATAGTAGATCACTGGTTATTGGTTACTCCAAAACGACCTATTTTGTTAGTAGGTGTAATTTTAACATATTATCCTTTAGAGGACATAAAGATCCATAATGTTAAACATATGGACATTTTTAACAATACATTTCACGTGAGAGACCATAGAGACTCATACAAATTTAAACATATTGACATTTTTAAAATACATTTCACCTTGAAGCCATAGGTGTCTTTCTTCTTCTCTCCATCCTGTTTAATATGTTAGATGCATACTGTGGATTGTTATGTGTTGAGTAAGTTGGCGTGTTGCGATAGTAATTGAACCTTTAGTGATTTTATCACCTCCATTTATTTTAGTAAGATTTAAAGTGGCATGATAGTATGATATACCTGCACTAGCACTTGTGTGCAACATGTAAGTACCAGTAGCAAAACAGCTTCACATTATCTGTCTCATCTGTTCATCAAAGCAGGGAATCATAGTGTGGTAGCAGGATAAAGAAGGTACTTTTATTTATAAGGAATTTAAATTCTATTTTGTTATACCCCTTATTGTACATCCTACTTTGTGGGTTCAGAAGAGAGTGGCTGAAGGTCACTCCTAATGGCGTGTAGGTGTAGTTTTACCATTACATTTCCCGTTAGATGCTATAGAGACCCACACATATTAAACCTAAGGCGTAATGTTAATTCCCGTGAAAGGCGATAGAGTCCCATTTGAGGTCAACTACTTCCAAAAATGTATGCAATGTGCTCTCGACGGCATAAATGTAATCTAGATATCCATAATGTTAAACATATGGACATTTATAACATAGAACTTTCCATTTTGACGCCCCAAAGTGCCGCACAATCCTATGGACATTTTTTAAAATAGGATTTCCCATCTTGATTCTAGATATGACAATGAACTCGATGAAGTATTCAATGACGACTGGAACAAAAAGAAACGAGAGTATTACAATGTTACATTTCCCTCCAAACAGATCCAGTAACATACGTATCATTTTACCTCTCTCTCTCTCTCTCTCTCTCTCTCTCTCTCTCTCTGCAACCTTACAAGACATCGTCATTTTGTAACACGCTAACTACTTAAGAAACAAATCTACCTCATAAATGCATTTGCATTGCAACACAATTTCTGGCAATATATCAATCAAGCAAACAGGGTACAGTTTGTCAGTGTCCTAAATCCAGGTTGGCAAACTGGCTGAAGAAAATGTTGCAACATTACAAGGAAAAACTCAAATTGAGCACGTCAAATTCGTTAGTTTGACAAATGTAGTAAAATAAATCTGGTCTCAACAGCCCTGTGTGAAATTTTCACTACTCTTCTTAAATCTAGGACGACACATGTAACATTAGGTAAACCAAGGTCAAGTCAGTATAGGCTTGCAGAATTGCAAAATTTGTATAAAACAAATTAAAGAACCAAATATGGCTCACGTTAAATTCTGCCTTCATTTGACAATATATATAAAACAAATAACGCTGGTCTCAACAGCAATATTTTCACTCCGCGCATTGAATAAGTCAAAAAAGGTCAAGTCTGTGCTAGCCTGGCAAATCTTTAACATTTGTCCCCAAAACTGATGAATGAAAATTTGCCTGAAATGGTACTTAATACGTTTGAAATTCAACTTGCTGCCAGTAACATATGTAGCAATTTGTATTGAGAGAATCGTAAGTTTAGTATAGCCAATATTTCTAAAACTCCTCCTATTGAGCTTCATACAGGATTTATAAAGGATAAACCTGTTTACATTTGCAGCATAGGATTTCCCCTTGTCGTCATAATCCCACAATAAATGTTGACTTAATGTTAATTTCCCCTTTTACAACTTATATAATTTTCAGTTACAAGTTTCTCGAATAGTCTGTCCTGGAAACTATTAATAGAACCTTTAGAAAGCAAATTCTATCTGCCATGATGATGCATGACAGCAAAAAACATTACAATAACACAACTATAGACAACGTTGTGGTAACTGTATCTGCACTTTAACATGAGAGGATGCCTTAATTTCTTTCTCTGTATAACCATGATTGTATCACACTTAAGAAGTTTATTTTATACTGTCTACCAATATATTGAAATCTTTATACCAATTTTACACCAACTGTCTGAGTTTTGTACGTCTGGTTACATAACACCCCGAAAGAGATGTTGCTACAATTTGAGAATTTACCATCATTCTATAATTTGTATTATATAATATCTTGTTTTATAGGAAGCGGGTCAGCAATATGCACCGTTCATTGTGCACATGATAATCTTTCTTTCTAATTTCACTGAAACAGGGGCCTGGAGTATAACCTAATCAAGAAGATTTCAAAGTCAAGCCTATCTGCACTGTCGTCCGCAACAAAATTTGTACATTTGTGAGTAGATTGTATCTGTATTGCAATGTTTTATAATCCAAGGTTAAATTTAATTACCATCTGAAGGCATGAAGAAGTGAATGAGAAAGAAAGAGAGATTACTTATATTTACTTTTGTGTATGTTGTTTCATATGTTCTTAATATATTTCCAATGTCTGTTTTAAAAAAAGCATCCTTCTTCAAAAGATGAAAATCATATTATACATATCCACAGGGATTGTGCATGTAGCTCTATGTTGATTTCCGCCTTGCTTAGCAATGGATCTCTGTCCATCTTAGCACTTCCCTTCGGCATTGTGAAATATAATTTTAGGAGGATTGAGCACATGATGAGAAGGTTAGGGCGCTGGTGCACAAAAGCTGGGCATGGTCATGGGTTCGATTCATGTCCGGGACGAATTATGACTATGATATCGATTCCATACGCACTATAAACTCTCGCTCTCTCTCTCTCTCTCTCTCTCTCTCTCTCTCTCTCTCTCTCTCTCTCTCTCTCACACACACACACACACACACACTCACACACACACATATATATACATATATATATATATATATATATATATATATATATATATATATATATATATAACTTTTTTGTTTTTTATTTCAATCCAGGAGTCTAAGTAACAACGCAATTAATTTTATAGAGGCTCAGAGTTTCAGCCAGATACTTTCTCTACAGATTCTGTAAGTAGCATTTAAGGTAGTGATATCAAATATACAAAGACTTTACACATGTATTTCTCCTTAGATTCTTCTGAGTAAAATCATAGGCCCGATGGTCTTTGGTGTCGTAAAAGCCGACCAATGGACGCAACTATTTGATGTGGGATGCGTTCCGACATGACCAGCTGAGAAGGTCTTTAGATTTTTAAAAGAGTGCGGTTTTTATTTATTTTAAATTGTGACGTTGTATTTTAAGAACTTTACTCTTTAGAGACTTTATCTTTGTTTTGTATTCCTTCTTGGGGGGATACCTAAACTTGCTCAGCACTACATGGCCAGGATTGTGTTAATGTGACGCTATGCATACATATATCATGTATTACTTATTAGTATTATTATTATTAATCCTGCCTCTAACAGTAACATGTTCATTACATCCTATGGGCAATGAACATAACTATCATGCATGTCTATTGCAGGATGACACGTTTGCACTGTTAGACGTTAAGACTAGTCGTCTGTTTCCGGAGGTTTTACTCATGAGTGAAACGTCGGAATCAGGAAATCAGAAAACCCTCAATAAAATAACTCTCATGTGCTACATAATGAATGGTTGACTTTTATTTCTGCAATTTCTCAACTGTATAATTTATTTCTATTGAGATCGAAAATCTAATGCCTGGCTATACGATTTCGTGAGGGCAATTGCTCAATAGTCGATATAGCCGGATAAAGAAAACTATTAGATGGGTAAGAACTCTTGCCGCTTACATTCTCAGATAAATAGGAGTTTCAGTAAGTCTAATTGCAGATGAAAGAGATAAATATATCTCGTAAGCGTTTACAAAAAATGGTTTATAACACTTATATTAATAATATATTAAATTATTTTGTCATTTAAATGGAACACTCTCATCACATGTAAAATATTTTAAGATTGTATATAATTTTCCTTTCAGAGATCTGCAAAATAATGCCTTGGCTGAATTTGAACCTGATGTCTTTTGGAATCTAGTAAAATTGAAATACCTGTAAGTAATGACGCTACTTTTTCCTTAACTCAGAATTTGTTAATCGTTTTCAATGGTGCGTTATTACACTCTTGGATTTTCAAAGAGGGATAATTCTATTGGCATAAAGTCAGTGTAGTTCTGCCACAGAGCAGAAAAGTTAAGGGTGGGGAGTGGTGGAAGTATTGCGCCTATAGTTCAACCCTCATGTGAACTCTATGGTCGTGTGACTGTATGATAGCGGAATAATTCTATATGACATAATTAGTTCTTTGCCCAACCCATATTGGGTGTATCCGTGTTGATTGTATAATTATGTGTCCTTCTTTGTTGCAATATTCTTTCGAGAAATTCATTCATTCCTTTCGTCTGGAGGAGTCGCAGTGGCTCAGTGGTTGATGTTCCGGACCCACGTTTAAAAAATTCTGCTAAAACCAGGCCGGTTCGGCCGCTGTGGTATGGCCCTGGGCAGGTCACTTTTTCATTTGATTCGGCACGATATAATCTCACATGTATTGATTTACCGTTAAACACCAAAACGTTTTTCCTGATGTCTGCAGCAATGAAATTTCCACGACTACGGCCCAATGATGCCAACTACTTAACGCTCTCTTTATTTATGTGTCTTCCTTCTTATGCATCGGTAAAGGGATTTTATTATTTAACAATAGTCCAGATTGTTATAAGCTTTTGCTCCGAGCCCCACAAAGCAGGAATGTTGCTCGACGGTATGGGGTCGATGGGAATTTAACATTACGTTAGGGCCCTATGGAGCTCTTGGAAATAAATGTGATTGGGTCCGTACGGGGTCTATGGAAATTTAACATTCGGTTTGCAAAGGTTAGCATCATATCGGAATTTAACATTATGGAAGTCATTATAGCCCCATATAAAACTTTTAGCTTGAAGGATGTGACTCAGGCCCTCAGTGGGAATTATTAACATGATGGACAGAGGAACCTCCTCATCAGGATTGATAGATTTTGTCAAAACAAGGCTTCAAGTTATGCAATTACCTGAATGTTTGTGTGGCATAACTTAGCTGATGGGCACAGTTCACATAAATATTTTGCTTACTACGAAACATAAAAAGCAGCACACTAATTAAAAATTGTAACACGGCTACAAAATAATGTATCAGGAAAATATGTTTAATGTCAATAAATTTTCTCATTTTAACAAATTACAAATATTTTAATTATATAGAAAAGATTTTACACTCGTAAGTACAATTTTTTAAAAATCGTCTCAAGTGACATTTACGGTTTATTTAATTTCTTTATAGCATAGTGTCTTCTCAGCACTTGTTATTTGATGATTTTCGTATCTGAAGAGAAAGATTTCTTTGTTTTAGGCGGTGGAACACTTTTTCCTTGTTCAAAATAATCAGTAATGTAGAAAGTAATACAAAATAATTCAAGATATGTCTTATTTATGATAGCCATGTTTGCATAGTATGTGCACAGTATGTCCCAGATTATTTAAGAAAAAAAATGAAGATAAATAACATGCGACATTATGCGGCGTATGCAGTGTTTGGAAGTTTGTGTTATGAACATATATATTTGCCAAACCTAAAAGTCAATACAATAATAAAACTCATTTTAAACGTTTGTATTGATGTGCATACTTTATCTGCATATGCCTAAATATGTCTTCAAATAATCCTGAAGCACTTGTATACACTTCTAGAGGTAATATTGTTCGCTACGTCTGTATGTTTTAAAACAAAAATAAAAAATATCTTTCATGCAGTGACATTGAGTTCTTTTTTTTAACAAAAAGTTTCTTTACCGTCTTTTATGTTGCAAACATACAACTTTATGATCCAAAGGTTGTAAAAGTACTTAAATATTATTTTCATTAAATCAATGTAGTATTTGCAGAGAAACGAGATATCGCAAATAAAACATGTTTTCATAGTTCTAGCATGTGTCCAAGTACATTCCATATTTCTAGCCTGAATCTTTAAATGTGGTTGGACAGACACATACTTCTGTCCTCTGTTCAAAGTCAGCTATGAACGAACCTAGCAATACAGAAATTTTGGTTCATAGCAATCATCCAATGCACCCAATGACACTTTTCACAGTGTACATTGTACGATAATATTTATGTGTGGCATGACTCAGTGTTATAATTATGGAGAGGGACAGAGACAGTAATAATAAAACAACTATGTATTTTTACTTCAATAAGCTGCAATGGTTCGATATACTGTTGGGTCACTGCTTTGGAAACATGTATGAAATTCATATGTATTAGCTATGAAACTATTAAAATTTGACCTTAAATTTTATACAGTGGACTTTTGTACTATGAAACGATCTTGTGGCACCTCTAGCAGGTTACCGGATAAAGCTTTCACATTTACCACTAATATTACAACCATACTCATATTTTGAATTTCATTGAGAAACCTAAAATGACAACAAATTTTGTCATCTTTTTGATTCCCTTTCCACAATGAAGCCTTGAAAAACTTACAATTTTGCAACCAGTTATGATCCAAAATCTTTCAGAAACATGATTATCTCACATAATCTGGAAAAAAGTATTCTGCATTGTTGGTTGCCTAGTCACATTGATATTAAGGGTAACGAAAGTGCAGATAAAGCAGCCAAAGCTGCCCAGCAATCATCCTTTTTGGAATAGAAGATTTCATATACTGACTTCTAGTATTGTATACCTCAGCAAGTTCTACATACTTGGCAAAAATATGTGGAATGAAACTCAACAAGGTGGTGTTGTGCCAATCGCGTATCGGACACACATACCTTACTCATGCATACCTACAGGAGTATTTTGATGTGAACTCAATGAAGAAACTTTATGATGATGTCCCACAAGAGAAAATCTTGGATGTTTTTAGGGAATGCGGTTCATATAAAAAAAATTTGACCATATATTGAAAGGATTTTATTTTATATATATAACATTTACTGAATTTTATCTTCTTTACCTTAAAAAATGTACCATTGAGTACATAATTTATATGTTTTTGGAAAGCTTTATCTTTCTATGTACTTTTAAAAAAAATTATTGTTGGCAATTCTTTGTATTTACACTTTTAGAGCTTTACTTTTAACCGTAACCGGTAAACCCTGCAACTATAGTTTCTACTATTCGCATTTACCTCAGACTGCCAATTCTGGAAAACAATACATATTACTCAATCTTTGGCAGTTTGAAGGAGCATTACTTGATCGTCCACCCGTGCTGTAACCATATATCACTAGCATCCTGATCTAAATAAGAGATTCTTAACATGGACATCCTAGGTTATCAGCCCTAATTCTTCCAATGATTTCAACATGTTATATCATGCATTTGGATTTAGAAATTTACCCATTTACAATTGCAAAACAGACATGTAAAATCGAGCATTAATTAAAAATGCATGGAAGGTTGCTTATTTCTGTCTCTGACTTTCTTAATAATAATGCAACACATAAACAATATTGTATTGTAGACAAGCCAACACACACACAGCAGAAATAAATGTCACCGAGTGCATTGTGTGTTACGGAATTATGTATCATTTCTTATAAATAAAGGTATATTTATTTAGTTTATGACCTCTGTATAATAGTCTAATAGGTGTCGTCTGCAGAGTACACCTATAGGGTAATTTCTATGTGACCCAGTACATTGTTCCTGGGAAAATTAGTATTGTCGGTTGAAGCATGAGTCATATCACGTAATTCAGCGGTTGCTAAATGTATTATCATTTTGACCTGCAGTCAATGTTCTGATCTGGATTTCGTAATTCAGACAGTGATTCATTTTCTATTGACTAGTAGTAGAATAAGTTTGTAAATACCGAGTTGTTGATTTAAGACGCAATAAGAAATGGGCATTATTTGTTTTAAAAGACGCTGTATAGAAACTATATAAACGGATGTAATCGCAGCGTTCATCATTCTTCATAAGTACGTTCAGCCTGAGAGGTCATAAACGAGATTGGTTCATTTTATGTGTGATTATCTGCTTCAGTGATATTATTATAAAGTACATTTTGGATTTAGTACTGCCACTTAAAATTTAAGAATTATACAGCTCCGTTGGAATTATTGGAAACATCTCTAGAACTTGTGTGATATTCTATATTCACAAGGATTACTTGGAATTAATAACACTTGCATATGACTGATTCGTGTTGGCACTCCAGCACATTGGAGGTTTCATTCGGAACGTTCTTCATTCGGAATATTTGAATTAACTTCCGGATTTGTGAACTTTAGAACAATTTAGGACTTTTAAGGATATTCTATACTGTAAGTTATTTTTAATTCTTTCACTTTGATTGTTTGTTGAAATATTTTTATATTTTAGGATATTAAATATTTGTGTTTTAGTCGTAACATGTGTTATTGCTATGAACCCAACTTTCTGTATTGCCGTGGCGTTCCTTCATAGCTGACTTTGAACAGAGGACAGAAGTATGTGTTTGTCGCACCACATTTAATTTTCAGGCTAGAAATATGGAATGTACTTGGACACATGTTCATTCGTGATATCACGTTCTCTGCAAATACTACATTAATTTAAAGAAAATAATATTTGAGTACTTTTATAACCTTTGGATCAAAAGTTGTACGTTTGCAACATAAGAGACGGCAAAGAACAACTTTTTAAAAAAATCCAAATATGACGTCACTGCTTGAAAGATAATTTTTTATTTTTAGAACAACAGACGTCCCGTACAATATTGCCTCTAGAAGTGTACAGTAGTGCTTCAGGATTAATTGCATACAAATTTAGGCATATGCAAATCAAGTGCACACATAAATACAAATTATAAAAATTAATTTGTATTGCATTGACTCTTAGGTATGGCAAATATATATGTTCCTAACATAACGTCCCACACACTGTACATGTTGCATAATGTCGCATTTGTTTTTCTTCTCTTTTCTCCTAAACATCTGGGGCACTCTATGTACATACAATACTCCTACCAAACATGATTATCACAAATAAGACCTATCATGAATTTTTTTCTACTACTCTGCATATTATTATTTTGTACAAGGAAAAAGTGCTCAACCGCGTAAATCAAAGAAGTCTTTATCTTCATATAAAAAAGCATAAAATGACAAGTGCTGAGAAGACACAATTCTGTACAGAAATGGAAAGAGACCGTAAACGTCACCTTAAACGATTTTTATTAAAAAAAACTTTGTACTTACAAGAGTAAAATCTGTTCGATGTAATTATAATGTTTGCAATTTTGTTAAAATTAGAATATTCATTGACATTTAATATATTTCCCTGATACATCATTTTGTAGGTATGTTACATTTTTCAATAGTGTGCTGGATTTTATGTTTGGTAGTGAGCGAAATATTTGTATGCGAATTTTTCACATCGACTAAATAATGCCACTCAGAAGATTACGCCGAATTTATTACTTGTAGCTTTGTTTTGAGAAAATGTATCAATGCTGATTGAGCAGACGAAAAAATATGAGCAAATTTCAGCGTGGTTCTTGCCTGTCATTAGGCGTATATTTGTCTGTCTATTCTTCAAATTCAAATCCCCATAGAGGGCTATACCAGCCTTTCATTTTCAATTCCCATAGAAAGCTATAGTTAAAATTGTTATAGAGGGCTATAGAGACATCCGTAATGTTATATTCCCACAGTCTTCCATACCATCCCAAAGCTTTATGTTTTATTTTCAAACGCCCCACACCGACCCAAACGCTAATGTTAAATTCTCATATACCCCAGAGAGATCAAAGGTGAAGTCAAATTCCCATATACCACATAGTGACCCAAACGTAATGTTAAATCCCTATAGACCCCCATAGTGAGATCTGAAATGTCAAATTCCCATATGCACCCGCACCGTTCCAAGTGTAATTTTAAATTTCCATAGACCCCATATAGGTCCAAACCTACTGTTAAATTCCCGTAGACCCCATAGTGACCCAAATGTAATGTTAACTCCCATAGACACCATACGGCCCTAAACGTAATGTTAAATAGACCCCCATAGTGGCACGTGTAATGTTAAATTCCTGCATGCCCACATACCTAACAAAACCTAACGTTTACTTCGTATTCTCCAAAACGCTGATGTTAAATTTCAACAGGGATCCACAGTGACATCTGTAATGTTAAATTCCCAAATATTCCGCTCCCATACCGTTCCCAATTTAATGTTAAAGTCCCATTCTCTCCATAACGTCCCCCATAACAACTATCGGCTTAATCCTAGTTTGTCAAATTTAAGAATGCAAACCAAGCTACCCAGTCAGAGAAGCTAACGACTAAACATCTAGAGCTATCTCAAAACAGTCCTTTGAAACGGGTATGATTTCATCGATGAACATCAAGGAGTACGTGTCAAAGCAATTTGTGCATTTTTAATATGCTTGCGCTCTTTTGTCCTATCAAACTTGGGGTGTTAAAAGGAGAACGCTCGGCCTCAATTTCGACAGCTGCTTAATATATGAAAGTATTAAAAAAATGTTTACACTATTATTTATCGATATATAATACCCGATAGAACTGAAAAGGTGAGTAGTTGAAAATAAGAAGGTTATATCCGAATTCGGTTGAGTCAGCTGATTTCCTTCCTGTTTTAGGTACCTTCATAGCAATTCTTTGGCTTCAATAGGCAGCAAGTCCTTGCTGAATATGCCACATCTTGAGGAACTTTGGCTTAACTCCCAGAAAAATCCGCTTGCAAAAATAGCTTATGACGCTTGGTCTGGTATTGGAAAGAGCCTCAAGTATTTGTAAGTAAAATATTGGTATCGACACGGCAACTATTATATTTTTCCGAAATAAAGAACACCAAAAGCTACTGTAATCACTTTAATCTTCTCCACTTCTCCACTCCGATAGGATTTAGGTAATGATGTGATGAAAAAGATATGAATCCTTTACCAGAAAAAATTTACGTTTACTTTAAAGACAGACTCAATTTTTTCAGTTTTGTGCATCAAATATTTTCCAGTGATTTCAAATAGAGACCCAACTGACATTGGTGTATTTTATAGTGACCTCTGAAGTCTATAATTATACGCTTAGTGAATTATATGTGTAGTCATTGCTGGAATCCGTAAACAAACAAACAAACAAACAAAGATTAACGCAAACAAGTTTTGCATATGAACGTAATGAATCTTACAATACATAGATCATACATTCCAGATGAAATGCTAGCTGTTATGTCGACATTTGGCCATGGTATCAAGAAATGTCCAACTCTTAAATCGAACAGTATATATGAACATACACATATGTCCATGCTTTCAGGTATATCAACCAGAACAGTCTCATCAGTTTTCCTCATGCAGTTCTATGTGCAGAATCATATCCAATTCTTGATTTCATGTAAGTTCTAAACTTATCTTTCCTTTTGCTTCATGTTCAACATGCTATTTCATCTGAAAATCTTTAAAAACATACACATTTATTTTCTTGTCTTTTGACTTTTTGCCGTATAGAGATGTAACAGTTTGACTAGATGAAATAAAAAAGAAGAAACTAGTACACTGGTTATATTTATGCATCACCATGCAGCAGTTTAGAGCAACAAAATAGAAAAAAAAAAAAGAAACATAATTTAGTAAATCAAGTCTCATCAAATGTGCAAATTACTCTGATCCACTGGCAAAGATGGCCGCAGCAATTACAAAAAATTTCAAAAATAAAAAACTCAAAGCTCAAAGCAACTGTAGCAGGATGAAGCCGGGTGGGATTGGATCTAGCAAAAACACTTAGCAGAGTTACGTGAATGAGATTTTTATTTATAATGCAGATGAATGATGAATTTATCTGACACTTTACTCATGCACATAAAGTCCAACAATGGATATAACAAATGATGGGCACAAAGTATAACAATCGATATAAGAAAATAATATCGTTCCTAAATGGAACCAATCAAGCATGGAATTTCAGCAAATGAATCACAAACGTTTTGGTGTGTCAACGGACATGATTGATGTATGGATCTAGCAACAACTATGATCAATGCATGGAGTTATCAACAAACATGATTGATATATGAATCTATCACAAGGTATGGAATTTAGGAACAAATATGAACAATGTATGGTTCATCAACAAGTATGATGGATGTATAATTCATTTTCACACATATAGTAAGATTGAATTTGATTGATTTTCACATATATGGTGATATCGAATTCTAGGTTCAAACTGAAATATACGATGGTATTTATCTCGCGACATCCAGTCGATGATCACAATCCCGTCAAATGGTGAAGGAACGACCTCGTGTGGATCGCTCCTCCCAACCTGTTTAAAGATCCCTCGAGAGCCTCATTATCCCGCAGACCCGTTGGTCCAAAATCCTTTGGCCCCTCAAAATGAGTAAACTAATACCGTCCTTCCAACAAACATCATCAATGACCGCAGTATCCGGGTTACACAAAATCCCAGAGTTCGATTAACTCCCCCATGAACAGCTAAAAATACAGTGAGAGCCGTGTAATACATGAGACACGGTATAGTACGAATATTATAATATACATTACGCATGCGAGCACATGATTTGACTTCGTTGCGCATTACAATATTTCATAAGAATGACTGTACGAGATTATTATTATAATAACCACGCACGTACATGAATCTTTCTCCGGCAGGAATAATCGCACTGGATTATAAGAACTCGAACATTAATCATCATTTAATGCATGTAACATATATTTGAATTCAACTTGTTTGTTCAGCTCTAAAAATGCCTAACTTGAAACAGACTATATTCTATCCAATAACATGGCATAATGTGACATAGGTCTGACTTTTCAAAAATTTACAATAAATTCCGAAAATCCATTATATAAAACAATGCTATAACATAGAACGGATAGCAAGAACAAATAAAGTTTACATTTTCAAATACCTCTACAGCTGAAGACTGCTTCCGTAAACTGGACAGCTTCCTGACGAGATTCATCTGCATTGTGACGATACAGAGAGAATTTGGACTATAAGTACCCTTTTGTGGTCGAATCCACGGCCAGAGAACTCGAGGTAATCGGGTTTCTCATCGCCGTTACCTTGTGCGTGCATCAGTGGGTGAACTGAACTCAGATTTCGTAATAGTTAAGGCTGAAACTATACACCCCGAGTAACTCTGTACGAGGCAATGAAACCCGTGTATATTTACGTTCATATATTATGCAAAGGTGTTTTAGTACACACAATGTAGTGACAGTGACCGTTTCAGATAAAAAGAAAATCGCGAAATATAATTTAAGCAAGTTTGAAAGTAAGCATTCTGACACTACAAAGGCGCTTTATGTTTGTGCAAATAATGCAGATTACCATCAATTATGGCCAAAACGAAAACAGCTGAACGGATTAATCCAATCAAACAGGAAGTTTTGGAAAATCAAGGCTATTAAATTGTTTAAAAATAACACTAGTCCGTTTTCAAATACGGGCGTCGTTACTAAACTGTAAAAAAGTAAATTTAGACAACTTCTTTACATCAACTAGTTAAAGAATTTGACTAAGTTTGATAGAACACATACGGCCATCTTGGCCTTTTAAGTTTATGCTATTGATTAAAATCCTTGATTAAATATGGCCTCCGTTTATAAAAGAAATAGAAAACCTTTAATCTTTAAAAAAGGAAACCATTTAAAACAACCGCCGTAAAAATACGAAAGAGAATTCAGCAAATGTTGACATAGCACATTTTAGTATTAAGGCCTTTAAAGTTTGTCCAAATAATGCGGATCTGTCATCAAATACGGCGGCAGTATAAACAAACAAACAAACACCCCCGACCCCCCCCCCAACAACATCTACATTATATTTTCTAAAGATGAACACTGGTGTTACGACTAGGGGTAATGTAACAAAAGAAAAGACTCAAACAAGCTTTCAGGATTTAAAATACAAATCTTTAATTTCCTAAAATATTAAAATATTTCAACAAACAATTAAAGTGAAAGAATTAAAAATAACTTACAGTATAGAATATCCTTAAAAGTCCTAAATTGTTTTTAAGTTCTCTGTTCCGGAAGTTAATCCAAATATTTCGAATGTATGTTCCGAATGAAGTAGCCTTCACTGTACTAATATGTTGATAAGATTAAGTTATATCCAAATAATCCTTGCTAATATGGAATCTCACAAGTTCTAGAAATGTTTCCGATAATTCCACGGAGCTGTATAACAATTCAGGTTGAAGACACAGTACTGAATCCTAAATGTACTGTATTAATTAATAAATCTCCAAAGAATAATATCCCACACTCAAACTGAATCAAATTCGTTATGACCTCTCAATCTCTATGTAACTATGAAGAATGCAGAATACCTGCTATAATTCCTATATATATAGCCTTCATGCGCAGGATCGAAATAAAAACCCGTTCTACGTCTTCGATAAACAAACTGGGTATTTCGAAATAATTTCCTTCTAATAAACACGATTCATTCTTCGGATGTGACCTAAAACCATAATAACAAGAAATAACATAAACTTCTGTCTCCCTGTTTTAGACAGATAAGAAAAATATAATTTTGTATATTTTCATATTTGCAGACATGCGGACTATAATCAAATATCAAATTCGACTGAGTTTGGACGGGAGTCCTTCCGCGCCACAGAACAGTGGGAGTATGAAAAACAAAGGCAGAATTGTACCCCATTTTCAACATATCCTGCCTTGACGCAATTGTAAGATATTTTACTTACATCAGACACCAACTATGAAACGGTTTTAAAACTGAAACTTTAAATTGATAGATTTTGTTACATTGTAATCACATTCATATTTTGCATAACAGTTGTAATAGTGTAATCCCACACACACACACACACACACACATATATATATATATATATATATATATATATATATATATATATATTGCGCATGACTTCCACGTAATAAAGTTGCATCTTTCACAGCATTACTTATTGTTAGAATGACATTGGTTCACATTTATTAAAAAATAATATTTAGCATTGCAGACTTTTGTTTTGCACTCTCCTTAAACCATTAAACTTGTTTCGTTCATTGATACATTCTAGTTCAACTTTTACAACCATAGCAATTATAGTCATTCTTTTCAGTGCAATACCTCAATACCAATACCTATGTCTATCTACTGCCTGACAACAACTATATACACACACAGATATATATATATATATATATATATATATATATATATATATATAGTATGTGTGTATATGTGTGAAATACATGTACACATATTGACGACAGATTTATATTTCGCTATTACTTATATCCTTTAATGCGTGTTTCTTGATAATACATCCGACATTCAATTAGTTAACATTGAGATATAGACCTACTGACCTGCCAGTGTATCTATAATTATCATGTACGAGCAATGGGTCTCCTGAGATATGCTTCCTTTGTTTTTGACACAGAGGACTATTCTGATAACAATTACGTTTAATACTACACGAGTGCTAAATATCACTGTATAATGGATTTCATCGTCAAAGAGCGCACGTTGTGACAATATGCAAACGGCGAGCGTTGATTAATATAACCCTTTTATGCATAGGTGTAAGATAGGACATTTTCATTTGAGGGTTAGAAGTTTGCGTCAGACACGGGGCTTTTCTGATCCCGATAATGGAATTTTCCTATCCAACACCGATAAATAAAGAAGGACTATTTTTCTCACATTTTCTGAAAATCAAAATGGCATATTGTGAATACAGGTGCAATTTTAACACAATAAACACCCATTAAAATGTACTCATCTTAAGATATAACGTAAAGCGTTAGGGTTACATTGCATTTTCAGTGTAAATTTTAAATTGGATTTAAACAGTGGTTGAGACCATCGAGGTAATGACAATGCACAACGTTCGACCTGTGAACTAAAGATAGCCTGAGCAATGACATAGATATGAACAAGCCTAAAATCAAAACTTCACTCTTACCCCTAAGATTAGACGAGAAGGACAAAATTTTTTTTTAAAAATGACATAGACCTTGATTCATTATTTTAAATAAAAAATACAAATTTCAAACAACGCGCTTATATTACTAGGAACCTACTACAGATTGTGTACCTGATGATAGGTTGATCAGTGCAAAACACCTACTACCTGATGATAGGTTGATCAGTGCAAAACACCTACTACCTGATGATAGGTTGATCAGTGCAAAACACCTACTACCTGATGATAGGTTGATCAGTGCAAAACACCTACTACCTGATGATAGGTTGATCAGTGCAAAACACCTACTACCTGATGACAGGTTGGTCAGTGCAAAACACCTACTACCTAATGACAGGTTGATCAGTGCAAAACACCTACTACCTGATGACAGGTTGATCAGTGCAAAACACCTACTACCTGATGACAGGTTGATCAGTGCAAAACACCTACTACCTGATGACAGGTTGATCAGTGCAAAACACCTACTACCTGATGACAGGTTGATCAGTGCAAAACACCTACTACCTGATGACAGGTTGACCAGTGCAAAACACCTACTACCTGATGACAGGTTGACCAGTGCAAAACACCTACTACCTGATGATAGGTTGATCAGTGCAAAACACCTACTACCTGATGATAGGTTGATCAGTGCAAAACACCTACTACCTGATGACAGGTTGATCAGTGCAAAACACCTACTACCTGATGACAGGTTGATCAGTGCAAAACACCTACTACCTGATGACAGGTTGATCAGTGCAAAACACCTACTACCTGATGACAGGTTGATCAGTGCAAAACACCTACTACCTGATGATAGGTTGATCAGTGCAAAACACCTACTACCTGATGATAGGTTGATCAGTGCAAAACACCTACTACCTGATGACAGGTTGATCAGTGCAAAACACCTACTACCTGATGACAGGTTGATCAGTGCAAAACACCTACTACCTGATGATAGGTTGATCAGTGCAAAACACCTACTACCTGATGACAGGTTGATCAGTGCAAAACACCTACTACCTGATGACAGGTTGATCAGTGCAAAACACCTACTACCTGATGACAGGTTGATCAGTGCAAAACACCTACTACCTGATGACAGGTTGATCAGTGCAAAACACCTACTACCTGATGACAGGTTGATCAGTGCAAAACACCTACTACCTGATGACAGGTTGATCAGTGCAAAACACCTACTACCTGATGACAGGTTGATCAGTGCAAAACACCTACTACCTGATGATAGGTTGATCAGTGCAAAACACCTACTACCTGATGATAGGTTGATCAGTGCAAAACACCTACTACCTGATGACAGGTTGATCAGTGCAAAACACCTACTACCTGATGATAGGTTGATCAGTGCAAAACACCTACTACCTGATGACAGGTTGATCAGTGCAAAACACCTACTACCTGATGACAGGTTGATCAGTGCAAAACACCTACTACCTGATGATAGGTTGATCAGTGCAAAACACCTACTACCTGATGATAGGTTGATCAGTGCAAAACACCTACTACCTGATGATAGGTTGATCAGTGCAAAACACCTACTACCTGATGACAGGTTGATCAGTGCAAAACACCTACTACCTGATGATAGGTTGATCAGTGCAAAACACCATGTTTACGGGACTCTAACTTCAACCACATCACGTTTTAGGATGTAAATGTGTTGCAATCCACCTTTAATCTTGATTATTGTGAAAGAATGCTCCAGTGATGATCGAAATCAAGGAGTGTTTGCCAGTTAGTGTACATTTTGATTGGTGATGATCGAAATCAGTGAGTGGTTGCCAGTTTGTGTACATTTTGATTGGAGTAGAATGCTATGTCATCAAAGACAACAGTCACATGATGAAAAATAGGTATATTCCCCTTCGTTGTTCTTCAATAGAAAAGACGACCATAAACACGTAAGATTTTGAGAATATAATCGTTCATGTGCATCAGCGTAGGATAGGAAAAGAAAATTCCACCCGAGGTTCAGAAGTTTCCGTCAGACAGGATGTTTTGCCGTGTGTCTGACTCAAAATTGTGATCTCGCGTTTTTTGTTTTTTTTTCTTTCTTTTTTTAATTCCGATGCATAATCATGGATTACGTTTATCACATTCCTGACTACAGAGGTTGTAAAGAAAATGGCGCCCAGTCTATATATATAGATCAAACATAAAAAGGACAAAATATGCATTAAAATTGTTTCTCTATTTATAGAGAGCTTATAATATTTGGTTTACACGGATGCAAACTTGGAATAAGGTTATAACGCAGATAGATTAGACAACTACTGAAATTATGGCAATAGAATAATAACAGACAATAGTGACGGCATGTTTAGGATGACCTGATGCAAAGAAGTCAAAGTGGTAACATGCCAATCAAAAAGCTATTTTGGCGTCATGTGATGTAAGACAACAGTTTTGTGATTAAAGATTAATGTTATCCTTCATATGCAAATGTGGGATTAGAAAATTCTCAGCATGAACGTGGAATTTACTTATCCAACACTGATGCATAATGAAGGGTTATTTTTCTCATATTCCTGGCTATAAAGAGTAGGTCATAAACAAAATGGTTCCCACTTGGCATAACTAAATCACAAAAGAACAAAATATACATTGACTAATAGCAGACAATAGTAACTTCATGTATATGATGACGTAATGCAAAAAGTCAAGGTGGCGATGTTCTAATCAAAGCGCTATTATGACGTCATGTGATGTAATACAAGAGTCATATGATGAATGATAAAGATATTCTTGATCGGTGTTTTGCGCTGGTAAACACGATCATACACATACAGGAATGCGAGTATAATATAATCCTTTATATGCTTCCATGTGGGAGAGGAACATTCTGAAACCGAGCGTGGAATTTTTATATCCAACACCGATGCGTAATGAAGGATTATTTTTCTCACAATTCTGAACAACACATGAACGTCGAAGTCGAAATGGCGTATTGTGCATACGTATGCAACTTCAAAATAGCAAAACACTGATTGAAAACTTTCATCAACTTACTATAGAGAATGAAACGTTGGGTTTACACTTAATAGTTCAGTGTAAACTTTAAATGAAGTTCACACGCATATCAGCGTTCAATTAACAGTGGTTGAGTCCATCGAGAAATAGCAATACATCTAAGATTGTGTGAATATAGCTTGCTCAATAATACAAATGTGAACAGGCCACAAAGTAAATTCCAATCTTATCCTTACGACTAAACAAGACAGAGAACACATAATTGTGATATATCTCGATACAATTTGGATCTAAAATTAAAGAGATGGAACAATGGCAGACACCAGTAACGTCATTTATATGGCGTCATGCAAGCAACGTCATTTATATGGCGTCATGCAAACAAGTCAAAGTGGAAATGGGCAATGAAAACTATTGCTACGAAACAGACAACAAATAATGATATAGACCTAGATTCAACTTTGATCTAAAATCGACTTTTGTTTTCATAAATAATAACCAGAAGATGAATTTAAAAAATAACAATTACAACAATGGTTGCTTGACTCAAAGCTGGACTACAAAATCTATGCATGTAGCTAGGTTGAACAGCACACAACATTCTGTTTGCGGGACACTAACCTCATCCGCTGCACCGAAAACTTCGGTGCAAAATTGTAAATGAGGTCATAACCCAGATTGATTAGATAACTACTGAAATTAAAACAATGGAATAGTAGCAGACACTAGTAACATTATATATATATATATGATGACACCTTGCAAATACGTCAAAGTGGCTATTTTGACTTCATGTGATGTAAGACAGTCATATGGTGAAAGATATTATCCGTCAGTGTTCTGACTAGAAAACACGATCATTCAAATATAGGAATGTGAGAATAATAGAATCCTTCATATGCAATGGTGTAGGATAGGGCAATTCTGACAACAAGCGTGTAAATTTCATATCCAATACCAATGTCTAATGAAGGAATATATTTCTCACATTCCTGAAAAATGAGGATCCAAGTCATAATGGCACATTGTGAATTCCGATGTAACTTTCAAAAAGCAAACCATTCACTGAAAATTTCGACACATTAAGATAGAACACAAAAATGTTTGTTTACGTTGAAATCCGTGTAAATTTTAAATGACGTTTAAACACATATCAGCGTTCAAACAACGGTGGTAGAGACCGTCGAAAAATAGCTGCACGCAGCGACCGGAATTGTGTGATAATTGTTTGCATAATGATACAAATTTTAACAGGCCAAAAAATAAAGTACTCTTATATCCATAAGATTAAACGAGACGGACAGAAAATAATGATGTAGTTCAGCTATAATCTAGAACTGATTATCTTTACATAAATAATAATAAGAAGACGAATTGAAAAAGGTACAATAACGGCTTTTTCGACTCGAAACCAGACTACAAAATCTGTATCGGTTGTTAGGTTGATCAGTGCAAAACATCCTGTTCTCGTGACATTAACTTCAACCTCTGCACATTATAGGATGTAAATGTCTTGCAATTAATGTTTATCTTGATTGCTGTGAAAAAATGCTCAGGTGATATCGGGTAGTTTTTGCCAGTTTGTATGCATCATGATCACAGTAGAAGGTGAAAGACAGCAATCATGTGATGAAAGACAGAGATATTCCCATCGAAATTCTACTATGCAAAACACGATCATACACATTTAGGAATGTGAAAAAGATATATTCTCCAACGGTGTTCTAATCTGGACAAAAGACGATCATACACATTTAGGAATGTGAAAAAGATATATTCTCCAACGGTGTTCTAATCTGGACAAAAGACGATCATACACATTTAGGAATGTGAAAAAGATATATTCTCCAACGGTGTTCTAATCTGGACAAAAGAAGATCATACACATATAAGAATGTTTCAAGTATTTCTTGACAGAACACACGTAGTAATGACAACCATCGTGTTACCGATAATTCACTAGTTCATTAGTTTCAGTATCTCACCGCGTGAAATTATTAGAGGTAGCGGTGAGAAATTCTCCATTAAATTTGTGTCACGTATATATTAAAACAAATGATATTGATCAAGAGCTTACAGAGCTCTCAATACTTTACTGGTTGTATCTGTCAGGTTTCGTTTTAGAAGGCATAATATTTCTTTTTTTAAAAATTCTTTTATAGATTTATTAATCCTTCCTTTAGGTTCTTAAACGACAACAAATTAAGACATGCCTTCAACACAGAATTTTGTGGAATGAAAAGTCTGGTGTATCTATTCTTACAGAACAACGATATCATCGATGTTAAACTTTACTCCACAGCTTCTCCCTGTTTACCAGCATTGCAGAGATTGTGAGTTAAAGATTTTTTTAAAAAAAGCATTTTTGTTGCCTGACCAGTTCCAGCACCACAAATGACACATTTTAGAATTATTAAGATTTTGTCTAGAAAGGTAAAAAGGATATTTAAGAAGCACATTTATAGATCGTCAAATGGAAGAATGTTCAGAAGCAAACTTATATATTTCCGAAGTGCAATGAAGTCACATAGATTTTAAATAAAAAACTATTTGAACGAAGAAACGTTTTTTAGCCTGCTCTGTAGGATTGACTTAATGACTACAGCGGCAACGAAGTGAAGTATATGGAAGTGTGATTTTAACAGCTTTGTCTGAAAGGTTTATCATAAATAGCCATATCTAGAGCATACGTGCAAGTGATAATGAATAAGTAAACCACTTTATGAAGGATGACATTATTCATTATAAAAATAGTACAGATGTACCCACTAATACAAAGCCGTGACCTACATTCTGTAATTTGTGAGCAATTGGTTCAACGT
Organism: Margaritifera margaritifera; assembly: GCA_029931535.1. NCBI lineage: Eukaryota > Metazoa > Mollusca > Bivalvia > Unionida > Margaritiferidae > Margaritifera > Margaritifera margaritifera. The sequence continues at coordinate 660,665 of JAQPZY010000997.1, forward strand.
TTAATTCAGTTATTATAGATCTAAAGCTAAAGCTATACAATTTGGACGTTATTATGAAATTTTATTTCCCTTCATTACTCTCAGTTTGAAGGATTAATAGAAATTAAGATCGTGTTTGAATTTAGGATTTTGTGTTTGAGTGTCTGAGTTGGAATTTATGCTGGTTACATAAATTTACAATCATAATCATCGTAGTCAGTGTAAAGACATATTGAAGATTAAAGGTAACTACACGTAAACATACAAATCTTTCCATGTGCAAAACCTTCCCTCAGCGTTGTTTTTCAAGGCTATGACCCTCAACAACAAATACAAAAAATCTATCAAACTGGTTCCGTAAAGTCATGCTGTCCTAGTTTCTATCACTCATTTTGGCCCTGTTATTTTGTTATTTATTTAACCATGGCATAGACTTATATTTTGCGCACGTGCAGGACTGCCCTCTGCCCTGTCGTTGACAACTTGTTTTTTTTTTTTTTTTTTTTTTTTTTTTTTTTTTTTTTTTTTTATAAATATGCTTTAGACTATTAGTGCAATGATGGTGATGTCTTTGTTTATTATAGTAAGCACAAGCAGGTATCATAGCGATTTCGTTATCAGTGCATATATAATCTTTATGGTCATGCAAGTTGTACATATAGTAAATTGGTAATTTAATTCATCTATTACTTTCTAAATGATGAGATTAGTATGTATATTTATGGTTTGCACTTCAGATTGACAATGAATACACAAAGAAATTATATAGTCTGCTTTAAGACAGTTTAAAGAAGCCTTTATTGAATTCATTTGCTAACATCAGACGTCAATTTTGTTTATATAGGTATCTCCGCAACAACGAAATTGAAATCATAGAGGCCGAACAAACGAACAAAAGCCAGTTAATAAGTCTTCAGTATCTGTAAGTACAAACACTGAACGTTGTACAATTAAATCTATTAATAAATTATGCTTGGGAACCCGAGATAAAGTAGTTACTATACAATTATAAACGGGAACAAACGCATAGATTTTATATAAAAATGGATTTCATTTAGCACGTAATGGCACCCAGAGTACTTTATAAAGTCAAAGATCTTCCAAAATTCGTTACCGTGTATGATCTTTATATGTTAATTTCTGGTTAATGTGCACACAAATTTCCATAAATGCTCATTTAATAATAATTACAACTTTTTTGCAGTGTGTGATCAATTTTTAAACCTAATGACTTCATTATTCCTATAAAATACGAAATTCAATAATTATGCATATGTGTGAAGCGAGTAGGATAATTTACATCTTTAGCGAGAATTGGCGAGAAAAATTAAAAAATTACATTACTTTAAAAACTTAATGTAAAGTGAAAAAATATATTTCGTTTCCACTTGAAAGAAATAACAGAAAGAAAACTGATGGTAGTGTTGTTATCAGTCTTTAAAGTAAATTACAATTTCACAAACATCCCGCCTTTGCCTTGTATAATGACTAAACGTTTTGCGGAGAGCTGCGGTAGCTTGGTTGGTTGGGCGTCAGACATATAATCCAAGGTTCCTAGTTTTGATACCCGCCCAGGCCAGCCAGGATCTGCTGCCTCAGTGTGTCCTTGGCAAAGACACTTAACTCCCATTTTCCCGGTATGATTTAGCCAATCATGTGCTCAAAAAGCCGTTAAAAACCAACCAATAAAACAAAACATTATGTTAAACTCATATTAAACATGTTTTATATCGGAAAGAAAGATATGGGTATCTGCAACATCATATACAGGACGTAATAAATGAACAGCATGTATTTGAAATGGAAGACCATCAAAAAAGACATAAAGTAACATGAATGTTTAGTGCTTATGACTAGTTAATTATCTATGAAATAACATTTCGCTTTGAACGCAATAGAAGAAATTAGTTTAGAGCCATTTGCGGAAAATGTTATCGTACATCAAATCATTCAATTACTGGAAAACGTGATTTATTGGTCCCGGCATGAAATAAAATTAAAAAGAGTCGAGAACATGTATGAAAAATAAATAAAAAATTCTTCCGTAATTTTTGGACTACATCGCTTCTATATATTTCTATCCTCTGTCCGATTTTCCTCTTCATGAAACGTCTGCTCAAAGATTATTTCAATTATTCATGCAAAAGTCTGCATAGAAAAAGTCTTTTTTGCAAGAATTGATTCAATCTAATATCAAAAGCAATTTGCATTACTAGCTCATTTTATTAAACTCAAATATCTTCATGCATTTTTGCAATTTATTTTCATTCTTTTGCAGAGACCTTGGGATAAACAAACTGCAGTATATACCAGAGGCACTGAAAAGGAGTGATGTGTTTCCAGCAATACAAACTTTACTTTTAGAAAACAATCTTTTAACTTTCCTAGAAACTGGGACATTTTTCAACCTTTCAACTCTCTTAATGCTGTAAAGTATCTATATAATGCATTTTAAACATCCATTTTGTTTACAAATCAATCAATCAGTGAACCAATCAGTCAATCAACGAAGTAATCGTATTTTGCAAATGACCCACCAATACTAGTATGAGTTTAAAGAAATAATCGAATCCGTTAAAATATATCAATAAAGTGTTACATTAATAGCTTTAGTGTTTAAAGATCAAGTTTAAAATATTTGTACACGATAATGGCATCAAAACTCGACAGTGTTACAGAATCTTGTGTAATACTGTCGATGAAACTTTTTAAGAGCTATGTCGGTAGACTTTTACTTGAGACACATGAATTGTACAGTAAACAATACATAATATCGAATGTTTGGCAGGCATTCTTAAATATTATTTAGTACAAGCATTAATATATAATTCAATCAAGTTTGAACGTTATTATATATACTAGTGTTTGATTTCTTCAAATATTTTAAGTCAACATCGAGAATTACTTTAGGTAATATCTTTTCGCTTTTTAAAATAGAGCATGCATGTTTTAGAAACGACCTTTTAAAATAGAGAATGCATGTTTTAGAAACGGCTTTTTAAAATAGAGCATGTATGTTTTAGAAACGGCTTTTTCAAATAGAGCATGTATGTTTTAGAAACGGCTTTTTCAAATATCTAGCATGTATGTTTTATAAACGGCTTTTTAAAATAGAGCATGTATGTTTTAGAAACGGCTTTTTAAAATTGAGCATGTATGTTTTAGAAACGGCTTTTAAAAATTGAGCATGTATGTTTTATAAACGGCTTTTTAAAATAGAGTATGTATGTTTTATAAACGGCTTTTGAACTTTACACTGAAATAAGTTATCTATTTTTGCAGGCATTTGGAGTCCAACAGAATTGTTGTAATTGAGAACAAATCTTTTCCGTTACGGATAGAATCTTTGTAAGTACATGTATGTATGTATGTATGTATGTTTGTATGTAGTTTAAAGGCTATATGATGTCGATTAAAAGATAAGTTCAAAAAATGTAAACTTGAAAGAGTAATGAAATAAGTACCATTGCTAAGAAATACTTTCAGTGGATAAACAGTACTATAAAATCTTTTCCTTTCTTTGATTTGGTTTAATTAGTTACTATCATATTTTCAGCTGTTTTTAATACGCATTGTCTTACGATCATACAAATATATATTTTCGCTTTTGAAAACCCATAGTTTCACCTACACTATAGTTTGAAGTTTTCAAAGGTAACCGAATATTGCTTGTCTTATTTAAGTATATCTATATTATACATTCACGTGAATTTCATTGATATAACCTTTCAGATATCTTCAAAACAACAATTTCCGGTTTCGACACGACCATCCCTTTACCTACCTGTCCAATCTGATAACATTAAACCTGGCAGGAAACAACATCGATATCATACCACAAGATGCCTTCTCTCGCTGCTATTTACTAGAAAACTTGTGAGTAGTTTGTATTTTTTTATCTTTAAGTTATATGACTTCAGAGTGGTTTGTGAACTTGATAAACGATCTTATATGAGAGTGCGTCTTTCAAATGAAAATGTGTGAAACTAGTGGAATAGTTTCTATCTCTTGGGATCCTTTCAGAACAAACGATTGAAAATATTTAACGAGTTGCATAAATTTCATTTGGAAGAAGCAACTATTAAGATTATATTTATTGCTAGAAGAAAATGATCGATTTTTTATTATTAAAATCGTCAAATGTTCGAATGAAATTACTTTGACGTATATTCAGATGCCTCTGTCATCAAACCTTTGCTTTATATGACGTCATATGAGACGCTATGGCGACGTCATAAAATGTTATTACAAAGTTATAATATGCAACTTATACCACTTTCTAAAAGTAGGTTATACACACAGACGCACGCACACACAAGTTAGCACATATAATCATTTTGGCTCAGCGAGGCAAACACAAATCTAAAATAAGGTAAAGGTTTAAACTAAAGAAAACAAACAGGATAATAGAGGAATTAACTATATGCCTGAAAAGGAAACTAGCATCTATGAATAAAGTAAACAAGTTTGGATACAAGTTAGAAGCACAATGTTACTGAACTGCTTAGCGTGACATATTTACCTACGTCATCACGAGGAATTAGTGTTACATACGCCGCAAACCAGAGCGGAACAAAATATTGTAAAGACAGCCTTGTATTTGTCCAATTGATGTTAAACCCCAATTCATTCGGAAGCAGAAACATACAGATGTAAAGACACAAACAAAAACTGAACACATAAAAATATTGACATCTATTTATCGGTCGCTAAAAACACGAATAAGCATCATACACAGCAATTATTTGGTTTTATTTTTTTTCCTGTGTTTATTTTCTCAATCTCAGCTTTTCTTTCTGACAAACGAGATTTCCCAAAGCTCGGGTGCTTTCGGAAATATTGTTACATACCACATAACATGTAGACTATTCAATCTATCTATCTATCTATCTATCTATCTATCTATCTAACTGTGTGTGTTTTGGAAACAACGGTAGCTGAGGATAAATTAAAATACGTATGTTGTTTCTGTAACTGTTGTTTCTGTAACATTTTGTGTTACACAAAGAATACTTGTTATAGAAGCCACTTTTGTAAATGTATTCCTGCTTCTGTTTAAATAGAATTAGTGCTGTCGTGATAGGATATTATCGACCTAATACGTCTGTTTGGGATTTTAAATACGCTGAATACTTGGTTTGATTTGGTGTCTTACGGCACTGCAACACAAGAAAGTTTTATTGTGCCAAGGCAAGTAGAGTACAGTGCCCTTCCCCAAGGACAGCCGATCATAGCTGATCAGACGCTGGGATTTGAACCCGCACCATTCTGGTCACGAGTCCAACACCTTAGTGTCATCTCAATCCTGCGGTTAGAGAAAAGAAGCCAATATAGTATTTTAATTGTTAACGTACATGATACTTTAAAGTAACTTCTACGTGTATAGTCAAACATGTTACAAAGACATTTTATTTCATTTGTTGGTATTTTCGGTGCTTTTCCAACATTCACTGAAACATTTAATACCGTTTCATTTCAAGTTTTGTTATAATGCAGAGTTCGTAACTTATGCGTTTTTAAGGACTCAGAAATAGGCAAGATCATAGTTGATCACAAGTTCAAACAATTTGGTTATTATTTTGTAGATCATGTCAGAGGATATTGTACACTTTTTTATTCATTTCTTTGGTCAGAGCTGGTACAAGTAGCAATATTATTTTTAACGGAATATATACATATATATATATATATATATATATATATATATATATATATATATATATATATATATATATATATTGAGACTGTATCAACACTCTGTTAAAGGAAATATCCAGTTGAATTGGTATATGGCCAAAAAGTTTGATACCAACAGAACGAGGTTCGGTGAAACACTCGTAAATTTACTATTGCTCTAATTGCCAGTCACTATGTGAGTAGTATTTTTTGTTGCAATTGGACCACTCATCGAGTTTAATCCGGTTTAATCCGGATTGAGCTAGACTTTTTTCTTTTTCATTCTTAAGTCTCGAATCACTTTACGAGGACATGTATGGACTACTCATTTTTTTAACCCCCCCCCCAATTCCCTGTACCATATTATTCATTGGTACTGTCTTCGTGACTTTTGCAATTTAAATTATGTTATCCCTATACAAGAACATTTCTAAGCCACTCATATTAAAAAAGAAACAAATACCCAAAGTCCCTGTACCATAGTATACATTGTTTCTGTCTTAGTCACTTTTGCAAATGAAATCTCCTATCCCTATATGAAAATATTTCTGGACCACTAAAAAATATTTTAAAAAGAAAAATACCTCAAGTCCATGAATCATAGTATACATTTTTTCTGTCTTTGACATTGACATGCAGAACACTAATATGATAGTATACATTTTTTCTGTCTTTGACATTGACATGCAGAACACTAATATCATATTATACATTTTTTCTGTCTTTGACATTGACATGCAGAACACTAATATGATTTTGTTTTTAACAATGTACATAATGGTGAAAAGCTACATTGCACTAATCCCGATATCAATTCGGAAAGAATATCTACCTAAACGCCCGATCAACAGCTGCAGCCAATAAAGCATAAAGAGGTGGACTTCGAATCTTCTCTCTTCGCCCTAAGCAGCGAGCCAGCCAAACGCAATGACATCTGTTTTTAGTAACAACGACACGATTGACACGATAATTTCGGGCAGAGGCGCGACCCCTTTTTCTGTTAGCGTTTTTAGCATCCTGACCAGCTGTTCCAGATGCATTTTCATCCATTCTTTCGCGCCGCCAGAATCTGGTTTAGATGCCGGTGCTGACACTTGCGCTGTGACTCCAAGTACGATCGTGTTTAAAATAAACCCTGATAATTGAGGCTATAGTGATGCCCTGTTCGTGGTAGAGTTTTCTCAGCCTCTGGGATTGGGTTGTAACCTTGTGCAGAATTCTGTTGATGGTTTCCCTGATCCGATTAAACAGGGTACGAAGGGCTTATTGATTGATGCTGGCAGCCTCTAGCCGCAGCCCGCGTTCGTCTTCTAGTTTTTTTATGCGATCACGTATCACCTAGCTAATTCTTTCTCTTTCCACTTGAACGAGGCTCGTGTGGTTTTCCACCCAGGTAAGCATTTAATTTTCTACTGCAACGTGGTTATCGAGCTCTGTAATCTTCGAGAGGTTATTCATAAGCCCGCGAAACATCTTGTAAAGTGCTGCGTTTAGGTCAAGGATTTCTCGCATTGGGAGGATGTTAGGTGTCTGTGCTGCATCTTCTTTGAGCTCAATGTCCTCGGATCTTAACACTGCGATGAGATCGGTATCTGTCAATGTGCCAGTTACTATCATTTTTTTTGTCTTGCAGCTGACAGCCGCTCCTCTTTGAGGCCTACAGCTCACACGGAATTAACATCAACTTAAGCTTGTAGTTTGGCTGGCGACAAGAATTTACGTGGGTTGTTTTTGTACGTTAACGTAATCCACTTTACTGTAAAAGTGCCATTCTTCTTTCCCTTCAACATACGATACGCATCTAAACGGACCAGGAGTCGTTCGTGTTCAATTGTGGATACAATATCTTCTTGCTTACACCCATCTGGCGACTCGATGCATCCGTTGGCAATTATTCTGTCTCATTTACTTCGATTGTAAATGTGGTTTCTTCTTTGTCGGGCTGACAAGCCTCACGAGACCAAACTCATCCATCTCAAAGCCTCCTTCAGCCATGATTTTTTGCTTTCACAGCAGCAACTATGCACGCGTATTGAAGAGGGGCATGTGGACTCTAATAGCACCGTAGCTGAACAGCAAGCTGTCTCAATACGGAAACAAACCCGACCCATTCCGTTGCATTCGCCACGCGCTTGGTGCAAAGGGAGCCAAAAGCACCATTGTTGGGACCAACAATTCAAGCACCGTAGACCAAAAGACCGCAGATTTCCAAATCTTGGTAGCAACGATGTTATTGTGCCCGGAATCGCCAGACTGGCATTCATAATTGCTTTGAGCGGTGCCACAGGAGTTAAGGGCGACGCCAACCGTGTAATCGTGAAGAACCAGCGCCGCGCTATCATTAAGAAGATTCGTGTCCTGAGTTCTCCAGCATCGACGACGCCATCATTTGGGACGCTTACAAAGATACAAAGATATTTGGCTAAATGAAAACGAGAGGACCAACGCGGTCTACTAGGGCATGTAGAACGCGAACACTGCCGCTATACGTCATTGGCGCTGGCAATGCCGTTGCCTCCAACCAACCCGGACGTGTCTGTCACTGCCTCGTTTGGGAACCGCTTCTTGATTCCTCTCGACTTCGAGCTGCTAAAGGACCACTTGCCATTCTACAAGTCAGGCCTTTCAGACCGTCTCACGTTTGAGCTGACGTTTAACAAATACGACACATACAAACTGGCCAGTTTGTGTCAGCCGTGTGTTAAAAGCGCTTGCGCGGGTTCATTTGAAAACTTACAGCCACACTTCGCCATGACTGTTGGCCGCCAAGTCTGTATAAAGAGTGTGTTTGCATGTGAACTTCTGGAATCTGCATTTTAGGGCCACTTCGATTACATGATCATTGTCTGCCCTATTATACACCTCAGCAAGATGTACAATGGGCCATGGGCTTGCGGCCAAACCGATGCGGGAGTATTTTTCGTCCACCCTGAGGGCTATAATCTGGATGCCCTGCTTTGTGCACTCCCTAAAAACTTTGGCGAAACGCCTGAAACAACCACTCTTTTCCTACTTGAAGAGTGTGACTTTCTTTCTGGTGTTCGGCACAAGGAAACGGCCCTTACAAAGCTCGCCTACATCAACCGCCATGTCGGTATCAGCATGTGGGTCATAACACAAAAACACAATGCCGTTGTCTGTGATTTCCGCGAGCAGACCTCGTGGATGGCCCTCTTCTACTGCAAAGACGAAGACTCATTTAGAGACACGCTGAGAGAAAACGATATCATTGATTTTCTTAACAAGGAAAGTTTTGGCATGATCCTGCGCACAGACTCACCTCCCCTCGTTCCGACTGAACTTGGGCGTCTTGCTCGCTAGCGAGCGATGGCTTTATATTGCACTTTTTTTTAGGGATTTAAGGGCTCCTCTATGGCTCGATGATCTTCCACCACCTCTTCATAGTAGTTAGCGTGCTCTTTCAGACAGTCGTTGAACGGTTATCCGTCAATAGGTGGCGGTTGACCCTGATCCCAAAACAGATTACCTGAACGTTTTGCGTTTCAAGCACCCAAGAAATACCTTAAGCACGCGTAGTTAAACTGTGTATATTTCATCCCAAATAATAATTCTCGGAAAAATGTTTTGACCCATTTCCTCTGGATTCCACTCCTCCATGGGGCAGCCATTCCAGCGAAAAAAATTTTGATAGGTCAGTGCATGAACACTTCGATCGCGCATCTCTTTTGCCAGCCTATGAGTTGGAATGAGAAGTAGAACACCAACGCGGTGAAATGAAAATTTCTGAAATCTCCTTTGGAATCCAATAATCACATTTTGCCAGCGTATTTAATGAAATGCGTGTAAACGCGCTTGCGCCGGTGGCGCTGAAGAGATCAATTGCCTGTGTTTTTCCTGATCCTCCGTCACTATTAAGGTAGGAAATGTTATGTGTGAATAAAGGATCGTTGGCGTTATATTAGGTGCGGTAGAATCCTGCACTTCTCTGCTGCCCTTTGGGCAACTGCGGCTCCAATATTCCGGCTTTTGCATATAAGCACCACTGCTTTTAAGAGACAAAATCCTCTCTTTCTTAACATGCCACTGACCCCATTTGCACATCGTCGCTTGTGAGGGGCCGTTTTGAACCTTAAACTCGAGAAGGGCGCAGTCTCAGCAAAAGGGCTCTTCAGCGTAGTAGGCGTTGACATTGTTCAGCCTCTCCAGGTGTACCGGCTTTATATGTATTGAGTCGGTCACGACTCTTAGTGCTTCTTTCGGAAATTTCTACAGCATGCTGATAAGGTTAATGCTCACATAGCCCAGCGTTGATGCTCGTGGGTGCGTGTTCTGCGGCTGCGAGCCATCATAGTATGTAATAGCGTGACCCAGCGACCCTTTGTCGCAACCTACCAAAGCGTTTTCCTCTCGGCAGTTGCGCACTTAACATATCAGCTCACCCTCATCACTAACTAGTCGGCGGGTCATGCGTTTGCAATCGTTCACGCTACCAGCTGTAAACGTACTGTTACGACTCTATGGTCTAAGAAAAATTTAACAGAAAGAAAGTGAAACCAACAAATCAAGTAAAAAATCAACAAGCAATTTATTACTAGATAATTAAAATGAAAAATCAAAAAGTCACTTACAGTAATGTGTTTTGAAATCCTAATAATCCAATAAGAATGATTGTTCTAATCACAAGTCCCAAATATAGAATGTTCCGAATTCACGGCTGTGTCCTTGAATGTTATGATGTGCTAATGGTCTCCAAAGTCCTGATGTACTAGAAATCTTGATGTGCTGATGTCAAAATGAAGTATTCCAAAATATCTGAATAAGTTCACTTAAATTCCAAAATCATCAATTAAAAATCCAAAATGTAAAAGTTTGTGAGCACTGTTATAATCCAATGAATATTAAAAATAATTCCTCTCTTAGAATTTGTAATGAATTTTCACAACTGTAATAGCTCTTTACAAGACTGATGGTAATGTCAAAACTGAAAAAATGTCCACCAAACATTTTATATATAAAGATTGGTCACATGACAGAATGTTCTAGAATATGAGTCATCTTAATGGAATTCTACCTGTAAACAAAATTCAACCTTGACCTTCAAATTGAGAAAACATATTGATCAAAACAACCTAATTCAAGGACACTAGTTAAACATGTTTTTCCTGATAAACATAAAGATTTAAGCAAATATTAAAGTGAAGAAACATTTATAATTTCCTAAAATATTTATAATATTATATAAATATCATACATAACAGTACCAACAGTAATTCTGCCCATTTCCTTGTCCTCCGGAAGTCAAACTTTCTGTTTTTTCAAAGGACATTATGGCCTCGGCTACATACAGATGCCTGACCAATCCGGTATCAACCATAAATCGCAGAAGCGCGACTGGAACCCAGCCACGGTCGTTTATGGCGGCCTCGTCTTCCGCTGCTGAGCTAAAGTGGCGGCCAAACCAGACTGGCATAACCGGATGGCAATCCGGCAAAATGGCCCAAGATTGTAGATGTGCAAAAATGTAAGGTCTCATTCCGGAAGCTCGCCATTAATTGCTACCCTTGTCATTTCCTTCTGCGGACGGCCAAGCCGTTTGAAGTAGGGGAATCACTCTCCCAAACCCCAAAAGCTACCAGGATAACACGCAGCCATGTCGAGGCTTACAACCTCTTTTATGCGGTAGCCTTCGACTCTATTCCAGAGTTGTCCATGACCAAACTCAACACATGGCCAGCCAGTTTGATCTTTTGCAGCCCTGGCTGTGGCTGAGGAATCACTAAAAATCTTGATCACTAGCTCCTCTGCAGCTTCTCTTGCTTCTATGTATTTGCTGCAGACTAAAAGTTTGCTCGTGCTTTTCCTTCGTCCTAAAGCGTCTTACATCCGCCAGCACAAACTGCTCTATTAGTGTGGGGTTGAGCTTTTTGACACTGCCGCCAAGATCCAACACAGCGGTTGGCATAATTTTTATATTTTCCTGTATAGCTTTCCAAACATCGCCTTCATAAAATTCAACGTTTCGTAGTTCGTCGAAATGGAGGCCTTCAGACTAGTCGTGGCCGTTGGGGACTATTAGGTTAACGCCACCCAGATGCACGACAAGACCCACTATTATAAATGTTGCATTCAGAATAACCATGCGTGTTAAATATGTTTCTAAGCGGCCCACATCGCCAATGGTTGCCCCTTTTCGTGAACTTTTTTTCCCAGCACTCTAGGATACTTTTGAGTACCTGGGGTAAGCCATTTCCCCTTTTGTCGCTTGTAAAATGCTCTACCAGACACTTTGCAACGGATTTAAGATCGCGAACAAGGTCTTCGGGTGTTGGGTCTATTACTTCTTAAAGGCCATTTACCACCGCGATTACTGTGTCGGCGTTTTCATAGTAAATATTATCGATTCCGACAAGCTGCCCGGGTTTTCTTTCCCGCGCGATTGTTATCAATCCCCTTCCTTTTCTCGCTTCCACCCTCACTGGGTCAAATTTATCTGCTACATCTCATTCTTTTTGCTCCTACCTGGTTTATAAACTTGATTCTAATGAGGTACACCTTGCCCGCCAGCAACAGGTTAAGTATGGCCGCCACGCAGTTGCATTCCATCTGACTGTCTAGAATCAAATGCTCACCTCCGCGCTCGCTCAGCACAGCACATTTTCGCGCTCGATGCGGAACGAACTAAATACACGCGATGCGCCATCTACTTCAAATTATCCTTTAGTCGTTTGGAAACTGCGATAATAACCCCTTTCCGATCCTTTTGAAATCCGCGCTGCGTGCGGAACAGCCTTGTTAAAAACTGCCGGAGCCTCTGGCTGATCTGGCTTAACCCTTCCAAGGCGGGTGATTTCTCTTTCCACCTGCCTGACTTTTAGCGCCTTTACTCGCGCCTCCTCCTCCGCTGATTTTTTTCTGCCTCATATTTTGTAATAAGGGGATGTGCCTTTTGCAGTCGGCCGAGCCTTTCCTCTAGCTCAACCAATGTAACACCGCTCGTTCGATAATCCGGGCACATTCCTGTAAGTGCCCTATACTCTCTGTGTGCCGCTCTCGCTTTGACTCTATGTGGTATGCGTGACATCTCCGCAGTGTATATGCATAACCGAAAACCTTATTTCTAAATTAAAAATAACTGTCTCTCAAAAAATGACACCAAACTTTCGACCCATGCCAAACGACCACATTCATTATTCAACAGTAATTCCCTTAATTTTATTTTTTCTTTGCGAATGATTTTTCGCACAGTTTCACCTCCACATTTTTCACAAACGGCTTATCGTGCTTTTACTTGTATTCCGCATCCAATGCAGGCGTGTGGTCCTCCGCCTCCGCGTATTTTTGCTGCGTGAACATAACAGTATTCGTTCATACAGCTTCTTTTACACTTATCAGCACTTCCCATTAAAATCCATGCGCATGTATTCTTTCCAGTCCGCATTTTATACCATATAACTTATTGTTATATATTTCTTAAATAAAAAAATTATTACTTTTAATTTCTTTTTTAATGGCTTTTTTTAGGTGGCCTTTTTTGTGTCGAGGATCTCGCGCGGCGTTATTTTGGTTTACATTTTTGGAAATGGGCTATTTCATAATATACTTTTTTGTATACTTTGGTGTTAAGCCGCCCGAGAGTGGTGGTGGTGGTGGTGGGAGGTTGCAGATTAATCGGTATGACAACCACCTCCTGATGCTTGCACATATCGACAAATCTCTTAGCTCGCGCTATTTTTGTTTTGAGTTATTGCCCTTTCTGTTTTGTATCTTAATGCAGAGTATGACACAATCTAGTTAGGGCAACTAGTCGCGCGTTTTTTTTTTTTTTTTTTTTTTTTTTTTTTTTTTTTTTTTTTTTGTTTTATGGATTGCGATGAAGTTTTGTAAATGTTATGCTTATCATATAAATATGCGCATATCGACAGATCATTTTGCTCCCGAAATTTTTGTTGGAGTAATTGTTTTCTTTTTTTTTTTTTTTTTTTTTTTGTCTTGTAGCTTAAAGTAGTGCATGCCACAATCTCGTTAGCGCAATTAATATCGCACATTTTCAAGGATTGCCATGAAAATATGATAAATAAATGTGATGCTCATATCGTCAAATCACTGTGTTTGCCCATATTTTTAAACAGCAATAATTGTCGTTTTTAACTTGCACCCGAATAAATAATATGACAGAATCTTCTGAACGCAACTAGTCTCACAAATTTTAGAGGATTGCCATGAAACTTCGTAAATCTTATGGTCATAATTTAAAGATGCTCATATCGACAAATCACTTTGCTCTCACAACCTTCCTTAGAGTTATTGTCCTTTATGTCCTGCAGCTAGACGTAGTGTAAGGCAGAATTTTTAAAAATATTTTATAATGGATCGCCGTGAAACTTGGTACATGTTATCGTTATCATCTAAGGATGCATATATTGACATATTTCTGTGCTCCCTTTATATTTGTAACAGGTATTCCCACTTTTGACTTACAGTTGGATATAATGTACAGCAGAATTGTGAATGCACCTACTCTTACAGCTTTTGGAGGATTGCTATGAAACTTAGTACATATTAATCTCATCATCAGAAGATGTGTATGTTGACCAATCATTTTACTCACACTATTTTTAGAAGAGATATACTCCTTTTTACTATATACTCATGTTCATCATGGGGTAGGGGTGGTAGCCAGGGTGTATTGATGGAGCAAATTATTCACCTTTCCTCTAGTCTAGCACAACTGAATGGCCGAAAGTGGTGATGATTAAGATTATTTATTTGAAAATCCTGTATATGATTATGTGAGAGATGCACAAGATCAAATGCATGTTGATGATACTGTAAATCTTCTTAATAATTTCGGAGATATTGTACCATGTGAAGGTGCTAGTGTTTCACGCCAAGTTCTCGACTTGTTTATTTCTTGGGAATACTTTTAACCATCTAACTGTAAAAAAAAAACTTACTCTGGGAAACGTTCCAGACATTCAGAAAAGCATTGTAATGAATGAATTTCAATATGAAAGAAATAACTTAGGATAATAAATAAATTAATAAATTATGAAAAACCAGATGGTAATACAGTTCAAATCTCTGGGAAAGGAGGCATCAATCAAATAATGCTTGCACCTAGCACTATAGCAGTCTTGACTGGAAGGCGTTGTTGACAATTTCATTTTGGACAAGACAAAGAGATAAATGGATGTTATATATTAAGGTGCTGCAACCTAAATATCTGTTTGAACCAACAGTTAACATTAGACAACTATTACAAGTACCCGAGCAAACAGAGATGCAAACATTAGACAGCAATGAACTGTGTGATGAACAGGTAATAAAAGCTGAGACTATATTGACGATTACCGCCGAAAATTCAAAACGGAGAGCTTCCATCGGTAGAAAAAAAGATTATTCATTGAACAAGAGGAAATATAAATAAAGGAGTTATTTAAATGCCGTAGAAGTTGCCAATTTCGATAATAGAATCTTTGAAATCTGCTGTTAAAATGTATGACAAACAGGAGACATAAATAAGACTGCAGCACAGAGATAAATGCAATCAAAATGGTTAAATTACAGGAACTATTGGAAAAATGTTGAATTAAAAGAGCGCAATTTTAGATAGACAGTTAACACATTTGGAGTGAAATTTTAGAGACAACATTGAAAAAAATTCATAAAAAAGTTAGAACAAATTACCATTAAGTGATAACTGTATAATGAAGGGTGTAGCAATTGCTACTAAAGCTACAGCGATATCAATAATAGTATCAACACTTCCTCTTTCCAACTACTCTACCCCCTCCTACTCCAGGCTAATAATTATTTGACATAATATAATAAATGCTTGAAAAACATAGCCAATTATTTGTTTGAGTTAGGAACATAAGTAGCAATAGCAATACCTGGTATTACTGGTAGTGTAATGGGTTGATTATTTAAGAGTGCTATAGTACCATGTCAAAGGTAATGTTTTGAAATTGTTAGCTAAAAATTAAAAAGTCCATCTATAGATAACAAAAAATATGAACAATATTCACCTATATTTGGCATGTAAAATTGGCTTTTCTTGTGCAAATACATTGAGCCTCTATTTACTGTTTTTCCACATACACATGTAAATCTTTGTTGATTTCTCTCTCTTCAATCTGTGCATTTCATGTGCTGTAATGCCATATTATTCTCGGTGACTATACACACTATTTGTATCACTGGTATTTTGTATCTTGTTTTACCATTGCTTCAATCACTTTTTCTTTGTTACATTTGTAACATTTGACAACTCATTGTACCATTTATTTCAGTAGTTTAATTTAAGTTACTACTATGTTAAATTAAATATCTGAAACAAAATGGTATCTTCAAAATCTATATACATGTATTTACATACCTTTAAAGGTGTAATTCTTTTGCTTCGTCCATGTGGTGTAAAAGCTCTTCCAGTATTAAGTGTTTTTGTTGCCTTTATGATAATTCTTTTAACAGAAGGTGTTTATACTTGAGCTAAATTTGTACATGGTAAACGGTTTGGTTTGGAATAATGCATTAAAGATTGTGTAGTTTACACGATCATTGAATAAAATTAGAAACAAGTTTCAATGTCCTCATGATTGAATCAACATTCTTTTATTTTCGATACCCTTTTTTGTTGTTCAAAATCTCATAGACACATTTGTATTTTTTAAGCCGTATTTTCTTGTGAGCTTTTTCAAAATACAGTTGGAATCAGCTTCATGTTTTAAAAATGTTATCTCTTTTCGTTTCCTTCTTAATTATATTTATTACCCTTCTCTCAGAGTCTGTACATGTTAGTCACCTTATCACGTATATCATGTCACCATTTGTTATTTTCTCTGCTGATGTGTTTTTGATTTACGTCCTTATTTCCCCTCTGGTTGGTGATCAACATACATTCGCGTGCCGTGCATGTTTAACTCATTCATTCTATATGTGCTGTTTTTTCCACACCTATTACATTCTAGAAACTCATTATGTTTCACAAGCTCATAATGTCTTAAATAAGACTGGTCCACAATTGTTTCGAAGTAGTCTGCTTCAGACATAAAATGTGCTATTTATTAGAGAGTTTGATGTGCTGAATTCAAATATGACAATTAAAACAACTGATTGGATACTGTTTTCACGATATTTAAGTTTTTACATTTTACGTCTATGTATATTGTGTACATAGTAGAGTTGTAATTATAAATTGTAAACCTAGGTCTTTTCATGTGTTTATGGTTGCTTTACATGATAATATTTCACCTGTCCTGTTTATGTAACACTTTAAAAAACAGCAAAAGGGTTATATAATTAAAAAATATATTGAAACAAAAGTCAAAAAACTATTATGTGTATATAAGTACATAGTTTAGTCCTTATTCAGTGTCTACTCGGCGCTTCTTGGCTTGTAACTTGTATTCATTAAATGGAGCATCTCTTGTCACTGTCCAGCAATAGTCTGCAAACATTGATAGGCTCCATTTGCCCTGATAGCGTTTCTCCATTGTTGCAATGTCCTGGTGAAATCGCTCGCCGTGCTCGTCGCTCGTGCTACGCAGTTCGGTGGAAAAAAATCTAGATGAGAGTGCAAAAAATGTATCTTTAGTGACATGTTGCAACCAAGGCTTTTGTATGCCTTGAGGAGGTTTTCCATCAGTTCCCTGTAGTTGTCTGCCACTAACTGGAAGGCTTTCCATGCCGTCTTTTCCTTGCCACGCAGTGCACGGTGAAATGCATCATCTCGAAGAAGTTCACGAATCTGAGGACCAACAAAGACACCTTCCTTTATCTTAGCTTCACTTAGCCTTGGAAAGTGTCCACAGAGGTACTTGAAAACTGCTTGTGTTTTGTCCATGGCCTTGACAAAGTTCTTCATCAGACCCAGCTTGATGTGCAAGGGTGGTAACAAAATCTTCCTTGATTCAACAAGTGGTGGATGCTGAACACTTTTCATCCCAGGCTCCAATGACTGTCGGAGTGGCCAATCTCTCTTGATGTAGTGGGAATCTCTCGCACGACTATCCCATTCGCAGAGAAAACAGCAGTACTTTGTGTATCCAGTCTGCAGACCAAGCAAGAGAACAAGAACCTTGAAATCGCCACAAAGCTGCCACTGATGTTGGTCATAGTTTATGCACCTCAAAAGTTGTTTCATGTTTTCATAGGTTTCCTTCATATGGACTGCATGACCAACTGGAATTGATGGCAAAACACTGCCATTATGCAGCAAAAAGCGTTAAGACTCGTCTTAGATGAATCAATGAACAGTCTCCACTCATCTGGATCATGAACGATGTTGAGGGCTGCCATCACACCATCAATTTTGTTGCTGGCTACAAGATCACCTTCCATGAAGAAGAATGGGATCCTTTTGACGGTCACGGAACATGGCAACCCTAACATCATCTGCCAGGAGATTCCACTGCTGTTGTCTGGAGCCCAACAGCTCTGTCTTACTCTTGGGTAGTTCCAAATCCCTGACAAGGTCATTCAGTTCACCTTGTGTTATGAGGTGTGGTTCAGAGGAGGAGGATGGGAGAAAATATGGGTCATGTGACATTGATGGTTCAGGACTAGAAGTTTCATCCTCTTCCTCTTCCTCGTCTGACTCAAGTGAGAATGATTCTGGTGCATCAGGAACCGGCAGTCCTTCTTCGTGGGGTACTGGGCGTATAGCTGACGGAATGTTTGGATAATGCACAGTCTACTTTTTCTTCTTTGACACACCTTTCCCAACTGGAGGCACCATGCAGAAGTAACAGTTGCTGATATGATATGTTGGCTCTCTTCAAGTCATTGGCACTGCAAAAGGCAAATTTTTACTTTTCCTGTTCAACCACTAGCGAAGATTTGTTGCACAAGTGTTGCAGCATATGTGTGGGGCCCACATCTTGTCCTGACATCCAATTTTGCAGCCAAAATAAAGGTGATAGGCTTTCTTAACCGTAGTGTTTATACTGCGCTTTTGTGATGCAAAAGTCACTTCACCACAAGCATAGCAGAAATTATCTGCATTGTTCACACAAGTACGAGGCATCTCTGCTCACTTTGGCTAAACAGAAATGTGCCCCTTTGCAAAATCAAACACTGACAAATAAGAGAGCACGACACTTTATGATTTATAGAGCTGATATAGGGCAATTTCTTCAGCAGAGTGATGTAAGCTTAGTTATGATTGCATCATCCATGAATTCTAGGAATAACATGATGCAATTCATATCATGTATGACGCAATACCAGCTTCAGATTGCATCATTCATTGTTTTGCCTAAAAAACAAGTACTGTCCAAACCCAGTCATAGATTTTTTCATAGATCCAGTCAAAGATGTATTTTAGTAATTTCTGGTTTAAATTGAGATCCCTTCCCTTTATAACTCACTTGCGCTCCGCCATTCCCAAGTCAAGGGTCGTATATACTGACCCAGTATAATATCTTTAAAACTATAGCCAATCAACACTTTTAAGCATCATTTTCGTTCTCAGTAGTGACCCAGAATTAGTAAAGTTTGACAACATTTATTGCGGAAGCATTTTGGCTGTAGACCAGTGTAATGTTATTTGTCAACCATTTAAAAGAGGTATAAGAACATACAATTTAAGATTTAATACAATTTAATACAATTTAATACAATTTAAGATTTAATACAATTTAATACAATTTAAGATTTAATACAATTTAATACAATTTAATACAATTTAATACAATTTAAGATTTAATACAATTTAATACAATTTAATACAATTTAAGATTTAATACAATTTAATACAATTTAAGATTTAATACAATTTAATACAATTTAATACAATTTAATACAATTTAAGATTTAATACAATTTAATACAATTTAATACAATTTAAGATTTAATACAATTTAATACAATTTAATACAATTTAAGATTTAATACAATTTAATACAATTTAATACAATTTAAGATTTAATACAATTTAATACAATTTAAGATTTAATACAATTTAATACAATTTAAGATTTAATACAATTTAATACAATTTAATACAATTTAAGATTTAATACAATTTAATACAATTTAATACAATTTAAGATTTAATACAATTTAATACAATTTAATACAATTTAAGATTTAATACAATTTAATACAATTTAAGATTTAATACAATTTAATACAATTTAAGATTTAATACAATTTAATACAATTTAAGATTTAATACAATTTAATACAATTTAAGATTTAATACAATTTAATACAATTTAAGATTTAATACAATTTAATACAATTTAAGATTTAATACAATTTAATACAATTTAATACGAATCTTTGTGCGAGCGTTAATGTTGTGTATGCTGCGTTTCATTGTCAAAGACAGAAGAAATATGTACTAGAAAATCAAGGGTATTTCTGTTTTAAATGCTGCGTTTCATTGTCAAAGACAGAAGAAATATGTACTAGAAAATCAAGGGTATTTCTGTTTTAAATGCTGCGTTTCATTGTCAAAGACAGAAGAAATATGTACTAGAAAATCAAGGGTATTTCTGTTTTAAATGCTGCGTTTCATTGTCAAAGACAGAAGAAATATGTACTAGAAAATCAAGGGTATTTCTGTTTTAAATGCTGCGTTTCATTGTCAAAGACAGAAGAAATATGTACTAGAAAATCAAGGGTATTTCTGTTTTAAATGCTGCGTTTCATTGTCAAAGACAGAAGAAATATGTACTAGAAAATCAAGGGTATTTCTGTTTTAAATGCTGGGTTTCATTGTCAAAGACAGAAGAAATATGTACTAGAAAATCAAGGGTATTTCTGTTTTAAATGCTGCGTTTCATTGTCAAAGACAGAAGAAATATGTACTAGAAAATCAAGGGTATTTCTGTTTTAAATGCTGCGTTTCATTGTCAAAGACAGAAGAAATATGTACTAGAAAATCAAGGGTATTTCTGTTTTAAATGCTGCGTTTCATTGTCAAAGACAGAAGAAATATGTACTAGAAAATCAAGGGTATTTCTGTTTTAAATGCTGCGTTTCATTGTCAAAGACAGAAGAAATATGTACTAGAAAATCAAGGGTATTTCTGTTTTAAATGCTGCGTTTCATTGTCAAAGACAGAAGAAATATGTACTAGAAAATCAAGGGTATTTCTGTTTTAAATGCTGCGTTTCATTGTCAAAGACAGAAGAAATATGTACTAGAAAATCAAGGGTATTTCTGTTTTAAATGCTGCGTTTCATTGTCAAAGACAGAAGAAATATGTACTAGAAAATCAAGGGTATTTCTGTTTTAAATGCTGCGTTTCATTGTCAAAGACAGAAGAAATATGTACTAGAAAATCAAGGGTATTTCTGTTTTAAATGCTGCGTTTCATTGTCAAAGACAGAAGAAATATGTACTAGAAAATCAAGGGTATTTCTGTTTTAAATGCTGCGTTTCATTGTCAAAGACAGAAGAAATATGTACTAGAAAATCAAGGGTATTTCTGTTTTAAAAACAAAAAATGCTCCAGAATGTTCTCGTACATGGATACAAGGTTTCAAATTGCAAATTGAATAAACAGCACCAAATTACAATATGGTCCAGGGACTTGGAGGTACTTGTTTTGTAAAAAAAACTATGAGTTTCCAGAAATGTTCTCGTATGGGGATATACGATTTTAAATTTTAAAAATGACTCTATAGCTTAAACCGGCTTGAAGGGTTCAGCTTAGGCACATCTAAACTACTAGATAGCTTGACAATTATAAACTGAAAGACTCGTGCATAGTCTCTGTATGTCTATTCACTACTGAAGGTTTGCAACGAGATCACCCGAAAAACGATAGGATACAACGAGTATCCTATCGTTTTTCGGGTGATCTCGTCTTATATTCTGTTCTGGTTGGGAGGGGGGGGGGGTACTAGTGTTTGGGTAATGGCACAAATGCACACCACCTAATTTTCACAGCCTTTCTGTGGAAATATTTTCTCAAATAAATGTTACTTGGTATTAAAATTTATTTTCCACTTATCGTTTATAATACAGTGTATAAATATATGAATATTAGAACTAGTCTGCACATCTAAAATATTATATAAAGAAAAAAATTAGATGATAAGGTTAAAATTGTATTAAAAATATAAGTGATTTGTTTCACATGTGTTTTCTTTTTCTCTATATGCTTTTCTTAGGTATCTTCAGAACAACAGAATACCACAAATATTGAAAGTTCATTTTGAGAACTGCTCCCGGTTGAATACCCTCTCTCTATCTTCAAATGAAATTGGAAGGATGGAGGACGGGACTCTTTCGCATCTTTCATCAATGAATGCATTGTAAGCACTATAATTAACTGGTTAAAACATGTTTTAGAATATTTTCTTCTAATATGTAATTAGAAATAATATAATTAAAATATTAGACAACATTTATTTTTAAGGTTCATCTCAAATGGGCAAAATGTTGTTTCTGGACGATTTAATAGGTAGACATCTTCCATTATTTTAGCACGACGAAATATGAGCAATGCAATGTAATGCTAAGGAAGACATCACATTAAATTCCTGGTATATTCTCGTACTAATTTAATGAGAGAAAGTTATCTTAATACTTCTGTACGGCAATATATCAGCAATGGAAAATAATAAATCTGGTTTGTTTTTCTTTTTCTTTAAATTACAAGCCGCAAGGACTTGAAGATTCAGATTCTCGTCATATTTTCTTCATCATCGTTGTCACTATTATTATTATTATTAGTAGTAGTAGTAGTATGCAATGATCCGCCGATCGATCATGAAAGTTGTATTATCACGTGGATTCCTATGAAGTTTTTGCAGGAGAAACTCCCCACGCCGAGTTCATGAGAGCATGTTGACCTTCTCTTCCTCATAGTGACTTGAGAGGTGTCACCCCATATAGTTAATTTGGAATACAATATTACATGTTTGCGGGGATGCGAGAGGTGTCCGCGTTCGATACTACCTGTAACAAAGAGTAGGGGAACTCTCAGGGATGCAGATACAATTTTCTTGTCTGCCTGCTTAGGAATCGTCTATGTCGATTAATCTGACCGGAATGGGCCGAACCTCACCCTAAATGGACACAGCGAAAAGGCGACTAAAGCAACCTTGATAACAGAATATATGCTATTACTTGACACATTCCTAAGTCCACAGGTAGGGCAAGGCACACTATCAAACATAGTGCCCAGAATCCCTCCAAACTACATATCAGATGTTATCTATAGATGATTGACATAAAGGAAAACGGAAGAAAGTCGACTGACTTATCTTCTCTATGTTACTAGGTTTTATATTTCCCTGCCTGTCATATAGAACGGAAGAGAACTACCTTAACTCAAATCTTTGCACTGAAACAAATACGCTAACTCAGCATTTAGCCAATATGTATATTCTCCTTTATAAAAAATTGTAGCAATTTAGTCGTAACAGTATTAATATTATTATCATTATCATTATCATTATCATCATCATCATCATCATCATCATTATTATTATTATAATTATTATTATTATTATTATTATTCAGGTTGCTACAAGGAAATAAGCTGACACATCTACCTTTGGGTGGTACCTTTCATAACAAAAATTTTGGTACACTTGACCTGTCTATTAACAGAATAGTCTCCATACCATCGTACACATTCAAGCATGTTGGCGCGACCTCGTAAGTATCAATTTAGAAAGGATACAAAAACGTAATATGACAATGCAAAGCAAGGACAACTTTTGGAATAAAAGATAATTCGAAAAATTTCTTTCAAACTATTTTGTTTTTCAACTGCTACAACGTATCTTTTGAATATGTACACATCGTGTTCACTCCAATTTGTACAACTAAATTCAATATAATAGAATACCGGGTTAAAGAGTCGTCGAAGTATACCATTTCTTTTTAATTGGGTACTTACTGTCTCCTTCTTAATTATTATCCCCGTACTTCAGCGGAGAGCGGGCATATTGTCGTTGCACCCGTGCGTTAGTCTGTTTGTCTGTCCACCCGTCCATAGCAAAGCTTGTCATCGCTTTTCCACTTACACCGCTTTCTGGATTTTAATGAAACTCTGTAGACGAGATATATGGTTGCAGTAGATGCTAAATAAGGTTCTACATTGTTTCTTCTGGCTCATTCTTGTGGATCGTTCTTAAAAAAAGTTGTCAAGAAAAGATATTTTTGTAATTGAGATCATTATCGCTTCTTGTCCGCCAATGCTTGGAAGATTTTAATGATGCTTTGTAAGCTGGATAGGTGGTAGTGTAGATCTGCGGGAGAGTTTTAGTTTTGTCGCCTGTCCCATTTTTAGGGACATTGAAAAATTGTCAAAATGGGGGTATATTGAGAATTCAGTTCGTCATCGCTTCTTCAGCCCACACTGCTCGGAAGATTTTATGAAAACATTTTAGGCTACAGAGGTCGTGGTGGAAGTGCGCATAAGGTTTTACTTCTCTGCCCAGACTTATTTCGGCGGACATATTTTGAAAATGTGTCACCGCTGGAGGATTTTATTTAAAAACTCTAGACAAGATAATTATGTGGTTGGTGTAGATCTGAAATTAGGTTATACTTTCTTCCTCTGGTTTATTTTTGGGGACACTTTTTGAACAAATGTCCAAAAAGGATGTTAAGAATTCAGCTGATTATCGCTCATTCTTCCACACTGCTTGGACGATTTTATTGAAAGTTTGTAAGCTAGATTTGTGGTTGGAATCTATGCGCATTAAGGTTTTACCTTTTATCCTCTGGCCCAGTTTATGGGAAAAATCTTGAAACATTGTCGAAGAAATGGTCATTTTGGGAACCTAGCTCGTCATCACTTCTCCACCCACTCTGCTTGGAGGATTTTATTGAAACTTTATTTGCTAGATATGTGATTGGTGTAGATGCTCAGTAAGGTTTTACTTTTGTCCTCTGACTCATCTTTCGGACATATTTTGAAAATATTTCAAATTAGGGGATTTTTGGAACTGAGTTCCTTGTCGCTTCTCCTCCCATTCCGCATGGAACATTTTATTTATAGTATTTTTAGGCTAGATATGTGATTGGTGTATAATGTGAAGTAAGGTTTTACTTTCCCCCTCATGTCTATTTTTGAAGATATTTCTTGAGAACAAAAATGTCCTAAAAGGGTATTAGCGAATTCAGTTCATTATCGCTTCTCCCAATCTGCTAGGAAGATTTTCTTGAACTTTCTAGGCTAGATAGATGATTGGTATAAATGCCTATAATGCTCATTTTTGGTGCAGTGTCGTCAAAAATTGTCAAAAAGGGCGTATTTTGGAATCTGAGTTTGTCATTGCGTCTCCTCCACACCACTAGGATGATTTCTTTGAAACTTTGTAATCCAGATATGTGGCTGGATAGATGTGCAGTAAGGTTTTACGTTTTTCCTCTGGTCCATTTTAAGGGAAATTCTTAAACAAAATTGTCGATAAAATGTGTATTTTGCGAATTCAGCTCGTCCTAGGTTCTTCTCCCACACTGCCTGAAAGATTTGTATGAAACTTTGTAGCCTAGCTAAGTGGTTAGTGCAGATGTGCAATAAGGTTATTCTTTTTTCTCTGGCCCATTTTTAGGGACACTTCTTGAAACATTATTGGAGAAAGGATATTTGAGGAATTCAGTTTGTAATGTATTCTTCTCAAACACTGCTTCAACGATTTTTTATTGAAACTTTGTAGGCTAGATATGTGGTTAGCGTAGATGTGACAAAATGTTTTACATTTTTCATTCAGCCTATTTTTCGAGACAATTGTTGGAATATTCTTGACCAAATGGATAATTTGAGAATCAGCTCGACGATGCTTCTACGCTCACATCGTTTATACGAATTTATTGAAACGTGGCATGCCAAATAGGTGGTTAGTGTAGATGCGCAATAAGTTCTTACTTTTATCCCCAGACCTAATTAAGGCAAATTGTTTGAAAAATTATGAAAAAAACGGAAATTATGGGAACTGAATTCATCATTGCTCCTTTTCCCACTCCGATTGTGGATTTCATTTTAATGAAACTTTATAGACAAAATTGAAATTTGTGTAGATGCTCATTAAGGCTTTACTTTTTTCAACTGGCCTATTTTTTATTTGATTTTTTGAAAAGCGTGTCATAAATGGGTATTTTAAGAATTTTAAGAATTGAGTAATTCATTGCTTCTCCTCCCAAGACGCTATGAGAATTTTATTGAAACATTGTAAGCTAAATATGCGATTAGTTAGATGCGTAATGAGGTTTCGCTTTTTTCCTCTGGCTCATTGTGGGGAAATTCCTTGAAATATTGTTTAAAACGGTGAATTTTGAGAATTCAACTTAACATTGCTTCTTCTTTTAAACTGCTCAAAGGATTTTATTGAAACTTTGTAGGCTAGATGGGTAGTTTGAGTAGATGTGGAATAAGGTTTTACTTTTTCCTTCTGACCACTGTTTGGGGAAATGTCTTTAAAAATTCTAAAAGAAACTGGGATATTTTGGAAATTCATTTCATAGTCGCTTCTAACATGGTATTGAAACTATGTAGGCTTGCTAAGTGATTAGTGTAGATGCGCAATAAGGTTTTCCTTTTTTCATCTGGTCCATTTTGGGGGGAAATGTTTTGAACCACTTTCGAGAAAAGAGAAGTTTGAGAATTCAGCTTGTTTATGTAGTATTTATGGGATTCTATATGGAATAATACTGCTGGACACTCACATATATGCAGGAGAGATTCTGAGAATTTATTGCTCCAAAAGTCTTGAGAGATGGGGAATGTATGTTGTTTGTCATATAAGAAAAACAAGCTAAAAATAACATGCCTGTAACTGCATGCACATCTGGTTAAAATAGAATAAAGAAGAGAGAAGTTAGAGATTGAGTTGCTCGACTTTGTTTCAACGACTATATATATATTTTTCTTTTTCTAATTGGCGAATTTGCAGCTATTTTCACAACAGTCAGAATTTAAAATGAACACGAGAAAGATTTACTTCGAGCTGTACTCAATTAGTCAACATACAGGTAGAGAATGATAGTTAAAGGATATTTCTAAATTATATTGTCAAAAAAGGACAAAACAAAATCATTTCTTTTCATGCTTAAATGCTTTAATTACATTACACCAACAGCCTGTGATTATAAAGTACCGATAATGAATGAGGCGTGATTATCACGCCCCTGTTACCTGGCTCCTTTGTTATTTACTGATTATGAATGACGTGTGATTATCGCGCCTTTGTTACCCGGCGCCATTGTTGTTTAAACGACCGCCACTGTTTATTTGGCTTCGGCGAGTCAGGTGGTAAAACGGTCATAACTGAGCTAATTTTCTCAGGCGGAGTACACAAATCAAACTATATAACCAATTAAACGTTATAACAAAGGAACGTTATAACAAAGTCTTTGGAGTATATTAGTTAGTTATTTAGCTGCGGACTTTAAGCTCAAACGTTATAACAGAGGAAACGTTGTATCCAAGAAGGTAATATACAATCTTTATTATATATATATATATATATATATATATATATATATATATATATATAGAGAGAGAGAGAGAGAGAGAGAGAGAGAGAGAGAGAGAGAGGCTATCTTCCCACATTTCCTTGTGAGATAATATTTGACAAAGGTATCTTTAGAAGATATTTTTTGAACTGATTTCGCTTGCACGAAACAAAAAGTTTACACTTTTGAAAGTACTCGCAAAACAGTTTATCTTCTTTCTTCAAGTTTACATGTATGAAATTTAATATGTGAAGAAGTTTCATAAATAACTGTGTTAAATGAGTTTCTCTAGCTAAAAATACTGCTCTTCAATTTTAGGCTATCTTTGGAAGGAAATAATATTGCATATATAGAAAAAGAAGCATTTTCGACTGTGTCTGGAAATACATTGAACCTTAACGGTAACAAAATTCGGTGGCTGGAGTCGTACTCGTTCAGATCAGTGAGTTTTTATTTGTTTTACCTAAGCAATATGTACGCCACTGAACTTCCGAGCTTCGTCTTCAAAGATGTTATTGCCACCTACTTTTATTTGAACGATGGAAAAATTCAAAACGTGTCGACGGAAGCATTCTCAAGTGTGTCTGGAACCGAACTTCATCTCGAAGGCAATCCTATTCAATATCTGGAATCGTATGCTTTCAACAGGACTAGTTTTTACAAATTCTTCATGTACAATATGTACTTCATTAAGCTCCCAAGCTTCGTCTTCAAAGATGTCACAGCAACTTATTTCTTTTTAAACAATGGTAAGATTCAAAACATATCAACGGATGCGTTCTCTGGTGTTACTGGAAACGAACTTCATCTAGAAGGCAATCCTATTCAATATCTGGAATCGTATGCTTTCAACAGGATTAGTTTCTACAAATTCTTCATGCATAATATGTACTTCATCCAGCTCCCAAGCTTTGTCTTCAAGGATGTCACAGCATATTATTTCTATTTGCACAATGGTCAGATTCAAAACATATCCACGGAGGCGTTCTCTGGTGTGTCTGGATATGAACTTCATCTTGAAGGCAATCCTATTCGGCATCTACAACAGTACGCTTTCAAATCAGTTCATTTTGTTAATGGTGAATATGACAACAAATACACAGGTGTTATATATTTAAACGGAATGTTACTCACCGAGATGCCAAGATTTGCCTTCTACAATGTTTTAACCCAACACCTGCTACTAAATGATGGGCATTTGCAGATCGTGCACGGAGAAGCTTTCTTTGATGTACAAGTTTCCAAGAACTTGTAAGTAACTTTCGTCTAATTTATGTACTTTTACCTGTAATAGCTTGCCAAACAAAACAAATAAATCAATAATCGTTAAAGCGTGTTATAATACAAGGAAAACTGAATTGTCAACCTCGGTAAACGTACAAACTCCATGCCCCCCTCCACCGGAAAAAAAGAAGAAAAAAAATGTACGGTGCAAAATAATTATTTAAAATAGGGCAGCAGCTTTTAAAACTTTGCGAAATTCCTTTTGGAATGCCATTTCTATTTATCGCATCAAATATGTTGTGAGTACCTTTCATGTGTACCTGGAATAGTTTTGACAGTAGTAGTATGTACGACAAGTGCGAATCGCCAAAACATCATCCTTTTTCAAATTGTAAAGGTCACAAAACAAATCCAGCTTCTAAGCAATTAGTTCTGCTCGACCGGACAGCTCGTATGCTCAATAACAGATTGATGTACAGTAAAATGTCAATTATCCGTACGCCGATATCCGGACTATTCGCTCATACGGACTAAAACCGTGTCCCCTGAAATGTTCACTTTTTGCATGTACAGTTAAATTAAACTAATTTGTCGATCACGACGCCAACACAGAACACGGTAACAGAAATCAGAAACGAACACAATCGAATATAATCTCATACAATTATAATTACAATGGTGTTATGAATATCTAAATTATATTTTTAAAGTAGAAATAAATGTAATTAGATGAGAGATGGGGAGGGGAGAGAGGGAGATACAAAGAAAGAAAGCCTAATCTTACACCTAATTGTGGTTAAGTGATTAATGTGTAATTTATCATACAGAATTAGCAAGCATGAAGACTTTCTATAGTCCAAGCCTACGCAATTAACAGTAGATCAACGATCAATGGTGACTTAACGGGTCATAAATGTTAATCATAGGAGTGAGTAGCATCCATGTCAAAGCCATTTGTCACTTGTGTTCATAACACTACACATAAAATGACTGTCCTACATATACTCATGTTATAATTCCAACATGGATAGTCCGAGTAAATCTCCAATAGGAGTGAAGTATTTAATTAAAGTATCTTGAAAAAAATTATATTTGTTCTTACTTTACTGCTCCTAAACATGTCAAATGTCTTCAAAACATTAATATTTACTTAATTTCTGATCTAGGTATAGTTAAACGTACGATTAATCTAGATACTTCCATTCACTGCTCCATTTATCGACCAAAATTCAATCTTCCTGACGACTGCTTATCTTTACGAAATCTATGTCCCCAACGGGTCCTGATAATCGACGTTTTACTGTAGTATACAAGTTCTAAAAATTAATACTGACATTATGAGGCACAAAAACATCATAAAAAAACATTAACATTTTCATCGAAGAGTCGGGCAAAATTTTGTCCTAGAACACAGGTAATTTTTATGGGTTTTTAAATTTGCAGAAAAAATTATTAATAATTTAACGGTCTAACAAACTACAAAAAAAACTAATTAAAAAAGGTTTTGCCCAACACAGGCCATATATTACGCCAATTAAAACCAACTCACCATAAACCATTACAAATTTCTCATGAAAAAACACGCATTAAAAAGTAAATGTAATTAACGAATATTAATTTCATTCTTTTAAATAATGGTTTATAACATTGAAGAGATTGATGATCCTGATGCTGATGATACTGAGTTTTTTTTTGGGTTTTTTTTTTTTTTTTATTTAATGGATTTAATATTTAAGAATTAACACGTACAGCACCTTATCTTTGTCCTTTAAATCAGTTTACCGCTCCAGTTAAGGCCAGCCAATAATAAGTCCAGGCAATGTTGCTGCTACCGTTTTAGATAACTCAAACAAATAATTAGAAATATTTGTTCATGGCTTGCTTAACATTACCAATGAATGAATTTGTGCTATCTTTTCTCACTAAGATTTGATCCTCCATTAGCACTTGTTCCTTCTCCAACACTTACTACTAAACTTTTTATTAAATTTGCTATAGACCCAGCAATAGTTGATGTGATCATACCTGTAACTGTAAAAATTGTAGCAATTGTTACACCTGTTTCTTAAAACAATCATTAAGCCCTTCACGTAATGATATATTTTCCCTAACATTTGATGTTTTTAATATTTATTCTAAAATTACGTTCTAGATCTAGTATTGCCCAACTGCGTGTGCTCTTCTACTCTTAACACTTTGCAACAATTCCAAATTAAATGAAAGGTTAACAAAGCAAAGTACAGATGAAAATACGTTTGATTCAAAGGTTGATAGAATAACTCCAGAAAGTAGAAAGATTAACATAGAATTGAACTTAGTAGATACCTTTAAACGTGTTCAGAAGAATTTGAAAAAGCAAATAACAGAAAGACTTAAAACAGCACAAGAAAAAGTGGATGTTTTACTTGATAGGTGTTGGGATTGCATATGCTGCTCTTTTTTTAGATTTTTTTTTGTATAGACAAAATTTAGAACTAAACCTGAAATAAAATAATAACTCCAACCAAATGATTACACACCAAAAAACAGATGAGATAAAATAAATAAAATGGCAACAAGTACACAATAATTCCAAGATCTCAAACTTGGAGATATTATAACTTTATTTAAGCAAACAGGTCTATTATTCGGTTAAAGCAACTTATTATAACTTGCTTGGAATAAATGTTGATCCGCCTATACACTTTAATGAGTCAGCTAAAAATAATAATAACTTTTGTTCTTGCTCATTTGACAGCAGATTATATGCGGATGTGAGAACGTCTTTACAGGTAGGTTAACAGAATATATAGTGTGAAAATGCACAAATAAATGGCAAGTAAAACAACAAACTTATTGTTTATTACATTTTCATTATGAAGAAGATTTTAAAGCTTACAAGTTGTAAGCTATACGAGATAAATTAGAAAAAACTATATAAATGGCAGATATAACAATTCAAAGTGACAATGTAATGGATTTTAGGTTGCTAAAGATTTACCAAATTAAAACTGATTTGATTAAAGATGGAACATCACAAGGGTGTCAGACATAAATGCAATGTTAGCACATCTACTGTTTCAGGTGCAATGAGTACAGCGATTGCAAGTTTAGGAGTTACAGGATTATCAATAGGAATTATTATCTCTCTGGCTTTTACTGGATTTGGTGCAACTTTCCTTGGGTTTGTTGCAAAAGTATTTATGGGAATGTTTTTCACCAACAAAGTTATAAAACACCATGAGATAGCGACTTTGGCGATTAGTAAGTTAAACAGTTAGGCAACAAATGACAATCAAGTTATCCATGAAGAATTTAATTCGATAGTTAACGAGTATAACAGGTTCAAAGATGTGAATAATGAAACCAGACAAAGAGTATTTAACACAGAGACTAAACATTGAAGAGAAAAAGGTCTTTTTACGATAGTGAAATAAATTGATCGATAATATGAAAACAAAAAAAAGTTAATAATTTTCTTTACATAAATGGAAAACTATAGTAAGATAAAAAGACAGCCTTAGAAATAAATCTATATAACACCCCAACTGATAACAGAGATGGCAAACTATCCATTTCATTTGCGGGAATAGATTTCTTGATGGTTATTACAATATTTCCAATAATTTGAAAAGCAACATATTTTATTTGATCAAATGACATGAATGAAACAGAGACTGGTTTAATTCATGATGCGTTTTACTAGCTTGAAATTTACTTAGGAAAGGTATGATGACAAATGAGGACAATTAAAAAAGTATTGGCATTGAGTTTTTTAAATACAATCCCTTAGCTATGATCACTAAATCTAATAATTACTAAGTCGCTGTATGTTAAAAATATTTTTCACGGTTATTATATTTCTTACTCTGTCAGTTAGAATGGGGTTCAATAAATAAAGTAAATACCAGCATAGAAGATGAAGATGGAAAAGGTATATACCTTCATGGACTGATTTTAACATACCTTTTCATATTTCGTAAACATTAAGAGTTCCTTGTGAAAGAGTTTTTAAATCACTGGAAGAAAAATCAGAGGAAGAAGAAATTATAAATCCAATATTAAATAATGACTTAAATATGAATAACAACCTTATTAGCCGTTGACGAGATCCAGTAAAAACAAAACTGACTTGAACAACAGAGGTGTTGCTAACACATATAGTTTGTCACAATTTTAAAAGATGAATGATTTAACGGAGATATCTAAAAGGATAGAGGACAACAAGAGCAAAATAAATATTAGTGAAAAAACGATAAGACCCATGAGAACAATTTACGATTTTTTTTGTCACTAACCTAAACGATAAAGTCAACGTAAAAATTGATCAGATTTTACTAACTCTAAAAATTAGCTTACTATTGGAATAGAACAGTCAAAAACATATGATGAAGAATATGTTGTACAAATCTGTACAAGGTAGTATTGAAGAATTAGATAACAGCATAAAAGGAATGAGAAAATATTGAAATGATATTGAAAAAGGTTTGAAACAGCTATAAATGCATTCAAAACTGAATTGACCATAGACATGTGTAAAAAGAGTCCTACGTTTAGTGATAAAATTGATTTAATTGAAAGCAGTTTGAATGAGAAAGATAAAACAATGTATTACCTGGATGTTTATTGCTTTACTATTTTCGTATTGTACAATCGTATGTTGAATGAAGAGTGAACTATACAGATGAAATTACACTATTTAAACAGTTGCAAGCAGACGGTATGTTTAATTATACATGCATATAAAAAGGGTTGATTGACGTTTTAAGTCTGACAATCTCAGAAATTACTTAATATTTATGGATTTAGCTATGCTTCCCAACGTTATTCTGAAAAGAAGTTACACATAATAAATAATTTATAGTAGCACACAGTTCAGATAAAGAAAATCAGGCTCATACAAATTTCTATAAACATGCATATTAAACCCATAGATGAATTGTTGGAATTTGATGTTGATTTTTACACTTTTTGCACTGAATTATAGGTACACAATCAAAGTTTTACTTACACATTTGACGTTAAAAAAAAACAATCACAACCTTCATTTGCAGCATTAAAAAACAAGTAAATATTATCTAGAAGAAGATAATGAATTGAATTCAAAGTCAGAGATGGGAAAGATCTTTCTGGATATACTATAAAAAGCGGCAGTATCAATTTTTAAGCATAAAATAGGAAATAGAAACAGCAGCACTAACGCTTGTGAAAGTGGAATCAATTGTTAACGGTATAGCATTTGCAGGTAGTAGTATGTTGTTCGGATTACTTGATCCTCCTAACGGTGCAAATAAAGAGCGAATTAGACAGGATAATGTCTCGTAGAATTGAAAAAGAAACAAGCATAGTTTAACACAACAGAGTAGAGACACTCGATTCACTTAACGAAAGATTGAAGCAGCAATATTTTGTTACTCAATACTTAAATACTTTGGATGAAGTTTTACTCTCTATTATTTTGTTCTAACTAATTAGAAAAATCACAGAGAACCTAAACTTGGTGATTTTTATCAACCTTCTGAATATCAGGTACAATTTGTATATATATTTATTGTTGTTGTAATGGGTATTAGTATTCATGATGGCTACAAGTTTCTTTACGTTTTTCAAGTTTTAGATTATGACATACCATTGTCCACTATACCCTTTTGCTTTTCCTCAGGATTTGATTTTCAAGGCTATAAATTGAGACCGCAGTTTTAAACGTAAGAAAGTATTTTTAGACGAATACAAATTAACAACGTAAATGTTCAAAATATGAATACAGACTACTATTGTTCATGGCTCGATTTGAAAAGTGGACATGATAATCGATTGCATTGGAACTGTCATAAATTAGCTAATGTTCACTTTATCGCAGATGCCCAAATAAATGTTCAAAACATATACAATCTATATTGTTTAAAATAAACAGGATGGACGACTATTAGGGTAATATTTGTATCGAGTGTGAAAGAGACAATATAAATGCTGCAGTTGAACAAGAAGATGTAACAAAACGTGTTTGATATGTGTGGTTGAAATACAATACAAAACCTGAAAGAAGACAAGACTTCAAAGACAAAACATCACAAGTAAAATAATAAATGAATTGATTTGAAAAATATGATAAGACGACTACGAATCAAACAGTGTCCCTATGAAATAATAAATTGTGTAAATAAAATGAAATTTGATAATATAATTAATTTCGATTACATTGCTAAGATACCAAAGCAAAACATATTATTAGAGCCTACAAGTTAGTTTACTAGATAATAAATGAATACAAATAGTGGTCATGTCATGGAGTTATATGATTTTTTTTTCTCACTTTTATCAAATGTTGATCTAAACATAAGCTAATCCTTCATTCTATGCAAGATATTTTCAATGTATGATTCGGTACATGTATGAAACCATTTAACATAAACATTTATACAAATTAATATATACAAATTAAACCACAAGCAGTTAATATGGGAGAAATTTCTACATTACACATATGTTAATAACAAGGTGAGATTGTAAAATCCACTTTTTTACAATGAGAGAAACCACCTCTACTTTTTATGCTCATGGAGAACTTTTATCTAACATTTAGTTAATGTATTTAAAAGAACCTCATAACATGATTGTGTGTAGTGTTTCAATATGAACTAGATTTGATAGAAACAGAATATAAGTACTTTCTTGACTACATTGTCATGATCTTTAAAACCTTTATTTACAACAAAACTTACAACAGGAAATGTTTCTTCAAAGATTGCAAAGTAATTGTGATAAATCCTTCGTTGTAATACATGAGACAAATTGTCAGTGTTTACCATGGAACTAATACTTTATTTTCTTTAGATGATTGTTCTAACCTTGAGGATGTAAAAAAGAAGGCCAAACCTAACCTAGTTAGCATCCAATGGTAGTCATTACGGAATATACACATGTGTAATAGTACAGAAATACAATTATGTCATAAACTACTTGTGTGAGAATTTAAGGTGTTAGTGGTCATTTACTAAAAAAACAAATAGTCAACGCAAAATATGTTCGAGCAAAACAATGGAGTGCCTGTAGATTTTAAAGATGAAATAGTTCAAAAACAAAAACAAAACAAACGAAACACACTTTTAATGCGTCTCGAATAGCCGTTTGATTACAAGGTTATTGACTGGTCCTAACGATGTGATAAAGGTTTTACTTTATCAACTAGATAGCGTTTGTCACTGTATATAGACAGCAATATTGTTACATTAATGTTATATAACTTATGCGAATAAAATCATAATACATTAATTTCCTGGTAAGTTATATCATTTTTGGATAAACAATCTTTGTACATATTGAACTGTAACTTGTTCTTGATGACACAATACTTCGCATACTTTCTTTTCATTTTTGTCAGTTTTCGGGGAACTGAACTATCTTCTGAGAACACAAAATTCGAGTTCATTCCATCTTTAAATAATCCAACAACTGTTTTTTTTTTTACTAACGTCATGTTGTAAATGTTGTCATTCTTGTAATCACTTGTGTCATAAAACTGAATGTTATCTCTCATGTTTTTGTAATAATTGTCTATTTTAACATCAAAGCATAACGAATCAGTGTCTGTCATTGTTAACGAAATGTTATCACAGTAGTTACTTCTCATCTTTCTGCGGTAAAATTCATACATCACCTGTTTTGATAACTCTAATCCTCAGTTCAAGGGTTTGTTAATTGGATCTTTTTATTCTTCATGCTTCCTTGCCTAAATTCTAATCTATTATTGTTCGCCTTGCAAATGATAAATCTTTTTCATATTTGAAAACAAAATTTGCTCAACGAAACATAGTTTTACAGATATCTTCTTACTTAAATTTTGCATCTGTTTACCAAAGACAAAGTTATTAATTTCTTAAAATGATTTGCTTAATTTTAAAAAAAATAATTTGTTGCTTTTTTAATTATATTTTTGTTTAAGTTAATGTATGGCTCCAACAAAACCTCTTGCTAAAAATATTACTATATGTGTTTTTTTTCAACTTTAATCCTAACTGAAAGAATAGTTTTAAATTTCGATATTCAATTACATATTTTTCTTTGGTTTTTAGTGTGCATAATAACTTGGAAACTATTAGGTTTTTGTTTTGCATTTTATCATATATATAAAAATTTGTAGAGTCGATAAATGTTGTACACTTGGCATTTCCTTTAGTTTGCTAATTGCTAATCACTATAAATAATCACACAGATGCGTTGGTAATTCGCAGTGTACTTCTAACATACCACCCGTTTTATCATTTTCTTTCCACTTCATTAAATTCACATTGATCATTTTGATTTCTTTCTTGTTTGTTTCTTTGCCCATTAAAGGTTTTTAACAGGCAAAAATTGACACATTGACCATTCATAAAGATTATTATTATTGTTTAGGTACATAATAAATTATCTTGTGTTTGACCCATCGTATTCTCCATCATTTGTAACATTATTTTCATTACTGATATAATATTCATGCTTTGATTTACCATATATATTTGGTATCATACTAATTTCTCTTATAACAGACTCGATCATTAAAACATATCATAGTCAGTCAATAACCCTAATACTACTCCTGTTAATTTAAAGAAGCATCATGAGCTAAAGCCGGTGTACTATAATAATAAGCTGGTTCCAATTTTTAATTTTGCTTGCAAACATTTCTAACTTCTTTCAAAATATCACATAACATTCAAGTATCTTTTCTGAAGTAATAGTCTTGAAGATTACCAAGATTTTAATTTGAAATGTTCCATTATATCTTTTACATATTGGTAGTCATCGTCTTTTATTCTTTCATCTCTGAGATTGGAATACAATTTTAATATTTGTGGCAATTTTGTTTCTTTGAGCCTATTAAAGCCATCAATAAATTCATCGAGTTAATGTCCTTTCTTTGTTTCCGTTTCTTCTAACTATTTTATTCTGTCAAAAATCTTATAATCTTTTCAAATTTTTGCAAGTTCATCTTACAAACCACCCATAAATCTATAACTATCTTCAAAATCTAATTGTTCATTTTGCAAAAAAAATTACCATTTTCATTTTTTCGAAACTATCAACAATGAAATCTTTACCAAATGAAATTTATTTTGTTTTATTATTTAGTATTTCTTGTACTTCTTTATCAGTATTATATTTTGCTTATGCTTTGATAATTAGATGAGCATCATAATCTGATAAATTGTGAAGGACCACAATACTTTCCAGGTAACAAATACGACACATTTTTGTTAAATTATGTTTTGAATCTTTTTTTCTTTAAAGTTATTTTAGTAGCGTTTATTGATCTAGTTCCTTCAAAACTAACCCTGTCATTTCGTATAAATACCCGTAAAACTAAACTATAGTTTCATAATCTTGTATACTGGCCTAATTAAAATGTAAATCCAGATGGAATATGTTTAGCTGTTTTCACCCTCCACGAACGATCATTATTTTGTATGACCTTTTAATTGGTTTTATGATACTATTAAAATCATTATAAATTAAAACTGAATTTTAACTTATGTTTTTAGTTTCCAAATCTTATAATAAATCCTTTTCCAGGTATTATGTCAATTGAATAATTTAACTAGTTAGATAATTTCTTATGTTCGCTGAACATTCTTTGATCATTAAATTAATTAAAACACTTTTTGCAAAAATAAATTCTATTTAGCTTTGTGTTTATTTATCTGATACGATACCAACCTTGATAAATCAGTAATTCCACAATAATGATTTTCATCCCTTGCATTAAATAAAATCAACATGTCAACATAAGAGTCTCTTTCTCTTTATTTGATACATATAGGTCTTATATAATTTTACTCATCCCCTTGCTCGCTACGCTCGCTGCGATCACTACAATCGCTCTGCTTACTGTCCTCTTTTACATCGCCACGCTCGTCTAACTATCTCGTAACTACTCACTGATACATTGATTTAATCTTTAAATTTATCAAGGTCTCACACCTTTATTGGGCATTTTTTTAAATCAATGTTTATACCTATCAAGGTTATAGGTTCATGGTCCGTATTTGTAGGAGTGGATAGGATTGATCCAATAGCAAAGAAGCATTTATTGTCAAAATTGCGAATACGGGCTTGTCTTACCTTTTCCTATTATATATATATATATATATATATATATATATATATATATATATATATATATATATATATATATATATATATAAGGTATATATATAGAGACAGGCAGACAGACAGAGAGACAGGCAGAGAGAGAGAGAGAGAATTACAAATATACACCAAACATAACGGAAACTGCTATCCCTGGATCCACAGGAGAATGGTTGATAACATTAACAGAATTTTAAATGCGAACAAATAATAATGTCACTCAGTTTAGAGAATTTTAATTCTTACTCTAAGGAAATTTCAACCTGGATCCGTTCGTTACGACACCCATCGCCTTGCCTGTAAGCACCATCCCCTATACCATCTCGACCATGCACACATCAACAAAAAATGATGCTACAAAGTCGGTTATATAGGCATTCGTGCGTAGCAGACATATCCACATGTCGACCCAGTAATTAATTAAAATTCTCTAACATGATTGATAATATTATTTATTCATATTTAAAAAATTCTGTTAATGTTATCAAGCATTCTCCAGGGATAGCACTTTTCGCTCTGTTTGGTGTATAATTGTAATTCTCTATAATAACTTCGATATACATTGATTTCTGCAGTAGGAATCCAGATGGACCGTGTACTTAGATGAGAATTAATTACTGGGTCGACATGCGGGTATATAAATATAACTTAATTATTAGTGTGTACATTTTGTTTCAGAAAAAAAAATAATTTGAAATATTATTTCAGTTCTCTACAGAACAACAAGATATCAGCAATAACAGCACCTATGTTTGGCGGAAGATCCACCATCGGCGACTATCTGTTCATGTCTTACAATGGTCTCAGAAATATAGACGGATATGGGTTCGCAAACGTCACAGTTGGCCAAATAGATCTCTCAAATAACAACCTCGTTATCTACCCTATAGCCTTAAAGCGGATCAACCCGTGGACAATGTAAGCAAGCATGTCATCTTTGAGAGTGAAGTTACTTTATTTGTGCTGCTTCTTTAATAGGTCCCCGATTCCCCAGAAGCTCAAAAGAAAGCAAATGGGAATTGCAAGCCACCAATACAATTATATAATGACACAACTGCTGGAAAACTTCGCGCAGAGAATAACAAAGTTTCAACCTAAAGCAAGGCTTTTTTAAGGTTACAATAAAGAATATACAGCAAGAAAATACTTCTGTGTGCAAAATGTAAAATTTTATTTTCTACGAGTTTCACTCTTTGTGTATGTACGTCTGTGTGTTTGTATACAAACAAACACATTCATTAAAATCAAAAGTACGATGTCACTATCCTTGATCAAAAATCCATGTTCACTGAACTTCTAGAATCTCATGAACACAGGAATCGATGATAACATTGTAACTTAAACTAACAATAGGATCCTATATTATGTTGCCAAAACAACCTCTTTCAGTAGAAATATGTCCAATGCTTTCAACTGAATTATGAGGGTCGAAGGCTTAATTATAGCAAGTCTCTTATATATATATATATTCTTGCAAAAATGTATTGAAGTGAGAACGAAAGGACGCAAGGTTCGCCGGTATCCAACAATTGTGCAAAGCGACTTATACGAATCACAGAACAGATTTCAAGCACACTGCAAATTAGATTTAAATTTCCATAAATGATGGATTGGATTAATCATTATGAAGCTTAGACAATGAGTCATTAACTCGCTCTGATCCTGGAGTCAAGATCATACGTTTTACAGCAATGCATTGATCGTGGGCTCAACATGTAGTCCCAGACCTTCTTGTTATATCCTCTACCTTAGATCCAGCACCAAAGTTGTCCTTTTTACATGCATGCAGACTATGAATATGGTGTAGTGTATTCAGTTTAAATATTCTGAATTAACTTGAAAACACGACAATAGCTTTTGCTATTTTTCGTTACTTTTAGGTTAATGTTTATTCACAAATGAATTATCTCCGTTTCATAAAAAGTATAATGTGGAAATAAATAAGCATATTATGTAAAATTGTAAAACCAGTTTTAAAGTTTTAATGTTTGGCCTTTGAGTCAATGTTTTTTGTTTTTTTTTAAAGTATTTGTATTTGGATTTATCCTGTACTGGAACTTGAAGCATACAGGTATTTCCAAATAATAATATTGTTATTTCAAAGTACCATGAACATTTTAAGAACCTTTTTTGTTTTTTTCTTCATGCAAACCAGAAATCTGGCGTCCAACCAAATAACCAGTATTCCAGACACAGCATTCGATGGCATGACTAGCTTGAAGTATCTGTACCTCCAAAACAACGATATATCGAGAATCCAGCATGGGTTATTGTCCCCTTTAAGTAACCTAGATACTTTGTAAGTATGTCTTGTCATATCTGAGGAATATCTGTGAGAGCATTTTATCACATACCAATTTATTGGAAACAAATTCGCACTCAGGTCATTGGGTGACCTTCAAACCATACGATAAAAGTGTGATCAATAGATAATTTTAACTTATAGGAATCAGTTTGGATCATACAAACTGACGAAAGTAAAATTTGGGGAGGGTTTTAATAATCTATAATTAGCATGGAAAGAGAAATAAACAGTCAGTAGTTAAAGGCTCGCATTGATTGCCAATTCAGAATGATATTTTTTCCGAGCTCAATTACTGGTTCTTTTTCTCGCTAGCATGTTCTCTCTGTTTCAAAATCTATATGTCTTGCTTAAGAAAACATACCATAACCTTGCATGTTCAATTTTTATCAAACGCAAATGACGTAAGTAGACCTTTATTAAAACAAAGAATAATTTGTGTGAATATAATAAATTCAGCATGGAAATCTTAAACTGAGGACAGCATGATACAGGCTAAGGTATGTCATAAACTTGTCTTATCGTTATATTGATGCTACCTTTAGTACACTAAAATTTGTTTATAATGAATTCCAAGGGATTTCCAAAATTACATAGTTGTATCAATAATCCGATATATCCCTATGATAATATATACATTACGTTTCATGTCTGTAACATTCTAGCTTCCAAACTAATACTACTGCAAATACTGAAGGACTAGCTACCAACGTATGCAAGGAAACTATTCTATTTAACTTACATATTACCAATTATGGACTGCTGTTGCACGGTAAAGAGGGGTTCATGCGCACAAACTAAAATTAATCAAACTTCAAAAGTATGAAGCTAGAATTATACTAGCTGTCGATCCAATGACACCATCTGCTTACATGTTTAAGTCTTTAAACTGGCTTCCTTTAGACAAAAGAATTTAATTTCATATATGTATTTTGGTTAATAAAACCCTTCATAATTTAATACCTTTTAATCTGAGTGATATGCTTGTCCAAACCCGCAATACGTCCTCTATGTATTCTTTAAGATCAGCATCAAACCTATATGCATAAGACTAATAAAAATCAAGAATTAATACTTTGAAAAAGTCATTTACATATACAAGATCTTCTGACTGGAATGAGTTACCACTGGAACTAAAGCAAGTTGGCAATACTGTCCTGTTCAAAGCGGCATGTATCTGCTACCTAAGCATATAATATTTCTCACCAAATATTCCGGCAGTTTCTCCTTTGTTGTTTTATCTATGCATATGTACATTGTGCAAGTTCAGAGTGAATTAGTTCTGTAACATTAACCCACAATTAATACATTCATTCTTTCTTTTTAGTAAATATTGTGTACATGTATAGAACATTATTATTATTATTATTATTATTATTCCGCATTGGGTTGATGTAACATAATTGATTGCACTGATATCTTAATTACATTCACTTAATTACGTGTGACCGTCTTGTTTTGGTTTGTTTTGTGCACATATGAAAATAATGTTCTCTTCATCATCATCTTTATTTCCTTCCGTAGAAGATTGCATGGTATAACAATAAATCATCTGAATACAATCAATAAATAAGTACCAAAATAAAGAATACAAAACAAACAAACACGAGTTTTAAAAAAAAAATTTAAAAAAAAAATTAAAAAAAAAAAATAAGCATTCACTTAATTACTTGTGACCGTCTTGTTTTGGTTTGTTTTGTGCACATATGAAAATAATGTTCTCTTGCAAATGAATTCCTGATTTTCAAATACTTTACAAATTCTAAATTTTTTAAAACAAGCAATTTTCGTACAAAATCCAGGAACTTTTGATATAAAAGAAAACAAATTAGAAATTAAACCTCAGTAATTTAAAATATGTGCAGCGGGATAATATCTTCCAGATACTGGAACTGAGTTAATAAAAATTACATTTTTGTCATATAAGTCTATTGGTACACATA
This sequence comes from Margaritifera margaritifera, assembly GCA_029931535.1. Taxonomy (NCBI): domain Eukaryota; kingdom Metazoa; phylum Mollusca; class Bivalvia; order Unionida; family Margaritiferidae; genus Margaritifera; species Margaritifera margaritifera. The sequence goes on from JAQPZY010000997.1 coordinate 703,286, forward strand.
TAGCGTCCAGTATAAATATTATCTATCACACTGATTGATTAACCATGCATAGACTACCAGAGAGAGAGGGAGAGAGAGAGGAGAGAACAATTCTTATTTACACAAATTATTTATTTATGTTAACTGTGTGCAAGTCATGTTTTTGTCTTATTTTCCCTATTGACTCTCACTTATTCATTTCAGAAATTTGAACAACAATGGCCTAGAGATCATCGACGATTCTGCGTTCGAAAATCTGAATAGTCTGAAATCACTTTTCATGTCAAATAATGTCCTTACACATATACCATACCTGGGTTCCATGAATGGAAAAGTATATATAAACTTTACTTCCAATAACATCGAGACCATGGATGCCTCCGCTTTCAAAGACATTCCAGGACTTGTATATATGTAAGTTTATGTAAATGGAAGAAAATAATTACATAAAGATCAAAAGCAAAGTTTGAACAAGAATTGAAAACGTGCTATTTTCTGTAAATGCAAAAAACAATTACATTTTTTATTAGGTATAATAGAAGGATTTTACAGTGATATAATACAATTAAAATCATCTAAGCTGGAAAAGTATATCAAGACATCATACCTAGGGAGAATAGGTATAAGATGGGTCATTTTGCACATGCATGAATCAATGGTTAAGAAAATAACCGTATGAACATTTTTCCCTCCATGCGATTTGGATACATTTTAAAGTTTTATCTGAAATACTAATCATAGGATATTAAGTTTTTTTTTATCTACAATCATTTGTCTAGTTCGTTGACACAATTTCACGAAATGTAAATAGCGCTTTGCAGAAAGATAATTTTGTTGATAAATATAAAGATTCAAATACGATATCAATTGTAAATAACTGATGTTATTGAGTGAAGTACAAGTCCAGTCGTACTGCTCTCTTCTACTAATCATATGTGAAAAATATCTGTGACCTTTTTTTCCTCTTGTCTCAATCCATTATGGTTATTATTTCTTGCGATAAAAATACTTTAAATTATATTGGTATGTGTGATATTTGAGTTTTCCATACTAGTTTTATTTAATTAGACGCTAATAAAGTTAACCACTTATTTGCACCAATCATATGAAGCTGACCAACATTATATGTTTTATTTCAAGCTGTAATTTCCAATCATGCACATTTTACAGAGGCCTGTCCAGCAACAACTTGAGCTGTCAGTGCCAGGTTGCATACGCCATATTTGCTGTTGGCAACTTGACGATTGTACGAGGACATTGTAACTCTCCTGCACAGGCTGCTGGGGTGTCCTTTACTTCAAGTGATACAGACAAGTCGAACTATTTCAAAAATGTAGTAAATACCGTGTTCCAATGTAGTAAGTTGAACCTGCGTTCACTTTCTAAATAGATTTTTGAAACAAAAATTGATGTAATTGGATTACAGCAAAGGAGTTGAATAAAAGTAACAATAACAATATTGAACAAAGTAAGAAGAGGCAGTTTATATGTAATTTTGTCAGGATTCGTATGATGATTGATAATGAAAGTTTTTTTACACTATTAGCTTGTCTACTAATGACGACTATTCGGCATGTAGTAAAACTTGTGAACCATTAGCTTCTCTACTAATGAGGACTATTTGGAATATAGTAAAACTTGTAAATCATTAGGTTCTCTACTAATGAGGACTATTTGGAATATAATAAAACTTGTGAGCCATTACCTTTTCTACTAATGAAGACTATTTGAAATATAGTAACATTTGTGTACCATTAGCTTCTCTGCTAATGAGGACTATTTTGAATATAGTAAAATGTGTGAACCATTAGCTTCTTTATTTTTGAGGACTATTTGGAATACAGTAAAATTTGTGTAGCATTAGCTTCTCTACTAATGAAGACTATTTCTAATATAGCAAACTTTGTGCTATAAATTGGAGGTAACATGATTTCATTAATATTTACATAGAATAAATCAAATTAGAAACAAGTAGAAGATTAACATTATTTGATTCTTACATGACTTAAACCTGATCTCAATAAAATAATCAATAATGTCAACTGGATAATGGCGAAGTCTTATCACAGTTGCATTTAATCTCAATTGCTGTGCTCGACACCAAATAGCTATATATTACGATGTCACATCTAGGCCAGTTTGATGTCAATTTGTGTGATGTTGTTACAAATTCACATTAATTGTGCTCTCTGTGACCTAAACTGCGTTTAACAAAATCCCTACTTAATTTATATCCTAAGTGCTATAATAAATCAAGTTGTATTCCAAATTAACTTTACTGTGACATGATATAGAATATCAAAATATTAATATATTCATATTAGCCGGAGAAAATCTGACAGCGATTGCCCCTGGACCATATGAGGTTATTTTGGAATGGTCTCATCCAGAAACGACATATGCTTGGCAGACAAATCTCACCAGTAAAACAACAACTTCTCCCACAGAAAGGACGACCTCCTTCTCCAGCACGACCTTTCCATTCAGTTTCTCGACAACAGAGAACTACACTTATAACTCATCTTCGCACAACGGTTCTCTTTTTCCCGCAACGACTGCTGAGCCTTTCATCCCCGATCTGTATGTAACTGGTTTATATATATATATATATATATATATATATATATATATATATATATATATATATATATATATATGTATGTATATTTCGATCTATTTTTAAACATTTTAATAGAAATATAAGGATAATTCGATATTAAAACACAAAAATTCTGGCATCAGGCGTTTGAGAACATGGATAATTTTTAACAAGACATTGGATCGACTAAATCTCCATTCTATTTCCTTACTATCATCATTTTATATAAGAGCGATACTTGCAGCTGATTACATTAAAATCATTGGTTTAGTAAGACCACTATATGCTCTATTTTGCTTTCACGCTAATGATCTCCTTTATTCTTTCGAAAACCAATAAATCTGTTTTAGTGGAAAAGAGATTGCAAGATGCAACATGATCTTATTTAACGTATTCTTAGGTCTTGCTTTATTTACTATCTATTTTTAGAAACTTCTCCGTTACGTGTATCAGTAAGTCAGCATCAACTCTACACAAAGTGATGTTGGTATTTAATGAGAACGTTACGCGGTACAACCTTAGTTTCAGCAAAGTTGATGGAGTTCAGGCTGGAGCAACCTACAAATGTTCCGTACAGATGGGAATTTCTGGTTTCGTCAGCGGCAAAAGTAGTCCTGCGTTTATTACAACACCGGATGCAAATGGTATTAGCGCCTAATTGTGTGTGTGCGCATATATATATATATATATATATATATATATATATATATATATATATATATATATATATATGTCAGTGTGTGTGTGTGTGTGTATGTGTGTGTGTGTGTGTGTGTGTGTGTGTGTGTGTGTGTGTGTGTGTGTTCAAACTGTGGACCTTAGACTTTGGAACAATAACAACCAAACAAGAAAGGAATAGGTGCCCATGCTGAACAATAAGTCTTCACTTGATTGTTTGACCATGTTTGAAATATAAGGGGTACTTAAGTACTGAATGAAAAAAATTTAAGTCTCTAATTGGAAGGTTTAAAGTAAAATTACGTTTGGTTTTCTTACAGACACATTAACTATCAGTATTAAAACGCTATAGTACAATTTTTCAAGATGTTTTTCCTGGCTTCGGTTTTCGGTTGTACTTGTTTTCTCTTCATGGAATTGACGAGTAAACAAAAATACATTGTTTCGTTCAAAATCCTTTTCCTTATCAATTGCACCCACACTTGGTTTCAATATTTGAATTTATTTTGATCCTTCAAATAGAGATCCCTATTTTCACAAAGATCAAGGCCATTAATGACGGACTCAAATCAATGCAAGTTTGCAAAATATCATACATAGCCCAATTTAATGTTTGAGGTAGCTTTAAGTTATGGTTAAACAGAACGGGAGATATGCTGAGCTAATTTTTAAACCAAAGTTTAAAGGTTTTACTTTATAAACAACAAATGTTGTATGTGTATTTAATGCAAAAGTAATACCTTATTTTACATAATTCCATTTTTTAGTTCAAGAAAGTTTTTAAATACTTTGTTTACAGCAAACAAACCGAGCAATCCATCAGACCTGAAGCTCAAAATGACATACTACGATTTCAACAAAAGTCATGGTGACTTTAACGGAAAATCGGGCATATCAGTTTCCACACCGACGTACATACCAAGTCCTTATGGCGCATGGCTTGCCATATCCGACTATCCTGAGTTTGATACTTTCTCAGACTGGTACCGACTCGTACGTGGAATAAATTATGAAATCCAGAGCACCATTAATTTAGCTTTGATTGAGGAGAATAAGTACAGGTACATTACGTATTATAAATGTCATGTACTGCCTTGATATGTTGTGAAATGGTCCCGTAAACATTGTGTAGCTCGATTAGAAATACCTGTCTGTTCGACCTTTCATTAAATATATATTAGGAAACTATTTTCGGCGGGAGAAAAAGGTATAGTTGTATGAATATAGCTAAATGCGCTAGAAATCATGCAAGCAATATGCATTCACAAAATACTTATTTTGGACTGGGCTCATAATTCGTCAATGCCACTGAAAATGGACAGGTCATTCTCGTCGACCTATCCATGTCATTAATATTATTTGACTTCTATATATGAGATTGTGTTGGTGTGATTCTGCATACGCAGTTTTCATAGATTAAATTTAAACTATACACCTAAAACTTGTCACCATAAATTATTTAAAAAATGTTATCATTCAAGATTATCTTAGCATATAATTTTCTCCGTCAAAATGCACACTGGAGATACTGTTATGGTAATCTTCCATAAGTGTTACTCCATACCCTTTAATATTGAATTAGTGAAAGGCTTCTTATGAACACTTTCCATCGACCAAATGCGGGAGGAAGCTGGATTAGTGACGCATAGTCTGCGCATCACGCCCAGTCTTATTGGACCTGTTTTTCTTGCACACAATTGAAAGTATATCGGTATTGCTGTTCTGGGCTTCATTAGAACCCCAGATAAATGTATATTGGTATTGCTGTTCTGGGCTTCATTATAACCCCAGATAAATGTATATTGGTATTGTTTTTCTGGGCTTCATTAGGACCCCAGATAAATGTATATTGGTATTGTTTTTCTGGGCTTCATTAGAAACCCAGATAAATGTATATTGGTATTGTTGTTCTGGGCTTCATTAGAATCCCGGATAAATGTATATCGGTATTGCTGTTCTGGGCTTCATTAGAACCCCAGATAAATATATATTGGTATTGTTTTTCTGGGCTTCATTAGAACCCCAGATAAATGTATATTAGTATTGTTGTTCTGGGCTTCATTAGAACCCCCGGGTAAATGTATATTGATATTGTTGTTCTGGGCTTCATTAGAACCCCCGGGTAAATGAATATTTTTATTCCATATCACGTTAATTATTCGTAATATATCCTTGAAATACTGCTGGAATTTTTTATATTGCAGATTTTGGTCGGATACTTTCTATCCCTTGGATGGACCAGAATACAGTTCAGAAACATCAGCAGATTGCTCTGGTGTTCTACACAACTTTGGGTAAAATTAACACGCTATAAAAAAAACGTGCATATCTATTTTAAAAAAACACGTCTGTGCAATAATTGCGCTTTATGAGAGCCGTTAAGATATGTATGTATGTATGTATGTATGTATGTATGTATGTATGTATGTATGTATGTATGTATGTATGTATGTATGTATGTATGTATGTATGTATGTATGTATGTATGTATGTATGTGCACATGTTCGTCTCATCAACACGCTCACACTCACACTTAAAGCCAACCACATAAAGCATTGTTTGCAATATAAAATGACAATAATCAAATACTTTTGTTTTAACCGTTTTTCCACAGAATGAGCTATCAAGTCTCGTTGGGAACACCATTACTTTTAATGCATATGCCTTTACATATATCTATTTTCCAATTTTTTTTAATTTTAATTTTTTTAACTTTTCAACTCTCTGCCCATATAAAGGTATAAATTGTTTAAATGAAATGTTTGATAATCGAGCTAAACGTTTGAAATGCTGACAGCTTTTAAAACCTCGTTAATGTGTATTTACTTTAAGTTAATTAAACATTAAAACCTCGTTAATGTGTATTTACTTTAGTTAATTAAACATTAAAACCTCGTTAATGTGTATTTACCTTAAGTAAATTAAACATTAAAACCTCGTTAATGTGTATTTACTTTAAGTTAATTAAACATTAAAACCTCGTTATTGTGTATTTACTTTAAGTTAGTTAAACATTAAAACCTCGTTAATGTGTATTTACTTTAAGTTAAGTAAACATTAAAACCTCGTTAATGTGCATTTATTTTAAGTTAATTAAACATTAAAACCTCGTTAATGTGTATTTATTTTAAGTTAATTAAAAATAAAAAACCTCGTTAATGTTTATTTACTTTAATTTAATTAAACATTAAAAGCTCGTTAATGTGTATTTACTTTAAGTTAATTAAACATTAAAACCTCGTTAATGTGTATTTACTTTAGTTAATTGAACATTAAAACCTTGTTAATGTGTATTTACTTTAAGTTAAGTAAACATTAAAACCTCGTTAATGTGCATTTACTTTAAGTTAATTAAACATTTAAACCTCGTTAATGTGTATTTATTTTAAGTTAATTAAACATTAAAACCTCGTTAATGTGTATTTACTTTAAGTTAATTAAACATTAAAACCTCATTAATGTGTATTTACTTTAAGTTAATTAAACATACTATTATTGCGATATCTTATTCTAGTTTTTTTTTAAAACCTGAAACCAAGTTTTGAACTCGGAAAGTATCTGAAACTAAGATCTAAATTACTATTGCATGTATAAATTATGTTACTACTATATTCACTTTAATTCTTACGATGCAAAGAGTCTGGTCTCGATTTCTTAAAGCGTGATAATGACGTATATGTAAGCTTTAGATATAAAGGACACGGCGCTGTGCAAAAGTATCACTACACAAATTGCATTTTTTCACGGACAATCACGAAACTCTTCATGCGAAAATGACCATAGGTCATTGTCAGTTAGACGCGCCAAACATTATGTACCGCATAAATAAAAAACAAAGAAACAAATAAACAACAGCGTCAAAATGTTGTTGTAATAGACAAATAAACAACAGAGTCAAAATGTTGTTGTAATAGACAAAGAAACAAATAAACAACAGCGTCAGAATGTTGTTTTAATAGAGTCTAGCTATGTGACCAGTAACAAAATAAAATGCAAAAGGTTTTGTGGCTGCTATTTTATATTTTGAGGAATTGTGGCAATACATGATTTTGCCTTATGGACTTTAAATGTTTCATTAAATACCGCGGCTACAGATGTTACTGTCATAAATGCTGATTTTGTCATTTGAGCTCTTATCATAAAAAAACTAAAGAACTCGTCTCCCTTATCTGTGCCCGATTTCTCCTCGCTTGCTTTAATCTAGTCACGCTTGAAATACGATCTTTCAAATATTGTAGACATCAATGAAATAAAGCATGCATTTTACAAACTCCTGTGGAATATTGATGTCTAATGTCGTATGCATGCTGTTGAATAGATAGTGCATATATGAAAACAATATAATTAGTTTACATTTTAATACACGTAGATTCACTAGCGCTATTAGAGCAGGATTGAAATTCAACGGAACAGAAAGCATAACAGTAGGTGGGGGCGAAGCAATATGGCTTTTCATCAACCGAATCTTGCTGATTCAACACTTTGGAGATCCATCGTCAACCACTACAAAATGTTTAAGGATAGATCTAGCTCCAGCTGCTGAAAAAGGTAATTTGTGCCATTAGAGTGAAGACAAATATTCAGTGGATTTTATTGCTATAATGAATTGGAAATTCGTGAACAGTCATGGAGGTATGTGTTTTACTATCTTAAAAATCGCGACTTGCCCAGCTGTTAATATTCTGCAATCATATTCAGAATATTCATCAATCCTACTGATGAAATTTATAAAATGCCTTTAGAATAACTTATATAGAGGAAAATAGGCTTTACATTTATATAGGACACAGAGCCTGTTAATAGCAATTAAGACATTAACTGTATTTATGAAGAATTTCAGCAAACAAACAAAGGCATGTTTAAGTCTGTTGATTGAAAATCAAATCGATAAATGTACAGAAGATATCGCAAAACTTCGTGACGCATGACATTTGCTCAACTTACTCTTAAGTGGCTGTTTAAGCAAGACGTAGAGGATAGGGGTTTTGGGAAAACGTTAAATATGTTTCGCCTATTTCCATTTGACAATACTGCATTCCCTTATTTCCATTTGACAATACTGCATTCTGCATTGTAGAAAACAAACTAAACTCTTAAAAGACCCTTCATACCGATGTGTTATCTTGCACCCTTTCCTGTTAGGAAAAGTACAAAAACCTTCACACCTTCTGCAAAGAAAAGAGGAATTGTGCTCGTTTCTGTATGTAAGGGTAAAATAACATCCAAATATTACACACCTTTCAGGGTTTCATTTATCATAAACATTTATCTTACCCACTCTTTATAATAAGACCATATAGACATTTGTCTTACCCACTCTTTATAATAAGACCATATAGACATTTGTCTTACCCACTCTTTATAATAAGACCATATAGACATTTGTCTTACCCACTCTTTATAATAAGACCATATAGACATTTGTCTTACCCACTCTTTATAATAAGACCATATAGACATTTGTCTTACCCACTCTTTATAATAAGACCATATAGACATTTGTCTTACCCACTCTTTATAATAAGACCATATAGACATTTGTCTTACCCACTCTTTATAATAAGACCATATAGACATTTGTCTTACCCACTCTTTATAATAAGACCATATAGACATTTGTCTTACCCACTCTTTATAATAAGACCATATATAATATGGTTTTTTTCAGGACCTATCTCAAGACGAAAAGGAAAAGAAATAATAATAATAACAATATTATTATTACTATTATTATTATTATTTTATTATTTTTTCTAATATTATTATTATTATTATTATTATTATTTTAAAAATATTATTATTATTATTATTATTATTATTATTAACAATAATGATAATAACAGTAATAACAACTTCAATAATCTTTTTTCTGATTCGTCTTTTAATTAATAATAATAAATAAATATTCTTAACAATAACCATAATATCATTATCATCACAGGAAGACCTTGATTATTCAAACTTAATATTCCAGAAACTTTTATTTATCGACACTGACACAGTGTGGGTAAGATATATATATATATTTGAGTGTCAGAACTGACGACTTATAGAATGTCTCGGATAAGCGATGTTCTACTGTAATAATGATACTGGTAGATATGATGATGATGAAGATGACGTGATGATGATTTACAGAGGTTGAAATTCGTAGACACCATAAAGGCTTATTTTCCAGATGGCGGTACACTTGTGCCTGAAATGGGGGATGTTGTCAACGGCAGCTGTTCCAACTTAACTCCTTTAATATCTTCTGTTGAACTTGATTTAGATGTAAGTATAGTTTAAGTGTGTTTATTTTACTTAGATGTATTCTTAAGCGCATAATTTCTATTAAGAGTGTCAACGATGCAAGTGTTTATTTTTTAATAGTCCTGTTGACAGTCGGAAAATGTTTATTACACTATCAACCAGTTTTATATAAGCTGCAACAAGTGATGGTGTAACATCTTGTCTACACTGGATACTGCCAAGATAGAATGTAGAATACGAGGCAAGATCAACAGTCTTTTTAAATTGAAATGTTCTATCTTACAAATTAAATGTAAACTAGACTTGTTACCAATCTCTAATGGCAAAATAAGAACGGTGTATATTATTAGTATAATTATAATCTTTAAAAAACCAATGTCTCTCCTGCATACAAATTAAATTATCTTTAATTTTCAGATTGGCGAGTCGTACCATTTTAACGTCTTTCATGCGGAAACCAAGCCCTGTCTTTCGTCCTTCTTTTTAGAAATCAAAAACGGACACTTTGTTACTGGCGTTGATGATTCGTCAGAAACGTCATTTTCAACAGAATCTTCCACGCTACCCACTGTGACAGAAAGCGGTTCTGTAATGTCTTCACTGAGTACACGCATAACAAACAACTCAGCTAGTGCTAGTTCATCTGCAACCACCACCACCACAACTACCACGACAACAATAGCTCTTCGATCCACTACATCAACAACCCAGCTTCCTAATTCTGCAAAGAATACTAATACTTCTGTAATAAATTCTACAAAAGCAGAATTACCCCTTGACTACGTGGTGAAGATATCAGAGGACTTCCACGTTAATGGCATTGTTGAGACTGTTTATCTAGTTGACGTTTTTTCCAAAGGACCAACGTTTGAAGTCATACTGTTTCAAGGCAAGAGAAATAAAATAGAAAATAAAATGAAAATAAAAGGAAATCAAGAGACTTAGGTTGAACAAAAGCAATATTAATAAAATATGGGAAATCTGTCCAACACTTTTTGCTGTGAAAATATGTCAAACGTAATATTTTAACTCATGAATGCAGTTATTGTGCCACTTCATTCGTCAGACCAGCTCACGCCCCGTAAAGGTTATAACAAAGTAATGAGTACAGCCCTACCAGAATTACAACAAGTTTCCAGAAAAGTAGTATAATATTTGGTCGGAGATAAGAAAATCTTAAACTACACTCTGAAGTACACGAACATCAATACCCATTTAAAGCTCCTCACGAAACACTATGCAGTTTTAGCCTTCAGAGCTATTCAAGGTTACTCGTAAATACGTTTCTTCTAAACAAAGAGAACAAACAGAAATATCCTATTAATTAGTCATTGAAGTTTGTGTTATGCATCTGTTGAAAATATCATTCTTAAACAGAACTGTGGTTGACACTAGTTATCGGACATAGTCTTTTTTGAAGGAATGGAAAATCTGACTCGTAATAAAAATAAACTGAAACCTCTCTATACCAGGCAGGAAGGCAAACTTTGTCCTTTATGGTCATGTGTCGTTGATAATGAGGTTAACTATGTATGTTGACTTAATGTTATTTATTTACAAATGTTGCTCCTTATGGGCTGGTGTCCGTGCCATCCGCTAAGACAGCTTTCACTGTAGTAATAATTAGACTTGCATATATATATAGCAACCATTTTAGAAGTATCTGAGCTATATACGAAACAATCTGACCAGATATGATTTAAGTTTGAAATCTGTTCATAGGGAATGAAGGAAGACACTTCACGCTGAAAAATAACACTGCTGAAAATATTGCTGCTGCCTTGCCGCCACCACCAGTCAATTACACTTACACCATGATTCCTGGAACGAACATTTCATACGTAGGTCAGTCATGTCGATTTTGTTAACTCATATTCGAAAGTTTACCCTAGTCTTTCCATGTTTTGTTTTTTAAAACTGTTCTATCTCTTACTTTTGACTCTCTGTATGTATTCACGTGTTCACGTTTCTAACAGTCAAAATTCCAGAAGTAAGTTTGGTTTGAAATTCGAAATTAAACTAGGATTTTAATTAACCGAGGGATATTCCGCATTCTATTGCTTATAAAGGCAAAACAATCGGCCACTCAAGTTTATTTTGAAGGAAACACTAAACTGAATCCAACTTGCAACATTGAGATGTAATAATGTGTCATTCCGGAATAAAGTCCTGTACATTTTAAAATAAGATTTTACCGAATGTCCTGCCTTTTTCGCACCGAATTATTGTCCTTTTTTCGGCGTATCATTTTTCTCCTATGGGTGCATATAGTCTTGTTTCTCTAGCTGAAAAACAACATAACTTTATTTTCCTCATAAATGCAAAGTTTGATTTGCCTTCTGTCAATAAAACGTCAGTGTTTTAAAGCAAAATTGTCTGATTTGTTACGTTAAAATGTTATTTCCTTAAAATTGGGAATACTTGTGCTAACCATTTTCAGATTCTAGACACATTTGCCTTATTTTCGGTAACGAACTTTAATAACGACATGTGACTCGCCTGAAAATGTTTGTCAGATCAAACGACTCTACGATGTTGAAATTTTTTCAAATGAAGTTCAGTTAATTTTTTGGGCATCCCATTATATATAGTCATCTTTAGATGTTAAAAGCAACCGAATACACATTCTTGTTTAAGTGTTGATGATTAAAAAAAAATTTATGTCAGTTTTAAATTTGCATGTTCAGTACAATAAATGTTTTCCTTTCTGTCTGTATTTTGCGCATAAGAAATATTAAAAGGCATAATACTTATCACGTTACGGATAATAATCAAATAAATTGCAAAATGATCGAGTATAAAAAGATTTTTTGGAGGGGTTTAATATCTGATATCAATCTAAGTACAATCATGATCTCCGACATAATGGAGATCTGACGGACACCGATACGAGGTCATCCTCTATTGACCTTTCTATTCACCAATTAAATTACAGCTTTAACATTTTTAAAAATGTAAAACGTCATTCGGAACAATGATGTGTCTAACGATAACTCTCCTTAGAACGAAATAAATACGCTTTATTTAATAGATTATTAAAATACATGGATGGGGAATTCCAAAGGTCACCAGAATATGAACTGTAATCGGTGGATGTCGCATCTGCTTAATATGATTTATATTTTAGTCGGATTATGTCTGATATCTACTTGTAGCATGTGGTGGCCCTGTGCATCAAGAACCAAATGTTCCTCACCCTGAAAACTTCACTTTCAACACAACATCCGTCCTACTTACCCTTGTAACTTCCGTCGACCGGGAGTCCGTGGACCGCTACGACTTAGCACTCTTAGTTGTAGATACGGGTACCAGTCTCACCGGCACAATAGTGATTACTGTGAGTAACATACACGTAATGACGCACAGAATATTGTATTTAAAGTGTTTAATCACAAAATTTAAATATTCTGAGGAACTATTTGGAGGCAATTTTCACAATGAGAATTTAACAATACATCGTTTCAATCTCCACAACAGATGAGAGATTCTGAGCTCTATTAATAGAACAAAAGCGATTACTTTGATTTACAAATGACTTTGCGTTATATAAAAGAACTTTAAAGTGGTTGAGAAGTAGTTTTCCTGCTTTTCAATGATTTGATGCTACACGAGAATATATTAAACTAGCGCTCACATTATAAGAAAGAGGGATCTCATTATGGGGATAATAGTGGTTAATTAGAAAAGAAACATGAAAAGAATGTTTTATATAATATCATTTTGCAAGCAAGATTTGACACATAAATTCTCATGTAAAGAAACATCTGATTGTCACAAAAGTAAGCATAGGCATATATTGTAACAGAGACTGAGTATATTGTGGAACTTTATTTTCATTTAGATGCTTAAAGATCAATATTCGCATATTTTGGAATAATATATCAGAATGCATTTTATATCTACAGGTTCATTAAAAGCATAGCTAATATTTACGGCCCGCCACTCATACATTTAAACATGAAAACATCTTACTGGTAGAAGTAATAACTGTTAATCATACTTAAGCTGTTTATCAGCAATATTTTCATCGGATGATAAAGATATTATACGTCAATTCATATATAAGTAGTAGTATGTGGCAATCTGGAGTCTATGGGAATTCAACATGCACAATAATGGCACTCGGGGGTCTATGGAAGTTTAACATTAGACTGCCATTTTCAGGATTTATGGGGTCGTTGGGAATTAACATTACGGCCGCTCATAGATTTAACATTAGTATATCTCTATGGCGTCAAGGGGAAAACTGTCTGGCGGGAATGTAACATTGTAACATTAGGGGTATATTTGGCCTCTAACGGTAAATGTAATGTTAAAAATGTCCATAGGTTTAACATTGTGAGGTTTTCTCGCCTCTAACGGGAAATGTAAAGCTAAAAATGTCCATAGGATTAACATTATGGCCCTGTCTGGGGTCTAACGAGAATTTAACATGGAATAACTGTCCGTGGTCTAGCGGGAAATGTAATGTTAACTAAATTCCATAGGACTAACATGATGGGGCTGTCTGTGATAAAACGGGAATTTTGCATAAAAATGGCTGTCTTAGATCTAACGGGAAACGTAATATTAAAAATACACCTACTGACCAATAACCGGTGATCTACTATCCAATACCGAGTCATATTCGATTCAGCACCCAGTTATTTATTATTCATCACACAATTATCTTCTATCCAACACTCAGTTATCTACTATCCAACACCTAGTTACCTACTATCCAAAACCCAGTTGTATACTATCCGATACCCAGTCATATACTATCCAACACACAGTTAGTTACTATCCATTACCCAGCTATCTACTATCCAATACTCAGTTATCTACTTTCCAACACTTAATTACCTACTCTCCAAAGCCCAGTTATCTTCTTTTAAATACCCAGTCATCCACTATCCACCAGCACCCAGTTATCTACTGTCCAAAATCCCAGTTATCTACCATCCAGCACTCAATTATCTAATATCCGATACCCCACATCTACTAACCCACACGTCGTTTTGACTGACTGCAGTCACAATTACTAATCAACACAGGGCTGGGATAGAATGCAAACGAAGGAAGAGGAAATATACACATACTATAATTATAAACACACAAACATACTATCACACAAAAGGGGTAGGATGTAAAAGAAGAAGGATGAAATATACACACACTATGCGTGCAAACACACAAACATACTATCACACAGATGCAAGCTAGGGTAGTAGTGCTCACGACAAACTACTTGTTATGTCTGTCAACAGAAAGAATATTCGGCTCCATACAATCCATAACGTCATAGGAAAGAAACTTTAATACTGGAGATAAGAGAGACAAACCTAAAGATTTATGCTATCATTGTCAAGAAAAATGACATTGATTTACAGAGAGTCCCAAGAAAGTGAAATAAGAAAAAAAGGAGAAATCTTATGAAGCAAAAGAAGAAGAAACAAAAGAAGAACCCATTCCAACAAAGATATTCAAATCAAGAACAACAGAATGAACAGCAGAAGAACCAATGCTAGTGAATAAATTCAAGAAAGAAAGACAGTACAAAAAAATGGAATTATGTGATATGTTTTGAAATTTTATTGTGATTTAAATTCAAGAGTACATTCCAAAAAAGCGCAAGTGTCTCGGTCTTGATTTGATTTGTTTTCTTTTAGTATTGATAAAATACTGAATCTCACTTTTATGGAAAGAAAAATTATTTTCTTAACAAGTACACACACTTCATGCACGATGCACAACTTCGATGTATTTTAGTTCTGTACGGTTTTAAAAACTAAACAGAAACATGTCACAATCTTACAGTAAACCTTAGTTTCACGCCAAATTCTGACTTAGTTTGACAATGTAGAAAATTTAACTCCTCATGTCTCAACAAATCCTAGGTGACATTTCACTCATCGTATTAAATAAAAACAAAACACATCTGTAACGAAATGAAATTATACTGGGTAAGCAATGGTCAGTCTGTGCACTAAATCTAGGGTGGCAAAAACCAAAAACCTTAAATTTTTAACAAACTGAAGAACCAAATCTGCCTCAGTGTTTATCAAGTTACAATGGGTATCGGTTTAGTGGGTTAATTAAATTTTGGACGGCAAAAACGAGAACAGTATTACAAATTCTAAATCCCATATGGCTCCATACTTGATTTATAACGGATATGTTTTAACACACTTCTAGGATTGTAAAAGTTACTTCATGCATGTCCTTAAGTATGTACTTTTTCTTCTCCCTATCCTGTTGAATGTCCATAAAAAGTTATGTTTGTGTATGTGTGTGAGCACTCCTACTCTTTTCTCTTCTTTCACTCCATGTGTGATAGTATGTAAGTATTTTTGCGTGTATAGTGTGTATATTGCTACCTTTTTTTTCTCTCCTTGCACTTGACAAGTAGGGTTATAGGGATTATAATGGTGGTAAAGATGATAGTTTTGTTTAAATGGGAATGATAGGGAAGTTATAGGGGGATAGAGGTTTTACTTTGTTCATAAGGGAATAATATTGACGTTACAGAGGATAGGGAAATTAGTTTTGTTTATAAGGGATTTTAGTTTTATTTTATACCCTTCTTTTACATCCTACCCTGTGTGGTCAGTAGATGAGTGGGTGTTGGTGACTCCCAATGGCGTGTTGAATAGCAAATGTGGTGTATTTGACTGTAAATAAGTGGGTGAAGGTCACTTTAAACAGCGTGTTGGATGGTAGATAACTGGATGTTGTATAGTAGATAACTGGGTGACGGTCACTCCAAACGGCGAGTTGATGGTATAGTGTGGGTGTTGGATTGTCGATAACTGGGTGATGATCACTCCAAACGGCGTCTACTGATAGGGAAATAGGGATTATAAGGGTTGTAGGGACGATAGGGAAGTTAAAGGGGGATAGGTGTTTTACTTTGTCTAAAAGGGGATGATAGGGAAGATATAGGGGAATAAGAAAGTTAGTTTAATTTATAAGGGATTCGAATGCTAGATGGTAGATAAGTGGGTGATGGTCACTCCATATGGCCTGTAAATGGTATAGTGCAGGTGCTCGATAGTAGATAACTTGGCACTGGATAGTAGATCACTGGGTGATAGTCACTTAAAACGGCGTGCTGATGGTATAGTGTGAATGTTGGATAGTAAATAACTAGGTGATGGTCACTCGGCGTGTTGGCTAGTACGTAACTAGATGTTGGCTAGTAGATAACTGAGTTTTGGATGGCATATCACTAGGTGTTGGATAGTATATAACTGGGTGTTGGATAGTAAATGTAGTTTCGACATTACATTTTCATTTTGACCATATACAGGTCCACACATGTTAAACCTATGAACATTTGTAACATTACTTTTCCAGTTTGACCCTATAAAGTTTTCAACACGGAGGCGTAATTTAAATTCCCGTTTGACACTTAAGAGGCCCACAGATATTAAACCTATGGATACTTTTAACACTAAATTTCCTGTTAGAGACCAAAGAGGCCAACAAAACAAACATTATGGTCTCATTGTTAAATTTCTGTTAGAAGTCATAGAGGCCAACAATATTAAACCTATGGACATTTTTAACATTACATTTCCCCTCGTCCCTATAAATTCCAAATGCGACCTAGTAATAAATTTCCATTGTCCCAGATGGTCTCACCAGGCCTATGTTAAATTCTCATTGTCCCCAGACAGTCTCATAATTTTAAATTTATGAACTAATGAATCCACCAAGTATTTGGTCTTTGGCAATATCGGATTTTGTACCAGTTTTCAGCACAAGCAATTTAGCATGACTTTAGCAAACAATCGTCCTCCCTCATTCTGTCATTATGACATCTATTTAAGTAATTACATTTTGTTATTAGGTTTTTGTAGCAGCGATGCTGCTCCTCTAACCGCTTTAAATTATTGTATGTTACTTATTTCCGGGAGGGGAGGGGGCTGACTAAAATTGTAAATTCAAATAGTAGTCAAAAAAGAATATCAAGTGGGTCAGAATTCTCCATATATATCTATTTTGGTATTTTTGCTATATACGTATTATCTTACATAGAACCTTGAAACTTGCGGAAGGGACGCATCTTGATAAGCACTACACCCTTATTACAAAAGAGGTCTATGTGACCCATATATCACTCTCCGTTGATTTTGTTGAAATTTGTTTTCAAAATTCATTTCTTTGGTACTGTCCAGGTGAGAATCATGAAACTTGATAATAGATCCTTGACACAATCTAGTGTAAAGTGTACCCCGTGCTTGGAGCGTATCGAGAAATGATGCAAAAGGTGTAAGCCTCTGCATCAGTGCGATGCCAAAAATACAGTCACACATTATAGGTTGTTCTCATATATTTTAATGAAAATTTGTAAAGATGGCAAGCAACAACAGATGACAACTCTGGTCAGATATTTACAAAGAGTCATTCAAAAATACACTTCTAACAAGTCTTCTGGAGAAACTCCTGACCACTCCTCTCCAGATAAAACAACAATATAATAGTCATGTCTCTCAAGAAAAAGGACATTGGACTCCAGAATGTTCACAACGTCAAAGACAACAAACCTCTGTGACAGGAAAAAAGAGAGACAAACGTAACAATACCTGTTATCATTGTCAAGTAAAAGAACATTGCTCTAGAGAATGCCCCAAGAAAAAAGAGAAACTCTCTCTCTCTCTCTCTCTCTCTCTCTCTCTCTCTCTCTCTCTCTCTCTCTCTCTCTCTCTCGTAATCTTTGGTTTGGCACACAAAACATTATGTAAGATGAACAACTTTAATGTACTTAAGTACTGCCGTTTTCAAATTTAGTTTTGTTGTTTTCAAAGAACGTAAACAGAAAATTTTACTTTCTCTCAATCTTTGGTTTGGCACAACAAATTATATTTAAAGTTAAATGCATAACGAAATAAACCGACATTGGGTAAGGTCAATTAATGTGTACTAAATCTATGGTTGGCACAATTGTAAAATGTGTAACTAAGCTGCTGAAGAAGAAATAAAACTCTGACCTCACGCGGCCTTTTTTTTGTTTTGTTGTTATTTTGTTTGTTTTGCAACAAAACTTGCTGCCTTATCAAGCGACATCTAACACTGTAAAATAAAAGACATACAGTATTACAAAATCTAAACTCTACTTGATTTCATCGAGGTCAAAATATGACTTCGTCTGACACTGTAGCAAATGTAACTCTCTCATCAAACAGCACCATTTTCACTCAACGTAATAAATCTAAGACGCCAAATAACAAAAACATTGTAACATTGCGTTGAAAGTCAGTCAGTGTACGTAATCTAAGGTAGAAAACACATACATTTTTAACAAACTGTTGAACAAATAAATCTGCCTCATGAAACTTTGATCGATATACAGTATTATAAAATGTTAAACCCTACTTGGCTACAATACACTATTTACAACGGATATTTTTGTGTTCTAATTTCAAAGTAAGGTAATACCTGTCCTTAAATGTGTGTTTGTTTTTCTTTTCATCATGTCTTTCACACCATGTATGATAGTATACACGTATGTTTGTCCATGTGTGACACCATTGCTTGTATGTGGTAGTGTGTGATTTCATTCCCTTCTTTTTCATCCAAACCCTCCTTGTGTGATAATATGTTTGTAAGTATAGTGTGTGTACATTTCATCCTTCTTCTTTCACATCTTAACCCAGCCTTGCGTCAATTAGTAACTGTGGGTGCTGGTCAGTCAAAACGGCGTGTTGGTTGGTAGGTGTGGGGTATTGGATAGTAGATAACAGGGTGCTGTATAGTAGATAACAGGGTACTCGATAATATTTAACTGGGATTTTGGATAGTAGAAAAATGGGTGTTGGATAGTAGATGGCTCGGTATTGGATAGTAGATAACTGGGCTTTGCATAGTAGGTAACTAGGTGTTGGATAGTAGATAACTGAGTATTGGATAGTAGATAACTGAGTTATGGATAGTAAATAACTGGATTATGGATAGTCTATAATTGGGTATTAGATAGTAGGTCACTGTGGATTGGTCAGTAGGTGTAGTTTTAACATTACATTTCCCATTAGACCTCAGACGGCTATTCCCACGGTAAACTCATGTTAGACCACAGGCAGCATTATACTAATAATCCTATGGACATTTTTAAAATTACATTTCCCGTGAGAGGCCAGATAGATCCACAATGCTACAATGTTACATTTCCCGCCAAACAGATCGATAATATTACAGTGTTACATTTCCCACCGGACAACTTCCCATTCTAATGTTAATTCCCCATAAATTCTCAAAATGGCGACCTAATGTTAAATTCCCATAGATCCCAGAGTGCCATATTTGTCTATGTTAAATTCCCATAGACTGCAGACTGCTAGATACTACTACGTATATAGCAATAGATTTGAAACAAACTAAACTGATGCTTAAATGTACTTTTTTATGATTCATTATGTCAACAACTATAATATTTGTGTATTACACAGCTGAAATGTTTACGTTTCAATAGTATTGTCTTGTTCATTATTATGCAAGCTGAATTCGGATGCAAGTATTCATTCCATAAATAGGTTCATAGTCTCATTGCCACATCATCACGTTTTTATTCCAAGACTACACGTGCCTTTCTGCCCATAAATGTTTGAAGTAATGAAGCCTGTAAATCCTACGTAAATGTTCCTAACAGTAGAATTTAATAAATATTCTAAGATCCATCAGAGTCATGAACAATAATTAATGCTGAATTTCACTGTGTTCAAAAACATAGGCCTTGTTAAATTGATCTTTACTTTTCCGACAGTCATATCAATGAATCTTGTGAGCCGTTAACTTTGCCTTATTCTCTCATAAACTAAATATTGAAATCAAGGCCTTACATTTTTTGAAAGTTAAAATTTTCTGACATTTCAACCGATACTTTTAATACTTGTAAGTTATTGACACGATTTAAAGATCATCCAATATCCATTTTTCACGCATTTACCTTCAATCTGAATACAAACTCTGATATATAGTTAAAAATGTATATAATGTTTCTCTGTTGCAATAACAGATAAAAATCCAGGACGTCAATGACAACTGCCCATATGTTGGTGAGTCTATACGAAATCTAACTCCTGCCCCAGTCCTTCGAGCTTGGCCAATAGACGATATTAATGCGACGGATGCTGACATTGGAAAGAATGCAGAGATTAAATATTTCATACCATCAATTGTCATCAGGTTTGTAACTAGAATAACAATTATTCCGAACAACTGCTAGTATAGGCTTAATATGCTATTTTCTAGATTATAATATTGACCTTTGTGTAGTAAGCCCACAACTACTGAATCTGATTCGTAGATAAAGTGCATTTATATTATTGTAACGTACGAAAAATTGCAATCATGCATTTAGTTTTTCTTCAAATTCTCAGAGTCAGATATATAAAATTCTGAGTTTGATGAAAGCTCTAATCAAGGAATCGAATCATTTAACCTTTAAAGAAAGGTTATAGAACATATATTTGCTCGAAAATACCCACGAATACCCAAACAAAGTATGCTGTAAGTAATTCAGTATTAACACTCTCCGTATACAATATTTTTCTGCCATCTACCCATTTCTTTGTATCAACTGTGATGTTTCTCTTGAATTTAGAGTTGCGTACAATTTATCCACGTAACACTGAATGTTTTTGCTTAATGAATATCAAATTTGTCCATAAAGACCACCCGTGGAGTTCAACAGATCTCTCGACTTATGGCGCCAAGTTTATGCAAATACCTCCATAGCTAGGTTCACCGTGGTTGTCATTGACAATGGGAACCCTCCACGCGGTACACCGGTCTACTACAATGTAACCCTGGATAACAGTTGTCTGGTGGATGTTGAATATGGACCGATTGAGTACAGCTTTCTGACGGACAACAACACAGGAAAAACATTTCTCAGAACCCCAAAATATTGGGTACACCTGTATGGTAATAGAGCATTTTTTGGTGTTTACTTCAACATTTTAAGAATACATGGAAAGTAAATGATGAAGATTTTGTGCCAAACTTTTGGCAAACGAGATATAAGCGAAGAAAAAAAATTGAATGTTCATTGCTGCATAATTAAGACAAAACTATTAAAATCACATTGTATATTATTCTCTACGTATGTCAATTAATTTAAAAAAGAGAGCTTACATGACAATTGGAAACTGCGCTTCCAAACTAACAAATTATTAAATTATAACCTACCAAAAGTATATCATTATAAATACATCTGATACCACTGATATTGTCTTTGATGTCTAATATTTCACCCACGAATGCTTGAGTCATTATCTCCACTGTAAAGCAGAGGCGCGGTTGCTAATTGGTTAACGTACTGGACTTGCAACAAGAGGGGTGCGAGTTTCGAATCCTGCCCCGATCAGACTATGTCGACCGCCGCGGTGTGTCTATCGGCAAGGCACACTTTAATCCAATTGCTTTGGCACAATATAACCTTCATGTGTTGATGTACCGTTCAACACCAAACCAAACCAAACGAAAACCACTGAATAAAACGCTTCCAACAAGCAAAGTTCAATTATTGAATCTGATACTTCTAGGATGACATTTGATAGATTGGTTAATAAAAAACTATAACAAATATATATATATATATATATATATATATATATATATATATATATATATATATATATCTTTTTAACCAATTTGGAGATACGGGGTTTGTTCTGTCTGCTGTCTGTTTTATCTTGATTGTCAAGATTTCTAAGCAAAATAAATATAATGACATTTTCTAACTTACAAACTGCTAATTCTCTTTATACAGATTGCAAAGATTACCTAGGCATTTCGTCGGGGATAGTAAGAGATGACCAGTTGTCTGCTTCTTCATCCAAATTCAGCACATCTGGGCCTGAGCATGCGCGCCTGAACTCCACTTCAGGTGAAGACAATGATCTCTTATAATATTCATACGTTTAGAGAAAAGAGATCTTTACATGTCACTTCTATCTGACTTAGAGCTGATCACAAAATAAAGCAAAGAACATGCCGGAGATTTAATTATATTAGATTTAATTACAAATAAACTATAATAATAATAATAATCATAATACGTTTTTGTTGTTGTTGCTATTGTTGTAACTTTGCTTTTATTTACGGAGAGATCAGATGAATGGAGTCACTTTTAAATGCAAAAATATCATATCAGGATCACAGTAGCTTGAGGCTAGGATATATTTTAGCGCAGTACAGTGAAATTAGCATGTAATATTGTCATTAAATTGTTACTTGTGCAAAGCTAAATACTTTTTTTTACAATGTTTCATAATGAATAAGAACGATTCTACGAATAAAATAATCGGTGTAGGTCTTAGCTTTTGTGTAGAAAGCTTGTTATTGCTGAGATATTTTGTAATGTTCGGCGTAAAAGTAGAACATCTTATTGGAAATCTTATTTGAACAAATCTATATTGCCTTTATTTAAAGTCTACGTCTGATGGGTTTTTTATTTACGTATAGTTATTAATAGTCAAAGGTGTTCACGAAAATTAAAAACAAAAAGCAAACAAACACAAAACCACAAGCAAATAGTATGAAGATTTCGAATGCAAAACATGTCTATTAATTTCTACTTTATACAACAAAGACGAAGAACCATTTTAGTGACATGGTTATGTCGAAATTGCAGATTCGTATGCAAACTACACAGGTGGCTGGGTGGCCAATTCCGATGACCCAGACCCTTATTACCAGGTGGACATGAAGGAACCACACAAATTCACTCAGATTCACTTACAGGGGCGACAGGATTCCCAGATGTTTGTGACAAAGTTCAGAATATCTTATAGCGATGATAAAAAGACAAGCTTTAAGTGGTATTATAATGATCTGAATCAATCAGTAAGTAAAATTCCTTTTAGCTGATTGGAAGTATTAGAAAGTTCAAATTCTAACCGTTTAATTTCCTGAAACACTTTCAAGCGTTGTTTCTTGACTCAAAACTAGACCATGTGTCAAAAACCACATAAATTGCCTATTATGACTCATCCAATTCCGCTGATTAAATTGATTGGGGCCTTGCAAGGAAATTGCCTGTTTGTTTGTTTATTTTATTTTTTTACTTTTTTGTTTCCTTGTTTAAATCTCGCAAATCAACGCTGCGAGAGGGTAGCTGGAAATTCGTATAGCTTCAATACCCATTAAGATACAGAGCAAATTTTTTAAACTCAAATAGAAAATTAAATTGTCTACAATTGGATTGTGCACATGGTCTAGTTTTGTTCACTACTTACACTAGATTTTTTAACTGGAAGCTGGCCAATGAAATTTTACACTGTTATTTTTACTGGAACAAAATTAGAGTGTCATCTTCCCATTTTGCACATTTTTGCTCCGTAAGCTGAGGCAGTGACTATAGTGGATCACTAGGTCAATACTCTGGAATGCTTAGTCATGTCGCCATTTTTAAATTTGATTATGATAGTGTTTTATACTCTTAAAGAAATGCATGTTGGACTTAGGACATTGCCGACGTCAATGTCCTTCCACACTCCTTTTGTCACAAGCTCTGCCATAGAAAATAAAATTGAACCCGAGAACTTTAACATTTTTGCACTGTAGCTTTTATCGTCTCTATCACCCCACAGCAGTGTATATCTGCAAAGATCCGGTGTATTGCAAAGTTTACTGTTTGTCATACACTTTTGTATGTGTGCGCATGTGTGAAGTAGTAGAAGTAGGCTTTAGCATGCTAGAATATAAAATGTTTGTTTTACTGCGATTTTTGTAAGAACAATATGGTTTTGTACTCATGACACAAATATGAACCACAATGTCCTTTTTATGAATATTATTCAGACGCTGGAAATTGTTCCTTTGCAGATTTTTGTTGGGAACACAAACTGGTCCTCATCTGACATAGTAACAGTGGGTCTAGTCCCGCCAATTCTTGGTAGAATAATAAGAATACATCCCAGGACGTGGGTTGGTGGAATCTCACTTCGTCTTGAGATTTCTGGATGCTCACAAGCAAAGCAACTTTTTTGTAAGTGGATCTAATTATCCAATGATTACTTTCTGTGTGAAAACTTAAGCTGATTTTGTTTTTTTAACCAAATTCCACGAAAATGAGGAAATAAGAAGCACATGCCATTTTTTTACACAACAAATATTGTTAAAACTCACTAACTGAACTAAGTATGTAGATTTTTCTTTTGTTGTTATTAATTTTCATCATTTTGATTATAAATTATATTTGAAAAATTCCAGATGATACCACATGTGTTCGATGTTACACAACTTATTACTGTGTGGGTGACGGAGCAATGAGACCGTGCGGCCGCTGTGATCTACCTCAGAAAAATAATACTTGTGGTCGTAACCCCACGGAACATTCGTTTGGCTTAGACTCAAAATGTACTGCGTGTCCCAAAGGATGGGTAAGTTGCAAAACCTAGATACCACTTCCTTGTTTGATGGGTAGAACTCTTCATTTTTTGTTCAGAATTTGAAAAGAAAGATTATATTGACAATTCAGAGTGAAAGACAAAACCGAGTTAGATGCAAAATCTGGCATATTGCAAAAAGATCTGGATGATGGTATCCTAAACATCTCCTGAATAAAACTAAATCAGATGCATACATATTGCCAGCAGCATCTAATCTACTTTTAATGATTAAAGGTTTTTCTACTTCCTCGCTGGAGATCACCCACATATTTTCTTGTACACCGTTTCTTTATCCTGCCAGAGTTATGCAAAGGGCAATTTTTAAAGAAAAATAAAGTTCGATTATACCAATGCAAAATAAGAAGATTTAAGAGCTGAAAAAGGCAATTCTGACTAGAAAAGAATTACCATATTTTGTTCCATGTTGAATCTTCATAAGTACATGGATACCTACTTGGAGTGGTTGCACTGTTTTAAAATGATGGTTTAGAATTCCTCTTCTTCAGATTTGTCATGATGGATACGCATCCATATGTCCAGAAAATCACTATGCTATATGCAGTGATACAGTATGCCCAGATAATTGTACCAAATGTGAATTAGGGACAGTGTGCAGAGATGGAATACGATATGTTTGTGACATAGGAACATTTGCCAATAGCTCTTCCCGTAAGTAAATTAGTGTCGTCATTTTGCATCAAGTGTTATTTCATATGAATATTAAACACAATACACTAATAGGTAAAGATAGTCTTTATTTAGATATGCCTTCACGTGTATGAATTGAAACGTTGACTTCATTCTGTTTCATAGTAGTATTCTATGTATTACTTTACCATGTGTTTTCTAGTCAAACAACTCCAGATTACTCACAATGAGAGAAAATATCTTAATTTTAATATACTAATATTGATTCAGTATATCTTGCTTCTAAGTGAATACAGGAAGAATGTTCGAAAGAGCTTGATGGTGTGTCTCAATTCGTCATTATGTTGTAATTAGTACTTTTTCACTCCTGTGCGACGCAGATCACTTTTTTCCGTCATTTTCTAAAGGAAAAGTATCATTACAGAAGCTATGAAAACTTTCTTACGAATCTTTTAATTTTGGGCAATGAAAACAGATAGTTTTATCCAAATGATCGATTCAGCAATTTTACAGTTTTAGAATGAATAGAGGAACAATGAATTTGATTCAAGCTGTTATCGGATTTAAGTTCTTGCAAGTTTCTTCCTCTCCGAATGCAGTGTGATCCTAATATACTCAGACAACTAGAGAGGCCATTACATTATCTGTGGATATTATTATCTTTGGCTCAGTATTCTAATGTTTGACTTGATTGTTTTCCCCATCCCTTTCTTTCTGTCTGAATGAGAATCCGCATACATACATTAGGTCATGGAAAAGCAGTTTGTTTCTTCAGATTTATATACACTGATTACAAATTTACGATGCTACCTATTGGATGGTCGGAATGATTACACATTCCGTCGTTTTCTTGGAGGTTTCATTAGTTTCAATATTTTTCATTTATATCGTTTTACAGGTTTTTGTGAGATATGTCAGCCTGGGACGTATCAGAATGCTGTAGGACAAAGCAAATGCTTAAAATGTCCTGCTGGGTTATACAGTTCCTCCAGAAAGGACCGCTGTGAAAGATGTCATGACATGAATACCTATTCCGCTGGAGATGGAATGGGATGCACTAAGTGTATCGGTGTAACAGAATGTCCTTGTATGACAGGGGATAAATGCTTTAAAGGAACCGAATGTTACAACCTTGGGAATAGGTCCTACGAATGTGGGAGCTGTCCCGATGGGTTTAAAGGCGAAGGGGTCAAATGTGTTGATGCTGATGAAGTATGTTGGAGTGTTCATTAATGGAGAAAAAGCATATAAACTGCAATACAATTATTTGAAAATTATTTTGATGTGTTACAATTACACACACTACTTTAATATCCACCAGATCAACAAGCTAAATTGTATTTTCGAATTTTGCGTGATGCCAAAGAGTGGTTGATGCATTCTTTATCAATGATAATATTAATGCTTTAAGCATTTCACTTGATATTCTTTGTGAGAGAGCAAGATATCTTGCGAGAACATACATGCATTGTTATAATATTTGAAAACATGGAATAACGAAAAACAGTAACTAAAAATGTGTGTTCTACTAGGGTTAAGAAAAGGTCAGGATACAGAAAAGCAAAATATTAGATTTATTATTTTCCTCGGTACGTAAAGGTATGTCATACAGACGAGTATTTGCATTGCAAAGTTGATTGACTTGTAGTATTTAATCAATTCATGCAATTTCTCTTTTCAGTGTGATTTATACCATCCTTGTTGGAATGCCAGTGCATGTATAAACACTTCCCCTGGCTACCAGTGTCTTGCATGTCCATTTGGATATACTGGTACTTACGAGGATGGTTTAGCTTGGAATGCCACACGATTCGTGTTTAAGCTGGGTAACAAGAAATATGCTGCAGTTCAAATACAGACGTGTGATGATATTAATGAATGTCTTCTTGATGATGTAGACTGTAAAGCCGATCTCCACTGTGTAAATACTATAGTGAGTATATTTCAAGAGCTTGCTGCTGAAATAAAGACACTAGACTTAAAAGAAAATTGTGGAATCAGAAGATTTTGCTGTATCAACTGAACCGGGGCGGGCGGAGTCTACGGGCACATTCATCCCGCCGCACTACTAGATTCACCCATATTATTTCATTTCAGTGTGTGTCTTAATAGTATTATTGATTTGATCTTCCGTTTTTGGTAATGAAACTATTTTGGTAATATTTATTTGGAGTTTGGTACAAAAGAAATAAAATTTGACTTTATGTTTTCATGTATAACCTTTTCACATCAGAATTCCGCCTGGTACAAAAGAAATAAAATTTGACTTTATGTTTTCATGTATAACCTTTTCACATCAGAATTCCGCCTAATGTCTTTTTCTAGACTAAACTTATTTATTTTTTGTAAAGCAAGAAATGTTGGTACTATACATGACATAAGATGTACATGTTGGTACTATATAAGACATAAGATGTACATGTTGGTACTATACATGACATAAGATGTACATGTTGGTACTATACATGACATAAGATGTACATGTTGGTACTATATATGACATAAGATGTACATGTTGGTACTATACATGACATAAGATGTACATGTTGGTACTATATATGACATAAGATGTACATGTTGGTACTATATATGACATAAGATGTACATGTTGGTACTATATATGACATAAGATGTACATGTTGGTACTATATATGACATAAGATGTACATGTTGGTACTATATATGACATAAGATGTACATGTTGGTACTATATATGACATAAGATGTATATGTTGGTACTATATATGACATAAGATGTACATGTTGGTACTATATATGACATAAGATGTATATGTTCTAATTAGCTTCATTGGCCTTCATGCCATTTCCTGCATATGGAATCTAACGCGGGTTTAATACGAAGACGGAAACATTTCGAATGATATTATTATTTAATAATAATCTACATGGAAACTCGACAGGTTTGCACTTCTACTAGTTCCTCATTTCAAGTGATATAATCTACACTGAATAATCTGGCTATTGGGTTACTTTTGCCAACAACGACCACGATCAGTGATGGTCCATACTAAATAAATTAATAGACAAAAAATGAATTTAAAAAATCACAACAAATTTTAGACTTTTATAATAATTGGTTTTCCTTGTTCACCTATGTTTTGTCAGAAACCATATACCATGAAATGTTTCAACTCAAAAGAAGCATTTTGAAAGATATCTTGTCATTATTTCCACAGGGGAGCTTCTATTGTGGAATTTGTGAACCTGGATATGTATGGGATTCCGTGAAGACTAGTTGTGTGCCAGGGGATTTTTGTGTCTTGGGGGCAGGGGCATGTGACAAGTCAGCATCCTGTGTATACATTGGTCCTGGAAAGTACAGGTGTGAGGTGAGTTACAAGAACTATATAGCTATCAGCAAGTTCCTTCTTCATTTGGAATGACATATGCAATATCACTGGCAGAATCTTGTATCTAGTATCTCTGAGTTTCATCTTTTATCAGACAACGTTCTCCCATATGATTACAAACTATAACACAAATCTCTATTAAGACTCTATTAAATTATAGCTTTGGCAGCATACATTTCGGTACCGATATTCAAATGTTTGTTGACAGGTGAGTTTCTTTAGCTATCAAATCTTCAATGAGATAGGCTTGTACATACTAAGTAACACCATGCTTTAGAGGTTCTAAGATAAGACTAGTAAGCCAATTGATAAACTCTGTACACAGGATTTATAGGCGTCATAAATAAATTCATAAGTCAGAAACCATTAACACAATTTAGGGAAGAAAAGAAATGTTGAATAGAATTGAATTCATTCATCAAACTAATGTAATTTGCAAACACATGAAAGCTCTATCATCCAATTGATCCGAAACAATATTCGAAATGTATATATATATATATATATATATATATATATATATATATATATATATATATATATATATATATATATATATATATATATATATATATATTGATTGCTTTCCTTGTCAGATTGTATCGGTTATCGGTGCCCTCTTGAAGGGATCATTTTGGGTTTTTCAGGAGATCTGATAAATATCTAGCCCGTATAGCCAGTTCTTGATTTTAGGTGACAATCATACTGTTCCGTTGTGCTATCCATTTCGTTAAATAAACGATATATAACATAGTGTTTGGACTGTCATCACATACGGTTAGATGTCAATACTCAAATGGTTATATATATATATATATATATATATATATATATATATATATATATATATGTATGTATGTATGTATGTATGTATGTATGTATGTATGTATGTATGTTTATCTTCATTACAGTTTTGTTCTGGTAGTAATAACGTTCTTAATTTTTCGTAGGTGTCGTAAAATGTTTGTCAGAAACGAAAGACGAGCCTCATATACATGCGGTCTCTTCGTTACTTATGCGGAAGTGTTTTTGTTCTATTTTATAGTGCAACGCCGGTTACGCTGGCGATGGAAAACTTTGCTACAGGGACAGCGACAATGACAGATATCCCAACCAAAGCTTACCTTGTACAGGCCCGGGATGTAAACGGGTTTGTAAACATTCAAGCTACTTCATTCTTTCTCCTGATACCTATACCGGAATGATTCAAATTCTGCCTTATATCGAGCTACAAACGGAAGTCACGATTAAAGGTTGTGTAGAAGTCTGTGTGGTGCAGTTTGATGTACATATAGATTTTATCCAAGTGAATTTAATACTGAGATGCTACGCTACCCTCATGCAGTAGGTTGTTGTGAAATAATGCGTCCCAAACCTCAACTCAATTACAACTCGATGCACACTCAATGCATCCAACATAAAACATACTCCTTCTACCCCCACCCCACCCCCAATCCCCAACTTGTAACGTTGCGAAGGTTTAGTTGTAGGATTTATAAATCAATACTTTTATATGCAATATTTTTTTTTACTGATAAATTTCAGAATCGTCTTTAAATTAAAATTTTAAATTTCTTTATTTTTTTATCAAAGTGATTCCGCTTTCATGTGTTGCGTTTTTAATGCATTAGATAGGATCTATGAGAGTGGAAATATAAATTTATTACCATTGTCGACAGTACAAATTATTTAAGGGGCTCTTCTCTTATTGTTTTCTTTACATTTAAGCTAATAGAAAAACTTATTTTACTGAAAAATTCTATCTAAACCTCTTCAAATTGAGATTCCTAAAAGTTAAAAGTTATTGAATATACATTTCAGTCTTTTCTTGATTAACTATGATTTCGGACAAAATATTGGAAGTCAATAACATCACTAGACAAACGTACTAGAAAATATAACACTACCTTGAATGTTTTACAGGATAACTGTATCATGGTGGCTAACAGTAATCAGGAAGATCACGATGGTGACCAGATTGGCGATGAATGTGATCCTGATGATGATAATGATTATATCTACGATGAATTGGTAGGTGTTCTCAACCATAACGTCCTACCTTGTATTTCTCTAAGTTCGAAATAGACGAATTATAACACTTTCTTTTTGAAATTGTCCTTTTGACAAAGATGGTTAGCATCTGTGTTTAAAGCCTTGACCTTATAGTGACACATATGCAATGCTGGCAAAAATGTTGATAAGGCTCTTGTTGACCTTATAGTGAGGCATATGCAATGCTGGCAAAAATGTTGATAAGTCTCTTGTTCAATGTTGTTACCGAGATTACCTCCTAAATGCATTATTAGATAATCAGGAAATTTTACTTTACTCCTTTTATAAATATTGATGAGATGTATGTAAGTATTTAATGCTGAAGACCTCACTGCTCATATTGTATACTGCTAGCGATCCTCTTATTGTTCCAATACAAAGGTAACCATATACATGGAACTAGTCGAAGTTGTGCTCAGGGTGCAAGTGTTTAGACAAAAGATTAGAAAGAATAAAATTTCAACAAAGGAAAGAATGCCAAAAAGGAATAGATGGACCAAGTCATGGAATCGTTGACAGCCAGAAATGTTTCATGTCACTCATAGCGCGGTCTCGTAATTTTTTATTTTCAAAAGGTGTTGTATTTCTCTTTTGATGGCACCTACACTATGGTCTTGTGTCATGAAGTTTGAAACGTGGTTGTGTTTAATTTTTCAGGACAACTGTCGAACAATTGCCAACAAGGACCAAAAGGATGCAGACAACGACGGAATTGGAGATGCATGTGATAAGTGTCCAAACACGGCGAATAGTTATCAAACAGATACAGATAAGGATGGAATCGGCGATGTGTGTGATGATGATATAGATGGAGATGGTGGGCTGCTTGAATATCTTTGATTTAATAGCTGTACTATATTTAATGCCAAGCCTTAAAAGTGGAAGGAAAAATGCAGTGTTACACTTTTGTGATCTGTCTTTTATCCTGTCCTGTCTGTTGTATTCAGGTTATTTCGCCAAAATGATATTGTGAAAAAAGAAAAGTAAAGTTGTCGGTGGAAGATCATCTACAATATATGCATCCGAACCTTTGATTTCAATTTGTGTTTTAATTGAATAAAGCGGGAGAGTGTCTACGTTTCCTTTCAATCAAGTAACATCCCGAAAACACGAAGAAATCGTTCAATTATCTTTTTCATGCGCAATGTAATGGACGCAAAAAGTTATAAATTTTTTATTCAATTTTCATACACACTCATTAAAAAAGTTATGAATTTCTAACTCAATTTTCATACACACTCATTAAAAAAGTGATGTATTTCTAACTCAATTTTCATACACACTCATTAAAAAAGTGATGTATTTTTAACTCAATTTTCATACACACTCATTAAAAAAGTTTTGTATTTCTAACTCAATTTTCATACACACATTAAAAAAGTTATGTATTTCTAACTCAATTTTCATACACACTCATTAAAAAAGTGATGAATTTCTAACTCAATTTTCAGACACACTCATTAAAAAAGTGATGTATTTCTAACTCAATTTTCATACACACTCATTTAAAAAGTGATATATTTCTAACTCAATTTTCACACACACTCATTAAAAAAGTGATGTATTTCGAAACTCAATTTTCATACACACTCATTAAAAAAGTTATGTATTTCTAACTCAATTTTCATACACACTCATTTAAAAAGTTATTTCTAACTCAATTTTCATACACACTCATTAAAAAGTGATGTATTTCTAACTCAATTTTCATACACACTCATTAAAAAAGTGATGTATTTCTAACTCAATTTTCATACACACTCATTAAAAAAGTGATGTATTTCTAACTCAATTTTCATACACACTGATTAAAAAAGTTATGTATTTCTAACTCAATTTTCATACACACTCATTAAAAAAGTTATGTATTTCTAACAATTTTCATCCACACTCATTAAAAAAGTTATGTATTTCTAACTCAATTTTCATACACACTCATTAAAAAAGTTATTTCTAACTCAATTTTCATACACACTCATTAAAATGTTATGTATTTCTAACTCAATTTTCATACACACTCATTAAAAAAGTGATGTATTTCTAACTCAATTTTCATACACACTCATTAAAAAAGTGATGTTTTTCTAACTCAATTTTCATACACACTCATTAAAAAAGTTTTGTATTTCTAACTCAATTTTCATACACACTCATTAAAAAAGTGATGTATTTCTAACTCAATTTTCATACACACATTAAAAAAGTTATGTATTTCTAACTCAATTTTCATACACACTCATTAAAAAAGTGATGTATTTCTAACTCAATTTTCATACACACTCATTAAAAAAGTGATGTATTTCTAACTCAATTTTCATACACACTGATTAAAAAAGTTATGTATTTCTAACTCAATTTTCATACACACTCATTAAAAAAGTTATGTATTTCTAACAATTTTCATCCACACTCATTAAAAAAGTTATGTATTTCTAACTCAATTTTCATACACACTCATTAAAAAAGTTATTTCTAGCTCAATTTTCATACACACTCATTAAAATGTTATGTATTTCTAACTCAATTTTCATACACACTCATTAAAAAAGTGATGTATTTCTAACTCAATTTTCATACACACTCATTAAAAAAGTGATGTTTTTCTAACTCAATTTTCATACACACTCATTAAAAAAGTTTTGTATTTCTAACTCAATTTTCATACACACTCATTAAAAAAGTGATGTATTTCTAACTCAATTTTCATACACACTCATTAAAAAGTGATGTATTTCTAACTCAATTTTCATACACACTCATTAAAAAAGTGATGTATTTCTAACTCAATTTTCATACACACTCATTAAAAAAGTGATGTATTTCTAACTCAATTTTCATACACACTGATTAAAAAAGTTATGTATTTCTAACTCAATTTTCATACACACTCATTAAAAAAGTTATGTATTTCTAACAATTTTCATCCACACTCATTAAAAAAGTTATGTATTTCTAACTCAATTTTCATACACACTCATTAAAAAAGTTATTTCTAACTCAATTTTCATACACACTCATTAAAATGTTATGTATTTCTAACTCAATTTTCATACACACTCATTAAAAAAGTGATGTATTTCTAACTCAATTTTCATACACACTCATTAAAAAAGTGATGTTTTTCTAACTCAATTTTCATACACACTCATTAAAAAAGTTTTGTATTTCTAACTCAATTTTCATACACACTCATTAAAAAAGTGATGTATTTCTAACTCAATTTTCATACACACTCATTAAAAAAGTGATGTATTTCTAACTCAATTTTCATACACACTCATTAAAAAAGTGATGTATTTCTAACTCAATTTTCATACACACACATTAAAAAAGTGATGTATTTCTAACTCAATTTTCATACACACTCATTAAAAAAGCAACAATAAAAATAAAAACAAGATACTATGCGTATTCATTAAAATTGCTGTTATGGACTCTTGAGAGCAATAATTTCTACTTCTAGATGTAGACATGTTACCACAGAATATAAATACTTTCGCATTCCATATGTTCAATTTTCCATTCTATGAAATCTTTTTCTTTCGTTATAGGTTTTAACAACTCAGCGGATAACTGCCCACTCGTGTCAAATCCAGGACAGAAGGATACAGGTGATGGGGACGGGGTTGGAGATGCCTGTGACAATTGTGCTAAAGTTAACAACAGAGGCCAAGAGGACACGAATGAGAATAGATATGGAGATGCTTGTGATGATGTGGTCAGCTCCTCTAAAGACAAGTACGGGGTTTCAAAATCATAAGAAGCAATTTTCATAAATATATTCATTTCTTTCACTAGAAATGATAATAACATAAGGACAATGATATTTTTTCAGTTGTTACAATGAATGAATGTATGTTACTAGCATTAGTCATGGAAATGAAGTGTTATATATATATATATATATATATATATATATATATATATATATATATATATATATATATATATATATATATATATATATATGGACAGTTCTGGACCTCTTTCACAACATCATTCTTCCATCCATCCAACATAATTGTAAGCTCTGGATGATCATAATTCCCCCACCTCAGTATGCAGAGAAGGTACTCTATCAGAAACACGATGTCCACGGAACTTTATTCGTGTGTGATATGACTTCTAACTTATTCATAATGGTACGCACTTTGTGAAAAACTTGTATTCGGCGTGTACAAAACATTTCTAATGATCAAGTGCACCTCATTCTGCTTCTGTCTACCGTATATTATATCCAACATAACTTTGCTTCAGGCACAATGTTTTTTCAGGCACAAATTTTACATCCGTTGTTTAAGAAATGACAATCCTGTGATGTATTTATTTTTTTATTATTATTATCATTATTTTTTGCTGAAAATTACTGATCCGAGAATAGATCATATCTGATTATAACATTAATTTCCAGAGACGGTGACAGCATTTTAGACTTCATAGACAATTGCCAAGATGTGGCCAATGCTGACCAGTGCGATACAGATATGGATGGAATAGGTACTCTCTATGACATTTACATATTCTTGTTGGAGAAAACGTCAACAAGGGGTTCTTGAGGGTTTTCAAAGCATAATTGCAGCCATTAATGTTTATGTGTAGGTTTTCATATTGATCTTAAAGTTTGTTTTTTGTAGTCTGTTTCTTTCTTTACTTTAGCATTACGTCAACAAATTTACAAACTATACCTAATTTTGATAATAGCAAGAGGCAAGGTTACGTTGATTATCAACAAAGCAGACTTGTATTATTTATTTTATCTTGCAAAGATTTCTTTTGTTTTTGCTACAATTTTTTAATTTTCAAATGTACCCGTATAATAATAACGTCATTAGATCACTGATTTCCTATTTAGAATACCGTGATTCATTTGTAAACTGCAAATAAATAACAAAGAAGATAATATTGCTACTTTCTCACAAATTATGTAAGACGCAGACAAAAATTATCTTGTAATTAGATAATTGATCGAAGTGACGGCAGATAACAATAAACATAACTGCTTTATATCGAAAACCTTCCAAAATCATGCTCTTTTTGAGAAAAAAAGGGTGTTTCCAATAACGATATCGCTGCTCTTCTTGTAACTTTGTAAGATCAACAATAATCATAGTGTGTGCTTCATTGATAATTATTTTTCCTCAACAGGTGATCTTTGCGACATCGACATAGACAACGATGGCAATTTGGACGATAATTGTCCTTTTGTTAATGTGTCTCAAAAGGATCTGAACGGTAAGTTATCAAGTTTAATATGTAATCGTTGTATAAAAAAGTAAATCGGTACTTCTACCAAATTACTATTTCTTTAATCATCTGGTTTTCTAAACTGGCGCAAAATTACTCTTGGTGCGTTATTTTCATATAATTTTTAACAAAGTGTATAACAATTATATAACTTACGTTATTATAAGATGCATAATTTGCGGTTACTGTAACAGTACACAATACCATCACTTATAAAGGATTTCCAAAACAAATGGGTTTTTTTTTTACGTGGTATATATAATTGCATGTGCATTAAAGGTGAATATCACGTGAATTGAAGAAAGACTAATTATTACCTATGGGGAAGAATCAGAATAATATTTCACTTAAATATTGTTCATTTTAATAGGTTTGTTTAAAAACATTCATTAATACATTCGAAGCAAGGATATCTCAGTCTTTGTCACTTCCATCAGCACGAGAACCGAGACAGTCTTTTTGTCAACATAGGGCATTACTGATAGACTACAAAACATGGACTAAAATTTTTAATTGCCTTCCACTCTCGTTTTTTTGGGGTACAAATTCGGTCTTAAAGCTCGACATGTATAAATAATATTAAATTGCACTTATTTTGAGAAAAACTAAAATATGGCAAAAGTCAGATACATAAAGGTTATACCTAATGTTGTAACCTATACGATTTTCAAGAATTGCGATATATGTGCTTGATGGAACGTACATACATACGTAGTCAGTCTGTGTCATTATCAAGTTTAGTTTAAGTAAATAATTTGCTCTGTTCCAGGTAATGGTATTGGCGACGGATGCGAATCAGACGCGGACGCAGACGGAGTCATGGATACTGATGATACATGTCCACATAACGTTTACATTAATATCACTTCCTTTGCCGATTATTTTACTGTCAATCTATATCCTGACTTAAGCACGCCTTCACCGGTATGGACTGTGAAAGGAAATGGGATGGAGGTGCAACAGCTGAATGCTAGCAGCATTATGCCGACCATACTTTTAGGTAGTCGGAGCTTTCATCTGCCCTTTACCAACACGTGTTAGATATTTGGACAGCTATACGAATATATAACTGTCCAAATATCCGACTGCGTGAGAATGTTCAAACGAAATTGGAATATGAAAGTATTAACTTAACTGTTCCTGTGATATGTATGTCTTTCATTTTAAAAGCGACATATTTCAAGAATTAGGGATCATGTTTTACTAGTATGTTACTTTATAATGATTATGACTTACCTGATTTAAACAAAAATAAAAGTTATATGCGGATAAAAAAGCAGGAATTTCATTAATTTTTATATTCAGACATATAATTAGGTGTATAAACTTCGTTTTTATTTTGCCTCTATTCGTTCTTACTTTTCAACAACCATTGCTATACGATTGGCTGAAACTGCATGGGTAAAGTCCTGGTTGAAATAATTATGTACCATTTCAGTCTGATTCAAGAATATTAGAATGTGCAGGCAGAAATATGCAAGAGCATTTACAGAAATGTAAACATTCTCGCATATAAAGTTAGTTTCATATAGCCGATATATCGAACTTACGAATTATACCATGTTACTAATCTTGGAAAATTTCATATTCCAACGTAGGCGAACAGGAGTACGGCGAGATAAATTATCAAGGAACGTGGTATGTAAATGGCAATGAAACGGCGGAAGATTATATCGGTTTTGTGTTTGGCTATACCAGCAACAGGAAGTTCTATGCAGTGATTTGGAAGAGGGAATACACCAATTACGCATATCAGGCTGGGACGAAGGGTATACAAATTAAGGTATATACTCACATATATAAGTGATAAACCTTGTTGAAAACTAGGTTTATAGAAATGTACAAGGTTTGGTTCGCATAGATATTGAGGTGTGGTACTAATATTCAGATCACAAATATGCCTAACTTGAACTTCATTTCTGCTTCTGAAAGTGCACGTAGCGAAGAAGAAGTAAAAATAAACAAGTTAATGATACTATTGTGTCTTCAAGCAATCATTACACGTTTCCTTTTCCACAATCAACAACGAAGAAGAAAAAGCGGGCACAGAAAACAAAGATTTACAATCTTGCTTGACACCATCAAACGTTTGAACAATAAATCACTCATCTTTTGGTCTGACTCATTACATGTGTACTGAAAGGCAAGACTTGGATTCAGGCATGACAACTTCTATCTGACCAACCGGGGTCCAAAGTAGCAATCAGTTGTGTTTGTCGGTTTTTTCCTTCTTTGTCGAATATGCATAACATATCCTCTTTAAAAACTTACCTTTTTTTTTTTTTTTTTTACATGGCCTTTCCAGGTGAACTTTTTTTCTTATCACGAACTGTTGATGCAACCAAAAAAATGCTAAGGCATACGGCATACATTAGTGATTCTCCTGGTCAGAGCAAAATGTTTCTCAAGCGTGTATATTATTTACGATTTTTAACTGGTTGAAGTTGTAAAACAGATTATATATATATATATATATATATATATATATATATATATATATATATATATATATATATATAATTCCAATATTTGCACAAAACATCTTTATTTAATACTTATAGTTGATAAATTCTAACCTCGGACCCAGTGCCACATTTGCTTATGCGCTGTGGCATAGCTCCGACACCAGTGGTCACGTGACATTGCTCTGGCAAGACCCTAATCTTGACGGATGGGAACCGAGAAAATCTATCAAGTGGAATCTCATTCATAAACCCTCCCTCGGTTATATAAGGTAGGTGATATCACTCTGTGGTGATATTTAGTTTTATTTCCTTACACACATTAGGCATATTTACTTTATATCATAATTTCTCTCTTCTTACCTGGACTATATTTGACTACACAATTGAAGCACAACAGAAGTGAATTAAATGTAAGTAAGGTGAAAAAGAAATGTTTATTCAAGTCCATTTCAAATAAATTACTTATGTATTAGATGCCATAATGTAATGCATTATCTATGCAAAGGCCATAGCTAAATAGACGTATATTTTAAAAACATGCCTATTCATTTCTTGTTATTTTAATATAGC
Organism: Margaritifera margaritifera; assembly: GCA_029931535.1. Lineage (NCBI taxonomy): Eukaryota > Metazoa > Mollusca > Bivalvia > Unionida > Margaritiferidae > Margaritifera > Margaritifera margaritifera. The sequence continues at coordinate 742,522 of JAQPZY010000997.1, forward strand.
TATAATTTTACTCTAGTATCCCATACGGTTGAATATATATATATATATATACACACACACACACACATCTCTTCCGAAAACAAGGGTTCTGTGGAACGTGTGCTATGATGTATCCCCATTGCATCAAACTTCGTGGAACGCGTGCCATCATGTATCCCTACTGTATCATCATGTATCCCTACTGTATCATCATGTATCCCTACTGTATCAGACTGTATCCCTACTGTATCATCATGTATCCCTACTGTATCATCATGTATCCCTACTGTATCAGACTGTATCCCTACTGTATCATCATGTATCCCTACTGTATCAGACTGTATCCCTACTGTATCATCATGTATCCCTACTGTATCAGACTGTATCCCTACTGTATCAGACTGGCAAAACTTTGACACAAACTTTAATACAGAACCTTAATGTTGTCGACGCTGTCGATGTCGCCATAGGAAAAGTGAAACGTGTCTCATCTTCTAAAAGCAAGCTTAACGATAACTGCACGCGTCACATCTAACTACCTCTATGTAAATTGTATCGTTTGATTCGTAGACTTTTTAAAGTGTACGTGGTTTATTTATTTTAAATATTTCATGGATATTGTTACAATTAATGACATCATATCATCTGTTTAGATTGATAATATAATATTTACCTAGTATTTCTGTGCTAAAGGCTGCGGTTGTATCACGAGGAGACTCTGATGGTCGATTCCGGACCTGTGTATGATGATACAATAAAAGGAGGACGTGTTGGGGTATTGCAGTTCGGCGCATTTCCGGTCACATGGTCCAATCTTCGGGTCTTTTGTCTTGAATATGCCAACAAGGGGTTACAACTCAACGGAAAATATGATTATGTGAATGTCGGCAACATTGTGGAGTTGAAAATGAATGAAAGGTTTGTAGAAGAAATCAGGATGTAAAATACGATGTGACGACGACATTGTGCTACAATACATATTAATGTTTTGGCGTCTCCATTATATTTATAAATGCGGTTTTTCAGCACCAAAAAATCTATTTAGATTATACAGTTTATAAAAAAAATTCTAGACTCTCAAATATACTATGTTCTTTGCCAAATGCGAACCGAATTTATGCGAGGGTCTTATTTTTAATAGACTAGATGCTAAAAAAGTTTTATTTGCCATCAGAGGTTTCCAAATACTGTGTTGCCTTTATAAGATTATTTTTAGAAAATGTGTCAATTAAACAAAGCTAAAAAGTCAAAGCAATACGTTTTGCATAATTGAATATGAAGTCAGCTGAATATATAAATAAATAAACAAATACAGAGCTTGAGTGTGAACCATAATTGACAATTGCATTGGTCTAGCACATATTTCGCTGAATGAATTTTACGCTGAAAATTGCAAATAGGGACCAACTATAAGGCCCAAAACATTGCCCACTTCAGACTTTCTTTATTTTATGGTATAATTTGGCAGCAGCATAAATGTTTGTGAAAATAAACTTCACACTTGAACCAGGGTTCTTTTGCAGAATATGTATGGAGTAAAAAATCATAACCCTGACACTTAACTTTTCATCCTAATTAAGCAAAAAACAAAAACATTCAAATAAATTAAAAGCATATATGATTACAATCATTTCATTTCAGATGATATATGTGATCTTTTTGTATTTGAATCCTATGTTTATGTCATCAGAGAAACTTCAGGAAGTATTTAAAGCTGATATTTGGCTTCTACCTGTTAGCTGTATTAAAAAGTGGCAACTTGAAAGCTGTGACTTTTATTTGATAACATGATAATACGGTAAAGTGGTACATTATTCCATTGTGTTTTGCAGAATTATTTATGTTTTATTACATGCATAAAGTATTGATAAAACAAGAAGTTAGGTTTTCTGGGGTAAGTGGCACTTCAAAACAAAACCTACACCTAGAGTTCATTATGTGCTTGCGATATCTACATGACAAGTTTTTAAGCTTATAATAAGTAATATATTCCTAAATTAGGAATCGGCATGCTTTTGGAAAGAAGGTACAGCTTTGGCAACTGTAATTTGTAGAAGCTCTGAACGCTATGTGGTACCACCAATTTAATAATAGGGGTGAGGAGGCTTTCCTCTTTATCCTTATCAAAGATAAACATTTTCACCCAATAATATAGGGAAAATAAGCAGACATGTTGAGCAGTTTTTTTTTCAGTGTGGAGGGGCTATTTCGTTGTTTTAGAAAAGGAAGTAGATAGGCCGTAGCGGCTGGGCATGATATACTTGTCTGTATAAAACCCCGTACAAAGCCTGTTTTGACGTGGCCTTGTATAGGTTGTTTTGCGAATAACTAGTGTGACGCAAGTCATACTATACCTGAATTTAACTAAGTATTGATGTAGGTAATATACTATTTTACAAGTTCAGGAGGAAAAAATATTATTTAAAATAGGCTGTTTTATTATTTTTTAATTGACCGGTTATGGTTTGTTCCACAGTCAGTTGTTTTCATTGAAATTCCTGTCAATCAAAGACGACTTGTTCTAAATTTAGTCAAAAAAGGCATGTCTGCTAACACTGACCTATTCTGAAAGCTATTTGTATAAAAGTAAACAGGAACATCAATTCAAAATAATATTTCTGTGCAAGTTGAAACCTGTCTCTACAAAGTTATATAAAACTAACATATAGGTATGCATTTAAAAAGCACACGTTACTTGGTTATAAAAGATGACTCTTATAAAACGTTCTTCTTTGATGTCATAACAAAATTGAATTTCTTTATAGTTTTACTATCGAACTTTGGGTGTATCTTCAAAACGGATCAAAATCCCATCCCATTGCATGCACTGGTGATTCATCGGTGTGTCTTTATATGAATGCCTCCACCTTAACTGGGTTCTACGGAGAGACTGTGATTTCAGCTTCTAACATGCTAGAAACCCATAGATGGTACTGCATCAGCTATAGATATAGCCTGGGAGGTATGAAGAAATAATGTATACACATGCTAATTATTGTCAGAATTTTCAAACCAATAAATCTATCTTTGCATACCAAACACCTTAAAGTGAAAATGTATATACAGTCTAAACATCAAAAATACGAATTGCAGATTTTGGGGGGGGTTATATTTTGTTTTTATTTGTTGTTTACAAAAATTAGAGAATGTACCTTACGCCGAGCAGTTCGTCACTTTGATCTGATGTTCTTTATGCAATATAGTCTTGCGCGCTGTTTGTTTCTTTGTTAACATTCTTTCGGTCTTATCTCTGACACAAAATACTTCTCACGTACAAAATTTACATTCTTAAGGCACATACTCAGCATTTGTTTTAAAGATAATGACATAAAAGCATCTTCTCATTCCTTGCGCAACAAACACATTGGGCGTAAACTTTTCTAAAATATTTTGAAACATCTTTTTTTCTAATTACCCGTAGAGTGAAGATTTTAGTTAATTCTCCACCAACAGGAGAGACTGGACCTATGATAATTCGAGAAAAAAAAATATGAAGTCACGCAACACTTTTATTTTACCCATTCTTAAAAAAAAAACACTTGAATCACACAAATCTGTGATGGCAGTCCTCTAGCTTTGCTCTGTGGTAAATACAGGAAATTATTCAGCGTCAGCCCTTTTCTCTAAAAAACAGATACTTTACGCGGTATTTAAAATATATATTACAACACCAAAGAAAGAAGCACTGAGGAACTATTTTATCAAAATCTTTATCAGTCTATAACAAATTTTCAAGGTTTCATACTTTCATAGATTTGTAAAAAGAATTGCCACAAAACAATATATTCTGATACTACCAGAACATAGACGTTATTAAAAGCTCATTGACATAGGAAACTTACTCACCCAGCTTCCCCTTTTCTCTCTCTCTCTCTCTCTCTCTCTCTCTCTCTCTCTCTCTCTCTCTCTCTCTCTCTCTCTCTCTCAGAGATACACACATATGCAAAGCAAAGACACATCTGCCTATATCAAGAAAGTTGCCTATTAAAAGGATAGTAGAATGTTGCACTGAGACAGACTGTTGGGATCGAGTAGTTACGTATCCTTTCCGGAAATGTCCGGAAACTATTTCCAGCTTTTTCTTTCTGATTTTATAAATAAGTTGTGCCCGTACCTTGCTTCATTCATTAATGGTGTTTCCTATAAAAACTAGTACATTAACACGACTGAAATGCAAGCGATTCTCAACTATGACACAGTCTTTCAATTGGCGATGTCACAAACATTAATACAGGGTATCAATACAAGAAGATCTGGGCCCGCATGTCAATCCCAAGCTCATCAATACAAGAAGATCTGGGCCTGCATGTCAATCCGAAGCTCATCAATACAAGAAGATCTGGGCCTGCATGTCAATCCGAAGCTCATCAATACAAGAAGATCTGGGCCTGCATGTCAATCCGAAGCTCATCAATACAAGAAGATCTGGGCCTGCATGTCAATCCGAAGCTCATCAATACAAGAAGATCTGGGCCTGCATGTCAATCCCAAGCTCATCAATACAAGAAGATCTGGGCCTGCATGTCAATCCCAAGCTCATCAATACAAGAAGATCTGGGCCTGCATGTCAATCCCAAGCTTACCGTATACATTGTGACTGTAATCATAAGGTCAAATGTGGAAACGAGTGTATCGCAAAATGAATTGTCTTTGATGTACAACGACACATACCGAGAATGAACAGAATCCATCAAAGGGCTCAGGAAACATAATAAAATGAAGAACTTTAACCAAACCTCATTGCCAACCTTTAACGACTTTGATCTTGAACCCCAGGTCAACGGGCCAGTGATTGTTTCGCAATATTAATTGTATTTGTGTCATATTGATTCATTGTCAGTCTATGTAAATGTAAATCTGATGCTTTCGAAATCTCCTTGCAAACTTTTGATTCGCGTTCCTGTACATAGAAAAACATGTAATCAAAATGTGGCAACGTATCTGTTTGAAAATCTTCAATAGGTATGCAAAGCATTCCTTGCACAAAAAGGCATCCAAGACGAGTCCAAATGAGGTATATTTTTCGATTCATTATCTTGTGCATAACAAGCGGGAATTGTAAACTCTAAAGCGGTGAGTTAAAAATCAATGCTCCGCTCTGTTTTTTTGTTGTTTTTTTTTTTTTTTTTTTTAAACATACTATCGACTTCCGAAAGGTAAAACTTTAAATTCGTGTAGACCTCGCGAGATTTGTTGGGATTTTACCTCCAAAAAGCGCAACGACATATTGAAGAAAAATAATGGGGGGTATAATTTGGTTTAATTTTAGTCAAAACGTTTTACTTCTGGCTCACTTCCGACTCTAAAGTTTGCAAATGTCGCCTGTGATAGCCTCCTTTGCATGTAGTACTTAATCTGTGTAAAAACGTTTCTGTATTAATCGAGTGTGTGCAGTATTTAAACGAAGCAACGTTGTTAATGCTCAGAAGGAATTGAAACTTTTAGTGCCATGTTTGTGTTAAACTATCAAATGTTCCTCAATGATCACAATTTTTACAAAATTGTATTATAAGACCTTAAAATATTCCCCCACCCCATTTTTTGTTTTTACCTTAGCCTTCTTTACCATTAATCACATAATTGCATAAATAATGTTTTTACCTTAGCCTTCTTTACCATTAATCACATAATTGGATAAATAATGTTTTTACCTTAGCCTTCTTTACCATTAATCACATAATTGCATAAATAATGTTTATAATAAATTTCAACATACGTTTAACTTTCTTTTGAACAGATTTACTCCTTTCGCTGTTCATAAATGGAACAAAATTTGCAGACAAAACAACGAGTATTATAGACTGGGTATGTACTGTCAAAGTTTCTTATATATATATATATATATATATATATATATATATATATATATATATATATATACATGTGTGTGTGTGTATGTGTGTGTGTGTGTGTGTTAAAGCGTTGTTTAAGATTGAGAAAGAGAATGAGAAATTACTTGCATTAATATTGCAAAAATTAAGGGTGGAGAATACATACCATCAGAAAGAAATCGACAACAATTTCATAAATGCTAATGAAGGTAAAACAATAGGACTCTACTCATAACATTTTGCATCGATTTCTATCTTGCAGTACCTGTCTTGATTTACATCAGTATATATCAGCGAATCTTATGCGATGGTACAAATTGTGGCTTCGATTTCCTCAGGCATATTTTCTATTATAAAAATCTAGACTCTTTAAGTTATATCATTTGTGTCATGGAAATGTTAATTCAAAATACGTAAGTGTAATTGTACCGGATCAGTGAAATTAGAGGGATGTTTATGCGTAGCTAATTTATCTGCAAGGTATGGTGCTCTTGAAAATCCGTTTGCATTATTTGCACACACACACACAAAGTACACGAACAAATAATACCTTTTGCATTTACTTCTCTGTGATATTAAGACGAGCTTTTCTTCCTTCAGGCAAAGAAGAGTGAAGACAACATGACGCTTTATATCGGCAAGGACAAAAACAACTTCATGCAAGGAATCGTGGATAAAGTAGGATCATCATTCTATGTTATATTCTTTTTTCTTACATATTGGTATTGTTTATTTTATTACTCATTTATTCATGCAGTTGACGTTTGGTTTCCATTTATATTCAAACAGTTTCGATTTTTGATTTGTATTCTCAACAGTTCGATCCTCTTTTAGCTCTATGTTCTCGAAAATAAACGGAAGATCTCCTTATATATGAATACAAAAATAAAATAAATGATGGAGTTTTTAAAACTTTAAAAGGTCTGTTAATAACCTAAATAGTTTCACTTGAAAATTTAGAATAAAGGCATCACAATCCTTACATACATATCGTACACGTCAGAAGGAAATATCGAGTCATGGTCCCCAAATTGTGTACCTTGTGTATTTTTTTACCATGGATTATATGACATTGTTTGTTGCAATGATGATACAGGTGTGTTAGTCCCTGTCTACAGAATGTGTGCCTTATATATATATATATATATATATATATATATATATATATATATATATATATATATATATATATATATACATACATATATATAAATTGTCAAAGAATGACAACGAACAGTGAAAAACTAGATTTTTAAATAGCCTATGCGATTTCGACTCTCACTGAGAATTGGTCAAAGTCAAAATTAACAAACAGAGACAAACAAGAAACACAAAAGAAACCGTTGAATTCACAAAACATTACATCATTATGGATCTAATAGAAGTATTATTTCAAAATTGTGGATATCGCTTAATATTGGTTTGAAGTCAGATGATAAAATGGCAACCTAATGGGTATTGACCTACAAAAAAAGTAACAAGAGCGCCATCTATTTCTTAATATAAAATGATATGGTCGTGGATTATATCTCGGGTAATTCTTTGTGTCTTTAGTAACAATAATAATAATAATAATAATAATAATACCAGCAAGAACTACACAAATGTAGTAATTATAGGTAAGTGAATGAATAATGAACTGAATGGTCCAATTATTTAATTGAAAAATATGGGCTCTAAACAATAATGATTTTGGTTTATTTTATTTGCGTGTGTCTGCCAGTTTGGAGTCTTCTTACATGTGATTAGATAAATTACATTCTGTTTTTCGTGCTTTGTTTGCACCATGTATCTTCAGTTTTTCGCTCGTCCCTCGTAAAATAATCCACCATGTGTCCATAAAACTCACAGCGTTATTTAAGGGAAATTTGAACCATCAGCATGCCTTCAAATCGGCAATCAGTGAAAAAAAAAATTGTTATCAAAAGGTCTGAGTTTCTGTCCACGCCCAAGGCATACGACAGAGGTAAGCTCCAAAAGGACACTGAAGACTTCAGACGAAGACTTATGACTCAAAACGCTAATTTCGCTCGGCAGCAACAATTGAGTCAGATGAAGATATTAGCCTCGACAGACCCAGGTTCCGAAATAAACGATGTTAAACCCCACCAAAAAGCTCAGTTGCAAATCTAGAGGCCTTCATCGCTTCAGTTGAAAACGACACTTCAAAACCACATCAACCATGCTAGCAAATATTCAAACTTGAGCGGAGAAGAGAACGAAAAACAGAACAGACTTCATAATCAAGTCTGCAGATATGGGCTCCGCTGTGATCGTTATAAATAGGGAAGACAATATAAATGAAGCAAATAGACAATTAAGCGACGTCAGGTTCTACCAAGAACTAGACCAAGATTCAACACTGAATTATGCAAAAACTATTAAAAATATTATTGATGAAGCGTTCCAAATTGGACACATAGTCCAACAAAACAAATAAAACTTAACCCCAGAAAACTCTAGAGTGGGGAGATTTTATCTTCCTTCTAAAATCCACAAACAAGGAAACCCGGGTAGACTGATAATTTCTCATAAGGACATCCCGCAGAAAGAATATCAGAATACCTAGATCATTTCACGAGACCACGTGTCCACAAATTGCCAGCCTATCTTCAGGACATGAGAGTTTCTCTAATCAAAAGCAAATCAAGTTAACCATTAATAAGAGCTGTACAAAAGCCGCCAACTCATTTCCTGCTAAAACTTCTTGAATTAGTCTTAAAACTCATTAACCTTGCGCTTAGTGAAAGCAACTACCTCCAAATGAATGGAACAGCCATGGGTACCAAGATAGTCCCCTCATATGCTATTATTTGTATAGCAAGACCGAACAGCCATGGGTACCAAGATAGTCCCCTCATATGCTATTATTTGTATAACAAGACCGGACAGCCATGGGTACCAAGATAGTCCCCTCATATGCTATTATTTGTATAGCAAGACCGAACAGTCATGGGTACCAAGATAGTCCCCTCATATGCTATTATTTGTATAGCAAGACCGAACAGCCATGGGTACCAAGATAGTCCCCTCATATGCTATTATTTGTATAGCAAGACCGAACAGCCATGGGTACCAAGATAGTCCCCTCATATGCTATTATTTGTATAGCAAGACCGAACAGCCATGGGTACCAAGATAGTCCCCTCATATGCTATTATTTGTATAGCAAGACCGAACAGCCATGGGTACCAAGATAGTCCCCTCATATGCTATTATTTGTATAGCAAGACCGAACAGCCATGGGTACCAAGATAGTCCCCTCATATGCTATTATTTGTATAACAAGACCGGACAGCCATGGGTACCAAGATAGTCCCCTCATATGCTATTATTTGTATAGCAAGACCGAACAGCCATGGGTACCAAGATAGTCCCCTCATATGCTATTATTTGTATAGCAAGACCGGACAGCCATGGGTACCAAGATAGTCCCTCATATGCTATTATTTGTATAACAAGACCGGACAGCCATGGGTACCAAGATAGTCCCCTCATATGCTATTATTTGTATAGCAAGACCGAACAGCCATGGGTACCAAGATAGTCCCCTCATATGCTATTATTTGTATAGCAAGACCGGACAGCCATGGGTACCAAGATAGTCCCTCATATGCTATTATTTGTATAACAAGACCGGACAGCCATGGGTACCAAGATAGTCCCCTCATATGCTATTATTTGTATAGCAAGACCGGACAGCCATGGGTACCAAGATAGTCCCCTCATATGCTATTATTTGTATAGCAAGACCGGACAGCCATGGGGGGTACCAAGATAGTCCCCTCATATGCTATTATTTGTATAACAAGACCGGACAGCCATGGGTACCAAGATAGTCCCCTCATATGCTATTATTTGTATAGCAAGACCGAACAGCCATAGCTACCAACATAATCCCCTCATATTCTATTATTTGTATAGCAAGACCGGACAGCCATGGGTACCAAGATAGTCCCCTCATATGCTATTATTTGTATAACAAGACCGGACAGCCATGGGTACCAAGATAGTCCCCTCATATGCTATTATTTGTATAGCAAGACCGAATAGCCATGGGTACCAAGATAGTCCCCTCATATGCTATTATTTGTATAGCAAGACCGAACAGCCATGGGTACCAAGATAGTCCCCTCATATGCTATTATTTGTATAGCAAGACCGAACAGCCATGGGTACCAAGATAGTCCCCTCATATGCTATTATTTGTATAGCAAGACCGGACAGCCATGGGTACCAAGATAGTCCCCTCATATGCTATTATTTGTATAACAAGACCGGACAGCCATGGGTACCAAGATAGTCCCCTCATATGTTATTATTTGTATAGCAAGACCGAACAGCCATGGGTACCAAGATAGTCCCCTCATATGCTATTATTTGTATAACAAGACCGGACAGCCATGGGTACCAAGATAGTCCCCTCATATGCTATTATTTGTATAGCAAGACCGAACAGCCATGGGTACCAAGATAGTCCCCCTCATATGCTATTATTTGTATAGCAAGACCGGACAGCCATGGGTACCAAGATAGTCCCCTCATATGCTATTATTTGTATAACAAGACCGGACAGCCATGGGTACCAAGATAGTTCCCTCATATGCTATTATTTGTATAGCAAGACCGAACAGCCATGGGTACCAAGATAGTCCCCTCATATGCTATTATTTGTATAACAAGACCGGACAGCCATGGGTACCAAGATAGTCCCCTCATATGCTATTATTTGTATAGCAAGACCGAACAGCCATGGGTACCAAGATAGTCCCCTCATATGCTATTATTTGTATAGCAAGACCGGAGGGGCAACTTTTGGCATCGACGAGACTTACACCATACCAGTTGGTAAGCTTAATCGATGACATAGAAATTAAATGGCAACATGGAAGAGAAAATCTGGATGACTTTATGTAAAAAGAAACAACTTCCATCCTTCAAGAGAATTCCCGGCAGAAGTCTCTAACTCAAACCACGTAGACAAAACAAGCAGACTTAATGAAAACAAACTTCACACGGACTCAAATCCAACTGATCAACACCAATATCTTCTCCCATCTAGCTGTCATACAAAGCATTACATTGGATTCTGAATGTAAACAATATATATATATATATATATATATATATATATATATATATATATATATATATATATATATATATATGATACAAGGCCGGCGCAAGGGTATTTGGCGCCCTAGGCGAACCTTCAACCTTGTGCTCCCCCCCCCCCCCCATTACCTTTAGAAAATAAATATAATATTGTGCATTATTCTTTCCCTTCTATTTTTCTCTTTCTATTTTTAGATACTTATTATCTTCTATTTTACTCTATTTCTCATTCTTATTTTATTCATTCAGTTTTTTGCCGCCCCCAAATTTTGCCTCCCTAGGAGACCTCCTAGTTTGCCTAGCGGCTACACACACACACAAACACACACACGATATTGCTTTCTCTCAACCCTTTGTCCTAGCCCAAATAAAGTGTGCCCTATGTATTATTTAACGGGTAAGAATGTATAGTATTGTTCTCTCTCTCTCTCTCTCTCTCTCTCTCTCTCTCTCTCTCTCTCTCTCTCTCTCTCTCTCTCTCTCTGACACTAATAACTTTTTTTCTAGCCCAAATAACGTGTGCCTTATGTATTACTTTACAGGTGAGAATCTATGGCATTGCTCTCACTGATTCTGAGATTCTAAGTCACGTGAAGCTACCTAGCTTGTACAGATCAACTTTACAAGGTTACGCTAATGTAGAGTTCGAGATGCAAGAGGAAACGGGATTTCCCACTATTCCTAATTCTGGGATATTGAACATTACAGGAAAATTACACGGGGAGCCTAAATTTGTCCAGGTAAATGATTATTTGCTTATTTGAAACATATCTTAAGTCCATTTCTTTTTGTCGAAAAGTTATATCAAGTCGAGTAACCTCCGGGTAATCGTTTGACGAGTATGACGTGGAGTTCGAGTGACAATGTGCCTATTCTTAGCCTCTAAATGAGTAAATATACTCTATTCATTCCAACAACTAATTCAGGTACGTGATCAAAGAAATGTTAATACGATCAATTACCTGAATATAATTGAGAATTAAATCATTTAATTTAGTAACTATTCTTTAATCTATTTGCTGACAATTAAATGAACACTTTTCTATGAATAAAACGCCTCAACGGAGTAACTTGGGTTTTAACTTAGTTTTCAAGTAAACACTTACAGGAAGGCATATGGCGAAGTAAAAGTCACACATAATGAGCCACAAATAATGAAATAATTGTAATCGTATTTATTATATTTTAGTAGCATATTGTTTGGCAATTTGAAATAAAAAAAATAATTGGAAGAAAAATATTCATTATAAATAACTACACCCATTGGATGATCATGTAAACAATGTTTTAAATAACAACATACAAGTTTTAATTGTGAATTAAAATAATTATCACATACCGAATCCATGTAAAATCTTATGAGAGTTAAAGCCTTTAATATCTCAATAAGAAATGCTTTTAGTTTCACCCCAACAACTTACCACAGCTTATTTGAACATTTATGTGCTGTATCAGAGATAAAGTTTTCAAGAACAACAAAATTGTGAAAATAATAATTTTTTTCCAGATATTAAATATTCTTTCTTCCAACTATCTTTCCAGAGTCTTCAAGATAATGTGCAGTTCAGACTGGCACATCCAACAAACTAAAGATGGGACAGATTTCTGTTCTTGAGCAAGGCGTCGCGCTAAATATACAATGTTCAACCCCCACCATTATCTGTTTTATGGCTTATTGATAAAAATAGACTATTTCGTCCTTAATATGTTGGTCTAAATGTTTAAATGTTGTGTTTTTTTTACGAGTAAGTATGTCATCTGCAGGTAAAAGACAGTTTTACAATAAAGTTCTAAATATTTGTATGATCGTTTTTACTATACCTTCATTTTATGTTGCAACTATTGCGCATTTAACGTCGAAGCGTTGTCATGAAAATGTATCATACATCTGCGTGCCCTTATAGGTTATCATTGCACATTGAAAAGTTGCATGACCTTATGATGCTTTGCTGTGTTTATAACGTAAATAATAATGTATCTGATTTTACTAAACCTTTTTTGCATCATTGAAAATATGATCTAAGAGCCTTTTGTAACCACCTTATCTCGTGAAAAGATGCGGTTGCTACTTTCCGAATTTATTTTCACTTTTATCTGTTGTATTTAAATTTTCAAGTAGTTTGCTGGTTTATAATCATTTGATTGTGTGACATGTTTTCTTTCCTAGTGTTCGTATAAAGCACCTTTTTTTCTTTATGTAAGTGATTATCTCTTCCCACCCCATCCTACCCCCATCAACACCTCCCAAGGAGAGAAGAGTTGCCCAGATGAAAAATTATAATGTAAGATTCATTCATTGATTGCGAGAGAGAGAGAGAGAGAGAGAGAGAGAGAGAGATTGATAGATATAATAAAATGTATTTAAAATGCTCGTATATCACTCTGTAGAATGCTGTGCATAACTACTACCATTACGGTTATAGTGTCATTACTTGAGAACAAATATGTGTTGTCGCTATCTGATTAACACTTTGAATATCATGGTTTTTATTTTAACACTATCTAATGCTTAGGTGATAAATAATCTTCACCTTATTTTCTACTTCGCTTAAAACAACAATGCCAATTCACGCAAATGAGACTAATTTCCAACAAATATGTGAAACAAATCGAAGAAAATTGAAAGTTAAGTAATCCTTGCATCAGTATAGGACAAGGAATGCCTGCTTTCGTAATACCATGATGTATCACTATAAACAAATTGTTTCCAGCTTCAGTAAAACCATCGTAAATCAGTATAAATAGTCTCCAGTTTTAATAAAACCATGGTGTATCAGTATAAATAAAGAGATTTCAGCTTGAGTAATACCATGATGTATCAGTATAAATAAAGAGATTTCAGCTTGAGTAATACCATGATGTATCAGTATAAATAAAGAGATTTCAGCTTGAGTAATACCATGATGTATCAGTATAAATAAAGAGATTTCAGCTTGAGTAATACCATGATGTATCAGTATAAATAGATTCCAGCTTGAGTAATACCATGATGTATCAGTATAAATAGATTCCAGCTTGAGTAATACCATGATGTATCAGTATAAATAAAGAGATTCCAGCTTGAGTAATACCATGGTGTATCAGTATAAATAAAGAGATTTCAGCTTGAGTAATACCATGATGTATCAGTATAAATAGATTCCAGCTTGAGTAATACCATGATGTATCAGTATAAATAGATTCCAGCTTGAGTAATACCATGATGTATCAGTATAAATAAAGAGATTCCAGCTTGAGTAATACCATGATGTATCAGTATAAATAAAGAGATTCCAGCTTGAGTAATACCATGATGTATCAGTATAAATAAAGAGATTCCAGCTTGAGTAATACCATGGTGTATCAGTATAAATAAAGAGATTTCAGCTTGAGTAATACCATGATGTATCAGTATAAATAAAGAGATTTCAGCTTGAGTAATACCATGATGTATCAGTATAAATAAAGAGATTCCAGCTTGAGTAATACCATGGTGTATCAGTATAAATAAAGAGATTCCAGCTTGAGTAATACCATGATGTATCAGTATAAATAGATTCCAGCTTGAGTAATACCATGATGTATCAGTATAAATAGATTCCAGCTTGAGTAATACCATGATGTATCAGTATAAATAGATTTCAGCTTGAGTAATACCATGGTGTATCAGTATAAATAGATTCCAGCTTGAGTAATACCATGATGTATCAGTATAAATAGATTCCAGCTTGTGTAATACCATGATGTATCAGTATAAATAAAGAGATTCCAGCTTGAGTAATACCATGATGTATCAGTATAAATAGATTCCAGCTTGAGTAATACCATGATGTATCAGTATAAATAGATTCCAGCTTGAGTAATACCATGGTGTATCAGTATAAATAAAGAGATTCCAGCTTGAGTAATACCATGATGTATCAGTATAAATAGATTCCAGCTTGAGTAATACCATGATGTATCAGTATAAATAGATTCCAGCTTGAGTAATACCATGATGTATCAGTATAAATAGATTCCAGCTTGAGTAATACCATGATGTATCAGTATAAATAGATTCCAGCTTGAGTAATACCATGATGTATCAGTATAAATAAAGAGATTCCAGCTTGAGTAATACCATGATGTATCAGTATAAATAGATTCCAGCTTGAGTAATACCATGATGTATCAGTATAAAGAGATTTCAGCTTGAGTAATACCATGATGTATCAGTATAAATAAAGAGATTTCAGCTTGAGTAATACCATGATGTATCAGTATAAATAAAGAGATTCCAGCTTGAGTAATACCATGGTGTATCAGTATAAATAAAGAGATTCCAGCTTGAGTAATACCATGATGTATCAGTATAAATAGATTCCAGCTTGAGTAATACCATGATATATCAGTATAAATAGATTTCAGCTTGAGTAATACCATGGTGTATCAGTATAAATAGATTCCAGCTTGAGTAATACCATGATGTATCAGTATAAATAGATTCCAGCTTGAGTAATACCATGATGTATCAGCTTTAATAGTTTCTTCAAGCTTCAGTAATACCGTGATATATATATATATATATATATATATATATATATATATATATATATATATATATATATATAGAGAGAGAGAGAGAGAGAGAGAGATTCCAGCTTTAGTAACACCAAGGTGTGTGTGTTTATATATATATATATATATATATATATATATATATATATATATATATATATATATATATATAAACTTTAGTAAGAACATACTATAAAAGTATAAATATGTAGATTCCAGCTTCAGTAAATACCATGGTGTAACAGTATAAAGAAATAGATTCCAACTTTAGTAATACCATGCTGCTTCAGTATAAATAAATAGATTCCTGCTTCAGTAATACCAAGATGTATAAATATATATCAATAGACTCCACGTTTAGTAAAACCATGATGTTCAGTATAAATAGATTCCAGCTTCAGTAATACCATGATGTATGTGTGTAAATAACTAGATTCCAGCTTCAGTAATACCATGATGTATGTGTGTAAATAACTAGATTCCAGCTTCAGTAATACCATGATGTATGTGTATACATCAAGATATTGCAGCTTCAGTAGTACCATACTATATCAGTATAAATATACTCCAGGTTTCGTAATACCATGATGTATCAGTATAAATAAAAATATTAAAGCTTCTGTAATACCATGATGTATCACTATAAATGAACTGATTCCAGCTTAAGTACTACTATTAGTTATCAATATAAATACATAGATTCCAGCTTTAGTACTACTATTAGTTATCAAAATAAATACATAGATTCCAGCTTTAGCACTACTATTAGTTATCAATATAAATATATAGATTCCAGCTTTAGTACTACTATTAGTTATCAATATAAATACATAGATTCCAGCTTTAGCACTACTATTAGTTATCAATATAAATATATAGATTCCAGCTTTAGTACTACTATTAGTTATCAATATAAATACATAGATTCCAGCTTTAGTGCTACTATTAGTTATCAATATAAATATATAGATTCCAGCTTTAGTACTACTATTAGTTATCAATATAAATATATAGATTCCAGCTTTAGTACTACTATTAGTTATCAATATAAATATATAGATTCCAGCTTTAGTACTACTATTAGTTATCAATATACATACATAGATTCCAGCTTAAGTACTACTATTAGTTATCAATATAAATACATAGATTCCAGCTTAAGTACTACTATTAGTTATGAATATAAATACATAGATTCCAGCTTTAGTACTACTATTAGTTATCAATATAAATATATAGATTCCAGCTTAAGTGCTACTATTAGTTATCAATATAAATATATAGATTCCAGCTTTAGTACTACTATTAGTTATCAATATAAATATATAGATTCCAGCTTAAGTACTACTATTAGTTATCAATATAAATATATAGATTCCAGCTTAAGTACTACTATTAGTTATCAATATAAATATATAGATTCCAGCTTAAGTACTACTATTAGTTTTCAATATAAATATATAGATTCCAGCTTAAGTACTACTATTAGTTATCAATATAAATATATAGATTCCAGCTTTAGTACTACAATTATATATCAGTATAAATAAAAAGATGCCATCTTCAGTAATACCATGATGTATGTGTGTAAATAACTAGATTCCAGCTTCAGTAATACCATGATGTATGTGTATACATCAAGAGATTGCAGCTTCAGTAGTACCATACTATATCAGTATAAATATACTCCAGGTTTCGTAATACCATGATGTATCAGTATAAATAAAAATATTAAAGCTTCTGTAATACCATGATGTATCACTATAAATGAACTGATTCCAGCTTAAGTACTACTATTAGTTATCAATATAAATACATAGATTCCAGCTTCAGTACTACTATTAGTTATCAATATAAATACATAGATTCCAGCTTCAGTACTACTATTAGTTATCAATATAAATATATAGATTCCAGCTTTAGTACTACTATTAGTTATCAATATAAATACATAGATTCCAGCTTAAGTACTACTATTAGTTATCAATATAAATACATAGATTCCAGCTTCAGTACTACTATTAGTTATCAATATAAATACATAGATTCCAGCTTAAGTACTACTATTAGTTATCAATATAAATACATAGATTCCAGCTTCAGTACTGCTATTAGTTATCAATATAAATATATAGATTCCAGCTTTAGTACTACTATTAGTTATCAATATAAATATATAGATTCCAGCTTCAGTACTACTATTAGTTATCAATATAAATATATAGATTCCAGCTTCAGTACTACTATTAGTTATCAATATACATACATAGATTCCAGCTTTAGTACTACTATTAGTTATCAATATAAATATATAGATTCCAGCTTTAATACTGCTATTAGTTATCAATATACATACATAGATTCCAGCTTAAGTACTACTATTAGTTATCAATATAAATATATAGATTCCAGCTTAAGTACTACTATTAGTTATCAATATAAATATATAGATTCCAGCTTTAGTACTACTATTAGTTATCAATATAAATATATAGATTCCAGCTTCAGTAATACAATTATATATCAGTATAAATAAAAAGCTGCCATCTTCAGTTATACCATGATGTATCTGCATAACTTAGGAGTCCAGATTCAGTAATACCATATGTATTAAAATATAACGTCCAGGAATTAGTTTCAGTAATACCACGATGTGCATGCATGACTGTAATTTTGCAATCATTGAAGCTTGTGGAAAGGATCTTTTATGCCTTTTTAGAAGATAAAAAACCTAGTACGTTTTGTAACATTCCAATTAATGTGAATGATGAGCGTTTTCCTTTTTAACATGATCTAATTCGTTTTACATTAATATGACCCAATTCAATGTCTATTCTTTTCATGAGCAATTTTTATATGTGAGAAAATTATTTTTATGACAATATTGGCTTGTGCTTTTGTTTCCGTTAACCCTAACAAAATTACTATGACACTAGCAGCTTGCTGCTGAAAAGTTTACAAAAATAGAACTGAAAATGTCTGAAAGTGTTTGCTTTTTGCGTTTTGAATAACATAACATGAATGCGAGGACTTTAGGTATGGCGACTTGATTGACGAGCCGTAGGTGGTGAGTGCCCTTTACTATTTTTCCAAGTCCTGAAGTTTTTATTCTACAATCTGTTTGATATTTTGGGGAAAGAAGAAGTACAAGTATAACATAAACTAGAAAAGTCAGAAAAAAAGGAAAATTGAACTGTGAGAGAGTTTTTCTATTATCAATTTATTTTCCCGGGCTGTACACGCAGTGCACGGACTGGGCTATTCAATAGTGCCATTCAGTTGTTTACAATCTGCCATCCAGTAGTTTATAACCTGCCATCTGATTTTTGACAATGAGCGAAAGTATGGATACCTCAAGCGCGTCACTATCCTTTGGAGTAGGCGAAGCGGCCTTCAAGTGTGAAACTTTTGCAGATATCGGGAAGTGTTTTACTCAACTACATAATTCTTTATTAGCCGATATCAGTGGCATCAGATCTCAAGTCAACTCTCTGATAACCCGTGTAGATCAGTTTGAATCAAGCCTAGAGTTCAGTCACGACAGTTTTAAAACCCTCCATGAAAGTACCCTTCCAGATCTATAGAACAAAGTTCAGGATGATGCAAATGCAAGGCTGAAGTTAGATCTGTGCTGAAGGAAGTGAAATCTGTTCGTGCGTGGAAAACCAGGCACAGCTCAAGAAGATGCAGAGATAGCTAAAAATAAAGTGAATGAGTTCTCTGAGCAAATATTAAAAATCCCGAAGGAAAAGTATCCACTTTGCACTATCAAAACGTCCATTTATCGAGGTCGGATGACGGAAGTAAAGCCACTATCATCGTCAGATTCTTGAGGCTGTCATACCAAGATTTGGTTTGAGGGAAAGCTACAAAACTTCGGGCATAGCGCTGTCCATGATTGTCACAGGAGAAAACTTCTCCAGGAGAGATCACTCATGTCTGAGGAGGAAAGGACAAAAATGTAAAATCTACAAGAACGATGCACCTTTTGTGGTCTTCTTGAAGAAAAACATATAAGAGCAATAAAATGTTCTAATTTACGAATTTGGTAAATCATCATCAATGATCTTTTTCCGAGTATTTTACAGCGCACACTACAGAAATTGTATTTTATAACATTGATGTATTTCTCATTTGGTCAAAAGGTCCCATTTCCTATATGCTTCCAGCCTTGCATCATCTCAAAAATTCTCTCTCTGTCTCTGTTTCTCTGAGAATAACTTGTTCGATCGACAGCAACAATTCTTGCCTATTTGTGTGAGAATTATTTCCCTTGATGCTTTTTGTCACTTATTTGTTTTCCTTCGCGTTCAGGATATTACATAGTAACATAGTTTTACCAAAGCGTCTAGATAACTAGGATGCAAGCAAGACTGTTCAAATAAATTCATCTTATCAGTTGATTTGTCCCCTATTAGTTCGTAAATGAAATGATCCTACAGATGCGAATGTAAAACTATAAAGGTAAGCTTCCCATGACGCAATTATAGGGGTCTTTATGTCTACCGTACGCTAAAAGTCTCCAAATAATCACTGCACATACTTTTTCCCTCGCCGTAACATGTTTTTGATACATAACTGTGCAATGCAGTATACCATGTGGAATATATATATATATATATATATATATATATATATATATATATATATATATATATATATATATATATATATATATATATATATATATACTCTCCTCCCCCCCCCCTTTTTTTTTAAAAAAAAGAGAGCAAACAACACCTGGACACGACTCTGTTGTCTATAGAAACCATGCACATGAAGCTTTTAATGGGTGGGTTAAGGGGTGGGGTGTGTTCGGGTTTTGAAAAAAAAATTTGATCTTACATCATTGAAGAGCTTTTATCAAAACTAAATGTGCTGCTTTATCAGGTTGAAAATTTATGCTTTCTAATTTAAGAATTGACCGCCTAAATTGCAGAGAACTTTATTCTCACAAGATAAAACGAAGATATATTTTTGATCGGAGAAGATACAATAAAACGAAGATATATTTTTGATCAGATAAGAGATATTTTTGATCGGATAAGAGATAAATATGATTATACTTTTCTTGTCAATAGTCATTTGTACAAAAAATGTAGAACCATATTGGATAAATGAATGGGGTTATGAAGCAAGGTTCTGTTCCTATTCCAGTAGCAGCAGGGGAGTAGCAATCGTTTTAAAAAATACATTTAAATATGAAGAAGTCAAAGAAATTACAGATCACAATTGGAGTTCCTAATTTTAGCTGTAGTGTACGGCCCAGATGAAGATAATAAAAAGATTTTTTAAAGACATTTTCTTCACATATATCTAAGTTGAAAAATTTCTCAATAATTACAGGCGGTGATTGAAATGTTCCACTTAATTATGACATTGATACAATTAATTATAGACAAGAACATATTTGAGACTCACGTGACGAAATACATTCTTTAATGTCAGAATTTGATCTTATAGATGTATGGAGAGAAAATCTAACAAAAAGAAGATATACTTGGAGAGGCCCTTCTCTTAAACAAGCTAGATTACATTTTTTTTTTTTTTTTTTTTTGAGTTTTTTTATCTTCAAACATTTATTGTAAACTCTGATATGGAGTATCGATACAGGTCAGACCACTGTCCAGTGTCCTTGTTCTTTAAAGTTGATGAACAGATTAGAGGAAAGAGGACATGGAAATTCAACAACAGTCTTTTGAATGATCCTCATTATGTAAATCCTGTAAAGCTTTGAATATCTGAAATTATAAAACTATACAGATCAGATAAACAGAAAAATTCGTGTGAAATTCATTTTACCATCAATTATCAGCTATTTTGGGAAACTCTTAGTCTGTATTGCGAATTCAAGCAGAAGTCATAACGTCAGGACGATTTTAGACGCAAGCCAGGAGAATTCACGAACTGTGAATTCTACTCTCAGATCGCTATCATAGCGATTTGTGAAACAACACTCATCTATAGTAAGGTACTAATCCATACATGTAGATAGATTGCATGAACCCTGATACTTCTAATCCATATCCGATAGCCTTACTGGGTTCCAACAGCAGACATTCCGGTATAAAGGTATATTTTCATTCTCATAATCTCACTTACTAAATCTCAAACTCTATTTATGTCTGTTTCAATATTTATTTTTAACAAAATTGTAGACTGTATAAAAGTATAGCATTTAGTGATCAATTCAAATCTAAAAGATCTCTGAAGCAATGTCGGGAACAAAATTAGAAGAGTACTTCCAGACGGAGGTAGGCACAGTTGAGGGAAACAGAGTCCTCTTGGCACACAGGATTCCTGGATGCCAAATGCTGGACTGCCAAGAATGGGTCGAATCAGAACGACCCAGACCAGCAGATGTGCTACAAGCGCTGGTAACGAAGGGAGTGCCAGTAGACGAAATAGGCGCCCTTCAAAATAGTGGGAGTGGGAGCTATTTCCTTTATGCAACATGAACCGCTCCTTTACTCCCAAATGGAAGTTTTGAAATTAAGGGAAAAAAAGTCAAAGTGACCAAAGCCCCGCCAATAGAAAGAACCATGAACCCAAGACGGTGGAAGTTCATTTCACAGGACTCCCGCTTGAGGTCTCATCATTAGAACTGGTTACCAAACTAGACACAAAATTGAAGGTTAAAGTAGTTAAACAAAGGCTATCTACTTATTGGGGATACCCTAGCATAAACACGGGAGTAAGAATTATAAAATAGATCAATTAAACGTAATATCAAAATCTTATGACATCATACTGATATAAGAAACTCACAACATAGCTAATAAACTAAAGAGGGAAATCTTGGAAAAACTAAACGCGATAGTAATAGTTAATAATAGTAATAATGAGGTTAGAGCCGGGGTGGCGACAGTTTTAAGAAACACATCATTAAAATTATCATGAGACAAAATCATAACTGAGGGGAAATGTAATGGGATGTTAACACATATTAAAATAAATGGGTGGCACATTAAATGTGTACGTGTCAACACCTACTAATATAAATATAAAAACGATACGATTCATCCAAGATCTTACTGAATATATACAAACATTCTCGATGGAAAGTTTTATAATAGGAGGAGATTTTAACTGGGTGACTGAAAACATAGATATAAGTCGGGGCATGAATAAGAAAGATAAGGACACGAAAAGGGAGGAAATAAAAATAAATTTTATTGATACAAATAATATAGTAGACACATGGAGAACTCTAAATCCTGATCAGATAGAATACACATATATGAATATGGAAATGGACAAGGAAGTCGACTGGATAAATTTTATATATCGAAAAGAGAGATTGTTATGTATGATGTTTATATAATATTATAAATATTTTAGGAAATTATAAATGTTTCTTCACTTTAATATTTGCTTAAATCTTAATGTTTATCAGGAAAAACATGTTTAACTAGTGTCCTTGAATTAGGTTGTTTTGATCAATATGTTTTCTCAATTTGAAGGTCAAGGTTGAATTTTGTTTACAAGTAAAATTCCATTAAGATGACACACATTCTAGAACATTCTGTCATGTGACCAATCTTTATATATACCATGTTTGGTGGACATTTATTCAGTTTTGACATTACCATCAGTCTTGCAAAGAGCTATTACAGTTGTGAAAATTCATTCCAAATTCTAAGAGAGGAATTATTTTAAATATTCATTGGATTATAACAGTGCTCACAAACTTTTGGATTTTGGATTTTTAATTGATGATTTTGGAATTCATGTGAACTTATTCAAAGATTTTGGAATACTTCATTTTGACATCAGCACATCAAGATTTCTAGTACATCAGGACTTTGGAGACCATTGGCACATAATAACATTCAAGGACACAGCCGTGAATTCTAAACATTCTATATTTAGGACTTGTGATTAGAACAATCATTCTTATTGGATTATTAGGATTTCAAAACACATTACTGTAAGTGACTTTTTGATTTTTCATTTTAATTATCTAGTAATAAATTGCTTGTTGATTTTTTACTTGATTTGTTGGTTTCACTTTCTTTCTGTTACATTTTTCTTAGACCATAGAGTCGTAACAAGATGAACACAGTTAAAATATATGAAATTGAAAGAAATAAGATATCGGGTCACAAACAAGTCATACTTACTATAACTACAAAAAACAAGAATAAATGGGACCAAGGATATTGGAAATTAAACAATTCGATTTTACTGGAAGATGATTACACAGATATAATTTTAAAAAATTTACACAACTTCTTATTGGAAGGAACAAGGAATATTTAAAAATCCTGGGAAGAATTAAAAGAATCGATTAAAAAATTGTCCAAAAAATACAGTACTATAAAACAAGCCAAAATAAGGGGAGTCGAACAAAGATATAAAGACACATGTAATAATAATGAAGTGATTGAGGAGGAAAAAGCTAAAGCTAATGAGCAGCATAATAAGGTGCAAAATTATATAAAAGAAGGAACTAAAGTAAGGGCAGGAAAATTTGATAACATTTATATAAGAGCACAAGGAATCTACAAAAGGGAAGAGATAAGGAGAGGAGAAGGGAGAAATATGAAATATTTAAAGAAAAATAACATAATCCTCACTGAACGTACAGAAATAATGCAAGAAATCCATGAATACTATAAAGAACTATACACTAAACAAAAATATCCTATGATGTCATAAACAGTTATTACAAAAATGTTACTTTTATACAAATTAATGAAGACTCTATAATTAAGTGTGAAAATTTCATAATAGCAGAGAAAATCAAAACAGCAATAATACAACTAAACAAAGGTAAATCTCCAGGGTCAGACGGTCTAACCGCTGACTTCTATACAAACTTTCAACTTCAGCTAATCCCGATCTTAGAATTTGTATTTAATAATATATTGATAAATAAAGAATTGCAGGGCAAAATGAAGGAAGGGATCATCAACTAATATATAAGGGGGAAGGGGATACACAGGAACTTAAAAACTGAGAGACCAATTTCGCTACAAAACACCGATTGTAACATACTTAGTAAACTCGTAGCTAACAGATTAAAAACATGTATGGGTAAATTAATCAATGTAAATCAAAGTTGTGGGGAGGGGGGTAGAAGTATTACAAATAATTTACTAACTATACAAACAGTCATATAATACTTAGAAAATAAAGGAGATAAAGAAGCGATGATTCTATACCACCAGGAAAAAGCATTTGATCGTACAGAGCAAAGCTATATAGAGAACATACTAAGAAACTATGGTTTTGGACCCATCTTTTGTACATGGGTAAAAATACTATATAACAATATAACATCTGCAGTGCAAAAAATGGGGCGAAAACTAAGAGCTTCAAAATTGAAAAATCGGTAAGACAGGGATGTTCCCTGTCAATATTAGTATACGTTTTAGCTATAGAAGTATTATGTACAAAGATAAATAATAACAAAAATATACAAGGAATCAAATCTAGAAAATGAATTAAAAAGCTTCAACATGCAGATGACTGCACTCACTTTATATACGACGGATTCTCCTTCAAACATTTGGAGAAAGAATTTTATGACTTTGGGAAGGCATCAGGCTCCCGAATCAATCATTCTAAAACTGAAATATTATTAATAGGTAATTGGCGTGGAAATTTTCCGGGTCTACCACCTGAACTGATCAAACCACAAATCAAGGCCTTAGGGATAATTTTTTGGGAATAATGCAGCAGAGGCAAATTTTAAGCATTTAATAGATAAAATTCAAATTCAGATAGAAATATGGTCATGTTCGCCTCAAAATTTGATGGAAAGGGCACAGATTGCCCATACATACTTATATAGCAATCTATGATATATAATGTAAATAATAGATTTTACAGATACATGGTTCAATATTATGGAGAAAAAAATAATCCACTTTATAAGGGGAGGGCGAATGCATGTTCTCTAAAGAGAAAACTTGTACGAAACGAAGAAAGAATAAGGGCTGGGTATCCCATCTCTTAGATATAAAAAGATAGCATATATTATAAATAGAATAAGAAATTTAAAGACAAGAATGCACTTTGTGTGGGCGTAATCAGCAAGATGCTGGAAATATATAGAAACAATAAATTAAGTAAAATTATAGAACCTCCAGGAAAATTGAGTTGAACCTAAAATATACTCATGAGATATAGAAATACCAGTAGAGTATGGACAGAGGAAAGAGATAAACTAATATATGGAATTATAATGAAGAAGATTAATTAAAAAAATTCATTTTGAAGTAGAAATAAATAACCCATGAGTACAATGGGAAGTAGTGTGGAAAAAGTGGGGAAGAATTAGATAAAACAAAATATATATATATATATATATATATATATATATATATATATATATATATATATATATATATATATATATTCATTCATGACGTATGGGTAACAGGAGACTTCGCCTTTAAAAGGCATTTAACTAATTTTATATCGCTATGCCCACTTTGCAATAGAATTTTATATACAAAGAAACATGCAGTGTTACAATGCAAAGAAACTGATGAAGATAGGAACATATTAGTAAACAAAATATTAGAGCAAAATGGAGTGTACCATGAAGGCAATATACTCAACATAAATAATATCAAAAAAAATAAACTATATGAGGACGTAATTGCATATATTACAAATATTATGGGAAAATGTTTTAAAGCAAATTAATAATTACCGGAAAATAAATACATAGCACGGACTTTGACAATAAATAACCAACAGTGTTCTTGTCTGTCTGATAATGAAACGGGGAGACGTGATTTTATATACAATGATAAAAGAATGGTGAAAAACTAAATAAATTTCGGACCTAAAAGAAGTTAACACACCACTGGTGTTGACTTCTTCGAGGAGCCAAGTACAACCACTGTAGGAGATCGGAGCCAGTAGGTCTTTCCACACGGGGGAGGTTCGCGTGTGGTGACCTGGTTCCTACTCACTCACATGTTGGAAAGCTACAAATATAACAATTAACAACAAGGGAAAACTCGCAGCAACCAAAATAAACGAACACTACATATACTCATATACTGAAAAAAACACATAAACACGGGGGGGGGGGGGTATGTAACTCACAGTAAGATATGAGGACGAGGGATGCCGATGCTACATGGCTAACGCGTAGTAGTACGGGTCATATCAGAGTATGAGGCATAACAAAATCAACATGACGAAACAAAAAAAAAAGGGAAACTATATAAAATACTAACAACTGCGAGTTCTTTTTCCAGCCCAACATACACTACATACACACACACACCATAAAAAAAGCTCTCTTTGTTCTCCTTGTAATTATACTTGTTCTTAGAAAAGGGAACAGCAAAATTTAAAATGGCTTTGAGACCATTAGATATACAGAGACAGGGGGAGCACAGAGTATAGTTCACGGGACAGAGATAATTGGAAATACCACATGGGGTCGTGGTTGCCAGAGTGACACCTATCCACTACTCTGTCACAAACTAAAACTGATGCAACCCCAGTCTCCATAATATAATCTCATTACAGGGATTCTATAAATATATATTTTGGGATTTCATTTTTCTTTGTCTCTTGCATAAATGTAAAATAAAAACTAGAACAAGATTTGAACAATCACGGCCAGTCCCAACAAGAATACAGGGGTTATAGCAGACGACAAAACATATATATATATATATATATATATATATATATATATATATATATATATATATATATATATATATATATATATATATATATATATATTTTTATATATATATATATATATATATTTATATATATATATATATATATATATATATATATATATATATATATATATATATAGCACACACTGGACTTATACAGATCCCTGGCAAGGATCACTGTAACTACCATATCTAACATGGCAAGGAAACCAGCCGCAAGGGTAATACCTAGAAGGGGAGTACGAGACGTAGTGTAAATTTCTTTTGGCCATGGTCGGAACGAATGGGAACCTGAAGACGGGAACCTAATCAAGTACGCCCCATCTTAAAAGCAATAATAAGAGAAAACCTAGTCCAAAACAATAAAAATATAATTTTCTTCAAAATTCTATTTGATTTTTTTATAGAAACCTACAACAACAGACCTTTGAAGGAAACACACAGATATAAAATCCTTTTTAACTTTTCGGCACAAAAGGGGGACACCTCAAAGGCCTCTTAGCTCAACATAGCAAGAGGTCCAGAGGGATCCACAACAACAACAACAATTTTGGGAAACTCTTAAAATAATGATAAGGGGAAAAACAATATCCTCTTCATCTGTCAAGAACAAATAGAGGAATAAAGAAGAGAGGTATAGGAACAGCTTAAAAGACTCTATAATAGTGACTATCTTGATGATAAATATGATGAAATAATTACTTTAGAAACAAGATTCAAGAGTATGAGAGGAAAAAGTCAAAAGAATTATACTCTGAGCTAAATCTATGTGGAAAGTTGAGGGTGAAAAAAGTGCAAGATCTTTTTGTAATTTGGATGGAGTCATTTGACAGAGAAATTGATAATAAAAAAATTAGTAATTTTAGAAATAGATCAGAAATGACTGATTTTGAGAACCATCCTTCAAGAACAGGACTTTTTCTATGGGAATCTTTACTCTAGAAAATAATAATAGAAGTATATTTTTTTTTACTCATCCAACCCATTTATAAATAAGTTATTTGCAGAAGATGCCAGTTCACTGGAAGGTCAATTATTATTACATGAATGTCTATGCATTCAAAAAATGAATAATAGAAAACCATCAGGCTTTTATGGTTTTACTACAGAATTCTAAAAAAATTGGAATTGACCTTCGATATTTCATAGTAAGTACTCTTGATTATGCATACACTAATAATTCTTTATCTGTTACACAAAAACAAGGAGTTATTTTTAAATATTGTATTTAAAGAATTAAAGACCTATATATCTTCTTAAAGCTGATCTAAATATTGCTTATTTAGTCATATCTATTAGAATAAACAAGTTTTACCAAATATAATGTGTGAAACTTGAACACGTTTTATCAAAGGCCGATATATTGGAGACTGGCTTCGTCTGATTTATGATCTGATCAAAAAAAGCGGAAGAAGATATTCCAGCAATGTTAGTTCTACTAGACTTTTTGGAAAAAGCGCTTGATTCTATAGAATGGTCTTTAATTAAAGAATCTTTGAAATTGTGGGGTTTGGTTCCTCTACCTGTAATTAGTTCAAAACTTTTTATCACGGTATTTCAAGTGTGTCTTAAATAATGGACATTGCTCCCGATTTTTCCCTATTAAGTGGGAAGTCCGTCAAAATGCTTTCACCTTGCTTATTCATTATGATAGTAGCACTATTAAGTACTGCCATAAGAAAGAATCGACAGATGGATGTATGGAATAAAATTTGATAATTCAGAATTCTTAATTAGCCAGTATGCAGATGATTATATCCTTATTCTAGCTGATGATAATACTTCTCTCTGTACAGCACTATACATTGTAGATAGCTTCTCCGGCTATTCTGGATTGAATGTGAACTTTGAGAAAACACAGATAGTTTGGGTGAGCTCCAAAAGGGGTTGTGCTGAAGAGATAAACACACAAAAGAACATTATTTGGAACAACGAAGGCAAATTTAAACTTCTTAGAATTACTTTCAGTTTAAGCACGAATGATTTTACTTTAAAAACTATACGGAGAAACGCAAAGCATTGAGAAAGCTATGATCAAATTGGTCATTCAGAACTTTATCAGTTGTGGCAAAATTGCTATCATTAAGTCCTTAACACTGCCCGTACTAGTTCGTTGCTTCACAGTGTTATTCGACCACACAAAGGAAATTTCTCAACAGTTTCAAGAAATCTTTTATAATTTCCTTTCGAGTAGAAAAGCTGTTAAAGTGAAGCAATGCATTATTACCAATGATTGTCAATATGGTGGATTACAAATGCCATACATTTTATCTTTTTGTAGAACACTTAAACTATCGTCATTTAAAAAACTCTTCGATCCTCTTCGTCAATTTTCTTGGAAACCTCTCTTTCTTCGTATATTAGAAAGATTTGGAGGGCATACAATCTTATTTCTAAAGAGACAAGGCCTTCAGAAATATCATTCAAATTTACAAGATTCTGGCAAAACATTTGTCTTATATGGTCAGAACTGGACGAATACTCCACCACAACTCCTGAAATCATTTTATCTATGCCACTGCAGCATAACAATTTCATACAAATAAATGGCAAAATGGTGCGCTAAATCTATCTTCTACGTCAATGACTGAGTCAATGCCAATAGCAATTGTCTTACGTATGAAAATTTCAAAAGAATGTATAATATTGATGTATCTTTTATTGAATGGTTTCGAATTTTTGATTATAAACCAAGTATCTGGAGAAAAGCTATAGTAAATCAACAAAAGTTTGATACCCCAGTAAATAAATATTCTAATATGAGAGAAAACATGTTAAAGTGTTGAAGCCATATTAAAACATATTTTGGGAAAGATACCGAGAATTATCGTTAAACTTCAAAATAAATAGAATGCTATATTAAATCAAAACTACTAATGTAATGACTGGAAACTTGTCAGTTTGTTACCATTCAAGATTACCAATGATACAGGACTTCAGATTACCAATGATACAGGACTTCAGAACTTTCAATACAAAATTATCCATTAGATCATTTACACCAATAATTGATTGTTTAAGATGAACATTTCAGCAACACGTCTTTGTTCTTTCTGTAATGAACATCCAGAAACATTGTTACACCTTTTTATTTTACTGTTATATTATAGAAATATTACTTTTGATTGTAATGATATTAAGTGACAAATGTCATATTCAGCTCATTTTAAATGCAAGCTCCTTGGTGTTGATGTTCTAATGAACATCACATTATCAACCTGTGTCTACTTCTCAAAAAGAAATATATATATTCCTGTCGTGCCAACAATTTTATTATATCTTTACATGTACGTATTGACAATATCAAGTTCTGTAAAAAGTAGTTAGCTTTATTTGGTACATCTCTATTGGTCAGCAAAGGCAAATAAAATTAGAAACAGATGAGAAAAGATAAAAGCAGCACTGTTATGACAAAAGCTTTATATTTGCTTTTAAAATGTTTTGATTGAATCTTACAAATTCTGATATATATATATATATATATATATATATATATATATATATATATATATATATATATAGGTATGTAGGTGTATGTATATGCATATATGTATTTGGATGCATGTATGTATTTATGTAGGTGTGTGTGTATATATATATATATATTACAATGTGTGCATGAATGTATGGGCATGTGCATGTGTACGTACGTGTATGTGTTGGTATGTATATGCATACATATGCATGTACATGTACGCATATGTATGTGTATATTTATAACATTTTGTGCTATAATGTCAAATATTATTTTCTATGTATCGATTTATAATCAGTTAATAAAATATGCGTGATTGCAAAGTAACCTTTTTGTATCTCGCACTTATGATATCCGGAACGACTTTTTGTATTTTGCAGTTATTATTATATCGACATTTTTAAGACTTATAATTGCTTTGTTGCAAAGTGAATGGAAATGACATGCATTGGATGTATTTTGTGGTCAAAATTATTTTTTTCGTTGGTACATATTTACCGGTGGATGTCAGATTATGTCAGATGAAATATTTTAGAGTTTCAGCTTTCTTTCAAGAATATTTCTACAGTAATGTGTGCAACATTTCTTCAGCTATGCTTGACGGTCGATGCCAAATTATTGTCCGATCTGCCTAACTATAAATACTGTATATACGAGGGGTATTTAAAAAGTTTTGAATATTAGTGCGCTGTACAACAAAGTTCTTTATTAGCGAACAGTGCGTAAGTGCATCCTCTCAAAGTACTTCCCATACCTTCTCCGTCTGATTATGAATGCCATTTGTATTCACTTTTTGGTATGTTGTTCATACACTGGAAAACTACACTTGCAACCGCATGGCAGCTTTTCAAATCGTCTGCTCCTCAGCAAATCTTTGATAACGGGATTCAGCCAAAAATCACTTGGAGCTAAAATCAGGGCTGTATGGAGGATGTGGCAAAGTTTGTATGCTGTGCCTCTTCAGGAAGTCGGTCACGATGGCGGATTTATGAGCCGGTGCGTTGTCATGGAATAGATGGATATCTCTGGTAGCAGTGCGCGTTCCACAACTTTTGGCAACACTTTGGAGGCATGCAAATGTTCAGTGACACTAGCAAAGTCAGGCACAGGTACCTGGACGAGCTTGCCTTTTCCCTCGAAATATAGTGCGTATAAAACTCTCTTGACAGTTAGACTACATCGAGCGATTTGTGGTCTCTGTTAATTTTCTCCTCCCCAAACATTATTATTTTCTCTTGAGTAGGTCTCTAAAGAGTAAATTCGTGTGTCATAATCTGTGACAATCTCAATTCAAATGTCTCTGATCACGCTTCTCATGTCTGGACAATCTCAATTCAAATGTCTCTGATCACGCTTCTCATGTCTGGACAATCTCAATTCAAATGTCTCTGATCACGCTTCTCATGTCTGGAGAATAGCTGTTTTGCGATTTCAACCCGAGTCTCTCTTTGGTCAGCAGTCAAGAAAAAATGCGGGACCCATGTTGCATAAACCTTTTTGAGCTTCAAATGATTCTTCAGTGTTTTAAAAACAGCGGACGAATTAATGCCAATGATAATATAAATATCTTCCAATATGTATCGAGCATCTTCATCAATTTCCCCCTTCACAGAGAGCCCGGAATTTACAGTATGCTTTTTGCACAGTAACAGAATTGTTTTTCCTCCCACATTTCTACGTCACTGTCATTTACCTATGTTACGTCATACGCATATATCTGCATGCGTCCAACGTGCTGCACGTGTAGCTGCATATCATTTTATAAAACGTTATTTTGTCTATTGATTGGAATTACATTTATTCACAGGTTCAAATAAATTAATATTACTGATGACACTATGAACGGACTATTCCATTTCAACACAAGGGTGACACTATCGGGAAGAGGAAGGGTGCAAAATTTAACATTATGATGACACTATGGAGGAAAAGAGGAATGGAACAATATGGATATACGGGGGTAAATGAGAACTGAACATGACGGAAGACACTATTTGGGACAGACGTGCTAAAGGAGACGAACGTCAACTGATGGGAAAAGCAAATACATTGTAACCGACCTGCATTGTGACAGACCTACATTTATCTTAATCGCTAAACACCCCCTAATTACAGATAATCATTAGTGTTGAAGAAATATCTAGGGGATAACGGGGTAGGTGAAGATAGATGAACATACTTATGCTTACAAGCCAACACACCATATTACATGCAGAAGGAGGGAATATTATTTTGTTTTCATATACACATTTTATCATACATACAGTAGGAGGAGGTACTGTATGCTTTTTCATACACAGGTGCATACCATCATACATACAAAGGGAATGGGGATACGGTATATATTTGTATACACACATACAAAGGGAGGGTCTATTTGTTTGTTCACACATATTCACACACACACAGACCAACATAAATACAGAGAAGTTGACAATGAATGATCCGTATTTCCTTTCCTAGCATATTGTAGTGATCCTAAAAGGGCCTTTGGTTTTTGCCTGGAGAAGGGCCGTTGATTTTAATTTCCATGGCAACAGCAACTGGAGTTATATCTCTTCTTCAGTATCCCGCTACAACAATCGCATAACATATTTCCTTCACTATCTCCTCCATTCATAACTTTACTGGGATATAATCCATTTCGTGCTTTTTATAGTATATGTTCTAAAATGGCGTTGATTTTCGACATGCCTTTCGTTGTGAAATATTCTTGAAAAGAACTAATTTTTATACTATGGAATTATTGGGAATAAACCATTCTATATGTTGATATGCATTTCATTGTGGTTGTGAAAGTTGTGTGGAGGAGGTAAACATGCAAAGTTAGTGTATGATATGGTCACAGCCTATGCTTTGATTGACCAGAAAACAGAATCGTTGACACCAGTAGCTTTTGATCGGCCGTTAAATGCTAATATGAGGGACAAGTACTGCCAAGTATTGGTGTGTGTAATGGACTATAAGGTCACTGTTACCGTTGGGGCTTCTATTATGATTGGAATGTTGCTCTGAGTTCAGCTAAGATAATTGAATGTATGTAATATATATGACAATGAATGGTGGTCTGACCCCACACAAGTGGTTTCCGTCCGTTGTCCTACAGCCTAGAAGAAGGTCAAAATAATTTGGTTCTCCGAACTACTAACATGTAATTACACAGATTACCCTATCTTACATTTTGTTATAAAAGTTTTCAAATCGGACAACAATACAAAATACACATATAGTTTACCCATTGTAAGACCGTTTTTCAATTGTTTCTTCTTTCTTTTTTCCATCACCTAACTCCTGTTTGTAGATTCTCACTGTCATTCAAACGTGTAGTAGTCCATTTTTGTCTTTCTGTTTTTGAGTTTGGTGTTTTTTGTGCAGTAAGTTGTTTCTGTCCCTAGTGGTGAGCTTGATTAGCTCGAAACGTTGGGAAACACACACACACACACACACACACACACACACATATATATATATATATATATATATATATATATATATATATATATATATATATATATATATATATATATATATATATATAGAGAGAGAGAGAGAGAGAGAGAGAGAGAGAGAGAGAGAGAGAGAGAGAGAGAGATTTGAGAAAATATTTCTTGTCCGTATGATTTATTTCGGACGTACGGATACCTATCTATTATTGAACTTGTACATATGTAGATGGACGGATAGTTGGGTGTGTGAAAAGGTAGAAAAAGCAAAAGACGGACCAGCTTACCTATGTTATCACTCATCCATACAGCTTTAGAATACTTTATTCAATAACATTATTTTTTTTCCTGACTCGTTACTGCAAAAGACCGTTACAAAAGTACGTTGTAAAATAACACAAAATGGTACTCATTTTAAACAATAATTAAATATGAGGGTTTAAAATCAACCTTACACATAGCTACAATATTTTGTTTCTGTTTTTATATTTTATTTTGTTATTGTTGTTAAACTGGAACTCATCCATCACTGTAGTTCCTAGATGGCGTAAGTGTTTTGTGAGATTTATAGACTACTTCTCTGTTTCAAAAGGCTTTTTGTTTCTGAAACAGAGAACCGAAGGGGATAGTACCAATAAGCCATCTGGAAAAATAATGAGATACATTGCTAAGTGCAAAATTATGTGGACACTCCTGTTCAAAACTATACAAAAATGAAGAACGAAACAACTCGTTGATTTATAAACGTAACTCTCCACTTGTAAAAGAAACATATATGCAAAACATAAATATTATATAAATTCCATTACTTACTGTCGACACACTTTCATGAAGAGATGTGTCCTATTTAGCAATATTTAATGAAACAGTATTTTGGATGAACTCAGGGGATGACAACTGACAGTGGTATCCTCCATATCCTATTCTAAGTTTTGTAGTCTTCGAAAACGCACCGGATGTTGTAATGATTATTTAACTTCACCAAAGAAAATAATAGAATTGGTATGTTATCATTCTGACATGTTTTAAATGACCGACAAAATCCTGGTACTTTTCAGTACATATTTGTATCCTATGTGCACTCACAAAGACTAATAGCATGCACACAAATTTGATTTAGCGCAATAGTGAATGGTAGAAGCATAACTTAAACTAACGGTTAGACTTGCTGTGTGATAAATATTCCCAACAGTGTAATGACCTTCTTGTTGGACTGCAACCTCGAACTTAAAAACAACCAATCATTATTATGATCAGTCTTTGTTTTCCTGTAGCTAATTCCTGCATCATTAAAAGAACATGTAAGAAGGGTGTAAAATAAAAAACAAATAAATGGAACATGTTACGACTCAGTAACTGAAAGGTACTTTCATGTGTGTGTATATCAATCGGACTCTGGTCAAGTTACAATGCCAAATGAAATAACTTAACGCAATTCGAACTATTAGACGGTATAACTTGAAATAATGTATTTACGTCATGGAGTCCAACATAAGCGCACCACTCCAGTCAGTCCCAACCATGTCGATGTAAGGCAACAGTACTGTCTCTTTTGCGTGACGCATTCGTAAAGACACTGGAGGCATGTCTGATTGAAACTGTTATCCGGTACTTATCAGTGTTGCTTTACATATTTTGTTTTCATTCGTGAATACACTGCACTGCGAAGATTGTGCAATTGCATTGTACATATCACATAAACTTGCTTCACTCAGTAGAAAGGGGGAAACTAATGCCAACACCCTCCCCTACTCCCACATAACGCAAGGTAACTAACACTCGCAGTTCACATTAAGACCCCTTGATGATTCCGTTCTAATTTGCCTATACTAACTGCGCATTTAGTCACTCGTAACTTACACCACCGTAAAGAAGACATTCTAAACCTTTCCCCATGTACAATTTAAGTACCTTACTGATTTTAAATGGCCACTTTTACTCGAAGTTTCTCCGTAGCTTCGCGTCATGTCCACTTTATCATTCTTTTCGAAGACAACACTTCCGGTCTACTTCAGAGTGAATGCGACTATTTGGCATTATGTATATAAAAAATGAATACCCAAACAATAAGATCAATTTAAATTATAATTCAAGTCGAGTTCATTTTCTTTCAGGATCATTTGGAAAATAAAATTTTGTACATTTTTTCAACTAATCTCTTCGTTTACTATACGGTACACGTATCGTAGAGGTCATGACCCTTACATCGTTTGCATAGAAGAAGAGACATCCCGAATGTCAAATTTTATGACAAGAGGGAAATTCGAAATAGTTTTTATTATACATAATACCCAATAGTCGCATTCACTCCGATGTAGACCGGAAGTGTTGTCTTCGAACACAACGATAAAGTCACGAAACAACAGAGAATCTTCAAGTAAAAGTGGCCATTCGAATCTCACTGAGTCTTTGTCAAAGGTAGAATTACGAAACAGAGACAAACAAGACAAACAACAAACACCAAGAAAATGTTGAATTTACAAAACTTTACATGATTATGGATCTGATAGTATTATTTCAAAATTGTGGATATCACGCCTAGTTGGTCTGAACTCAGATGGTAAAATGACAATCTAGTTGTTTTTGACCTACAAAAAGACCAAGCTCGAAAAATGCAGAAATGAATTGCACAAAAATTTAGGAAGTTAAACCCTTCCAAAGATGTAGAATTCGGTACACAAACATTAAATATTAAGCGTAAAGAAACCTTTAAACAGATAATTATTTTATTTTGGTTTTTATTTATATTTACATGTGGGTGCCCGTTTGGAGTCTTCTTGATTTAAGACGCTGGGTTTAGTGTTCTTGGACTGCGTATCCAGTAAGATACCTTGCCTTCCCTGGTTTCGGAACTTGAGTTGCGGTTGTGGTCAATTGCAGTTAGAAAATGTCACTTAAAGTGTGGCCAGGGGAAGATAAGTGTTCTGCTACCGGACTTCTGTCCGACTTCTTTGTTATCCAATCAGATCTGTGAAGATTGATCCTTTTGTGTAGTTTTTCGGTTTTACTGACGTACTGAAGGCCACAAATCTTCCATGTGATGAGATAAATTACATTCTCTGTTTTGTTTGGACCATGTATGTTCAATTGTTCGCTCGTCACTGTGCTAGAGAATGTGTTTTTCTCTCATATGTTGACATGTTTTGCACCTTTTATTACCACAGGGCCCAGATGTGCCAGTATGGTCTTAGCTAGGGATTGCCGTTAACTTTACTCTAACAAGGATGTCTCTGAGGTTTTTCTGTGTGCGGGAGGCTACTACTGGTTTGTTCGGGAGGATTACGTTTAGTGTGTCACACGATTCCCTGCGTCAAGGATGGGGAGAATGTGTAATAAATAATAAATAGCGCAGGAATTTGCCATTGCGTGTCATGGATGTAGGGGGTTGAGGGGGTAAATATAAGAGCTCGGTTTCAGAAAAGAGTACATTCAGAAAAACACTCACGAAGAGACCGTGTTAATGGAGTATTTTCTGTGGAGTTTCAGCCTTTTCTCGACTTTTAGTTCAAGGAGGATTTGATCGGACTGGTCTTTCTTATTTACTATTGATAAGGATGTGAATGAGAGCTGTTTCCAGACCTGTTTAAAGGTTAGGCAAATATTTGATATCGGGAATGGTAATATAACGCGAAAATATATCGTTATACCGTAGTAATCCTCCAGATAATTAGGGTATTGGAATATTTTTTAATTAAATAGTTTTCTTTGTGATATGTTTCAAATACGCTTTTTTAGTCTGTAATTATTGATTGCATGAACTGATGATTTCATTTTTAAGAGACTTTACATGTATGACACTTTTCAAGATGGCAAACTGATATTGTTTATTGGGCTTGATTACCGTTTGATTACTGGGCTCAGAGCTTCAAGCATGTGAGGTCAATTACCGGAAGAACTATGGCGAAGAATTAGTTTAGCTTTACATTAAATTTTTCACTTGATACATTTCTTCAGAATGATATATATCTCTTTATATTATTCTAACCAGAAACTAGTTCTTTAATCTTAATTTAATTTTTTTTTCAACCAATCGCTTGCTGAAAAAATAGTTTCCAAATTACCAGAATCGTTTTTGTAATTCACTGAGACAGATAAATTAAGTGCTGTTTTTATCAATTTTCTACAATGTGTTTTTTTTTTACTTATAGCTATAATATTAGTAAGGGGGAATACTTTCCAGAATGTAATGAAAACTTAAGGTCTGATCTCATTTCAGAAGTGGTGTACTTTTCAATTGCAACTGAAAACAATGACAAGAATTACAGAACGAATATTTTCTTCCAATACTTCAGATTAGAAATGTTGTCTCAAATTGCATGACTGTCACAAAAAAACTAGAACATATTTTGAATGTTTTTCAAACGTGTGCAATGCTATAATGTTCATGTTTATTTTTGTTTAATGTCCTCCATCTTTCTCCATACTAATACATGTAATACTACTACTGCTTTTCCCCATACTAATACATGTAATACTACTACTGCTTTTCCCCATACTAATACATGTAATACTACTACTGCTTTTCCCCATACTAATACATGTAATACTACTACTGCTTTTCCCCATACTAATACATGTAATACTACTACTGCTTTTCTCCATACTAATACATGTAATACTACTACTGCTTTTCCCCATACTAATACATGTAATACTACTACTGCTTTTCTCCATACTAATACATGTAATACTACTATTGCTTTTCCCCATACTAATACATGTAATACTACTACTGCTTTTCCCCATACTAATACATGTAATACTACTACTGCTTTTCCGCATACTAATACATGTAATACTACTACTGCTTTTCCCCATACTAATACATGTAATACCACTACTGCTTTTCCCCATACTAATACATGTAATACTACTACTGCTTTTCCCCATACTAATACATGTAATACTACTACTGCTTTTCCCCATACTAATACATGTAATACTACTACTGCTTTTCCCCATACTAATACATGTAATACTACTACTGCTTTTCCCCATACTAATACATGTAATACTACTACTGCTTTTCCCCATACTAATACATGTAATACTACTACTGCTTTTCCCCATACTAATACATGTAATACTACTACTGCTTTTCCCCATACTAATACATGTAATACTACTACTGCTTTTCCCCATACTAATACATGTAATACTACTACTGCTTTTCCCCATACTAGGTGATCTTCAATAACGAAGACTTCGACGAAGATGTTGATTTATCTTTTCCACGGCCTTTTAATGGCATTCTTATGGCTGATCCTTATTACATGAGATAGGACACGGGCCGTGGCTTACGATCTCAAGAACCTTCCGCAATAACCTTGCTATTTTAGGAGCTCCGCTTGCTGAAGAATATTTGGCTTTAGTGTTATTTGTAGCTTCTTTGGCCTGTCTAGTTTGTGCAGTAATAATCCTTGTGTTCCCATTTTAATTAGTATGATATCTGTCTTCATTTTCAAGTTCTTTCTAAGTTCGCTGTCCAGGTAACAGTATTTGGTTACTTTCTCTTGGTTCTTGCGTATGAAGTTCTCTTCTTGTCTTTCAGTACTCTTTCGGGCCTCCCGTACTGTATCCTGTAATCAGTCCAGATGTTGAGATCCCACTGGATTTAGGCCGTTTTTCTCTTCAAACCGCTTTCTCTGACCTTTGATCCTACCTCTTGCTTGTACACTCAAGCATATATTTGTTACACATT
This sequence comes from Margaritifera margaritifera, assembly GCA_029931535.1. Taxonomy (NCBI): domain Eukaryota; kingdom Metazoa; phylum Mollusca; class Bivalvia; order Unionida; family Margaritiferidae; genus Margaritifera; species Margaritifera margaritifera. Next base: position 782,265 of record JAQPZY010000997.1, read on the forward strand.
ATTATTATTATTATTATTATTATTATTATTATTATTATTATTATTATTATTATTATTGGATGTATATACATATAATCTGAATTATGGCATGTAAACATCAAGAAAAGGGTACCTGTTCGACCATGATTATGCAAAGATAAGCACCCTGGCTGCAAGGTAAACAAATATGCCATCCTTCTCGGACGCAGCTAACCATATGAATAAGAAGCCACTTGCAATTGATATCTGCTCATACGAAACTTCATTCAGAGTTTATGAACGAATCATCAGAACAGAGATTACCACTCCTGATCTTTAGTATTGCTGTTTTCTGTAGAGTCAACGTGTTCTTTGAAATAGTTATTATTTCGCAAGAGAGTTATTTTCAACTATTATGAAACAATTACCCAGAAATGACAAGGATGGAGCAGTTGAAACAATTTCAATATGTATATGTTATATTGTGGCAACTACCTAGGTATCTAACATCAGTGACCGATCTTCTCTCTGAGTAAGAAAAAGTAAACATTCCAGGTGAACATAATGATTCACAGATGACCAGATTTGACATTGCTCTGATATCAATCGGAACTTCAATTAAAGAATGTTTGGCTGACATCTAGTAGTAGATTGCTGGAGCATGGTGATTTGACAATTATTGTGAACCTTTATCTTTGCCTTTTTAAATAGAATGTTGGGCGGGGAAGGGGGGGTGTTTGGTTTTTTATTTATTTTGTTGTTGTTGTTTTTTATTTTATGTAAACGAAGAGCATTGTACTGTGGAGACAGTCCAATATAAAAACCATTTTTTGTATTATTATTATTGACTATTTTTTTATGACATGTGAATTACTAAACGCACTGTGTACCAGTGAACGCGACACTTCGTATTTATTGCGGAACTAAAGTATCCAAGGATTAAAGCACTTCGTCTATTATTGGTGTGCTCTTTTGATGCAAATCTTTTTCACTGGCTCATCGAGAGAGTTGCACTTTAAAAAGGTACAGAGTAGACCCGATTGTACTGTGATATCCTTGGCAATTAGACTTTACCTATAAATGAACAGGTAGAAATAGAAGCAAAACATTTAGTTTTATCTGTTTGCATAGATATAATATCAATTGACAAACCTGACGAGGCCCAGTTATTTTCCTTAAACAGTCACCAGCATGTAAGTGGGGTAAAATACTAGCGACACTGTAAACTATTATTATTATTATTATTATTATTATTATTATTATTATTTACACAGAGTTTGAAGAATGTTACTGTTTATTGCTCTTTATCATGAGATTGGACCGATTCTCGCAGTCATAGTTCTCGAATACGTTCCTTTATATCCTGGCTGTCGCTAGGTGTGCTGCCTTATTGAGTAGGCCAGGCACGAGTGTCACACAATTGTTCTCAATGCATCTACTATTTTTGGTACGATTTCATTTTTCTTGTTTTGATTCCTCTCTCAGATTTCTAGCCGTGTTGGTATACTTGACTACTTTCTTCTGCTCCTCACGCTGGTTGAAGGATGTTCAATATTTTGTGTCATAAAGGTTACTATATGAAAACTGGGACAAGCTTCATGAAAATATGATGACATTCCTTCAAATTAATTACGTTTTATTCTAAAATTCAATTTTAAACTTTTACATTCTGAAAGTTGATAGAAGATCTCATTTCAGTCACTCCCTTGCACATACTAAATTGCAGAGGATACAAGGTCAATCCAAGTTGTACCGACCGCAAGCTATTCTTTAATTCAGCGGTGGGGGGGGGGGGGGGATACAAGGAATGTTGTATTTCAAGCGATCGTGTGTTGGGAGTATAAACAAGCTAAATAATCATTGTATTTTTCATTTTAATTTGCGCTTGCTCAGATATATCTGCGGACACATTATCGATAAATACGGACTGTACTCATCCATGCCTTCCTGTGGTCTCAAATTTTATTGTGCATGTCATTTATGTTCATAAAAGTGCATTTGTTCTTTACTCAGGTTTTAAAAACCCTGGGATAGTTATGCAGTTTTTACGTATTCCTGTAATTATTTGGTGTTTCTGTGAAATGTGTGCTTCTTGTTGTCTTAGTACGATGGTGAATACACCATGAGCACAAATTGCTCTAAATTTCTAGTGCTTATTATACATTTTCTAATCAAACCTACCCAAAAATAAAAATATCACATTGACGAACATTTGATAAATGGCCAATTTAAGTTCACTAGAAGTTCAAGCAAAATATCATGGCTAAGCTTTACCTAAAGGATGAGAAGTATTATTGTGAGTTATCTTTCGTGAACTATATAGTTTATTTAAATCCTTTGAATATGACTTTCAGCCTTATGTTATGTATATGAACACACGAGTCATTGCATCTTTTATTGAAAATACTAGTTCGGTGATAACGAAAACAGTATGTTGGTGCCAACACAGAGTATATTAAATCCCCCAAAACAACAAAGGGAATATGCATCTATTTTGTAACAATGCATCTTACCAGTAAATCCTGAAGTTATTTATACTATCTCATGCTCATTAGTTACAGGAAATATGTAAACGCCTCTCGTATATAAGAGTCATCTGGTACTGAAAAGTTCATTATTTACGTCAATTTTCTCTCTTTGTCAACCACTAATATCTGGCCTTTTGCGTTTTGTACTTATGGTCGGTATATATTTAGAAATCCCACAGTATTTTGACCAGGTCGTTGTTAACTATTTTATCTGCCACATGCTCGTATCTCTTGGTTTTGGCCTTGATCTTATATTTCTGCCACAGCTTCCATTGTATCTTTTGTTGCTCCATTTTTCAGTCTTTCTAGACTAACCTGCTGAAGATTTCACTGAACATTTTACTGTTCGTTTCTTACTTACTGTTGTATATTCTGAACACCGGAGGGACATTATGATCTTGTATACTTGCTGTTTGTTCCCGTTCACTATTGGTGCCTGGTCTTCTGCTGTCAACGGTATTCATCCCGTCTCCTTCTTCATGACACCCATAAGTATCCCTCCACCAGTGTTAACACCGGCTTGTTGCTCTGTTTGCTTCATGACGCATACACCACCTATCGTCTCTACTCAGATTTCTTTATTTCTCCTTCGCTCTTGATAATTCCTCTATTTGTTTCAGTTTCTTACAGTTGGCCTTCTTTTTGGACAATGACTGGAGGTTCTTCTTCACTGTTTCTCACATATATAAGTTAGATTACATTTCGTTACCTCAATACAGTATTTTATACTTATTCATCATGCCTCTTCAGCTTGGTTTTCACGGAAAATACCATTCATCGACATCGGCTCTTTGAATAAGTGAACCATGGATAGACAGCAGCTTCCAAGTCGTTCCGTCAGGACCGTTTAGCTCTTCCTCTGTACAAACAACGATGTCAGCTGTGCACCTGAAGATTGCGACTGTCTATACGTTGAGGCCGTGACTATGTTGACACCATTTAGTTTCTAGCCTAATTCTTTATTTAGCCTTTGAGTGTACTCTTTTCTAATTTTATCCATCACTGCATCATGCTTCATACCATCCGCATTGGAGTTCCTGTGTATTTGTATTCATCTTCAACTGTTTTCATTCTTTGGTCTTCCAGAAGCTTGGAGTTTCGGTTATCCTTGTATAGAAGGTGATTGATTTTTCTGGAGTTCTTCCTTTATATATATATCTTTAAGCATAAGTGTAAGAATGATTAATGATATTATGAACATTTGGAACATACCTCGTTCCGACATCTCCAAAGATATTAAAGTGGGTCGTTGGCTTGGTCTCGAAGCCATCATAATGCGGGCCATGGTTAATTGTATGTTTTAGGCGATTGTAACAAGCTGCATACATTCCAGGATCCATGGGCGTGGCCCATGGTTGTATTTATGGCTTTTTTTACAGTATAGAGCACCATTTCAATTATTATCTGGTTATGTGCATTCGTATTTCGACGAAATTCCCTTTTATTGCTGGAAAACGATTTTTTGTTTCAGGTGATAGCATGTCTGTTCGGCGATCATCCCGTTAGCAACTTCTATGTAATGGACAGGAATTTCGAAGTTCTATATTTCTTGGCTATTTGACACTTATCCTTGTCTCTTATATCCTAGACCCTTCAACCTTTTTTCTTTCATTCTGGTCTGTTATAATCAGCTCGTATTGAACTTAAGCAGAAAATAATAAACACTGCGTTTTCAAATGTACATTGCTGAATGAAAAATGTTACGCTACAAATGGTTGAAATTGTCTTGAAACTTATATATGTGTAAAAATGACAAAGGTTGTATGAAACCAATCTTTTTGTCAGTGATATATAATTTTTAGAATTTATTTGTGCATCAATAATTCTATAAGGCCAATTAGTATCATAATTAGTCGTGACTTTTAAATTTTGAGTAAGGTACCATTTTAAATGTGATAGAGATCGTATGCAGGTACCAAGAAGAAATAACTTTTTTGTTACTGCGGATTGCGATGTAGAGAGAAACTGCTGACGTTTATTAAATAAAAATCGAGGTACTACTAGTAGTAAAATTAATAAAATATGTAGAAGCACCAAATATGGGTCTTTCTAAAAAGTTCAATGGTTCTATGATGCATTCACTATCAGCCACTGACACAATTTTAACAGATCGATGTTGAGCTGACCCCGGAAATTATTGAGATTTCACCCAAGCGGTATTTTTATCAAGCAGCAAAATATTATTTCATTTTTCGATAGGCATAGCTGTTGTATCATTATTTGACGAAAGGTTTCTACCTTAAACAACATTCATGACAAAAAACTTTATATTAACTTATGATGCTGATTTTAAAGAACATAGGCAGATATTTCTGATTTCTTTTAAAAAAAAAAATTGCTCTCTAAACAATTTTGATGGCATTGAATCAAATTGGATTTTAATTACAATATGGGATTATATAATTCATAATTTGAAATTACTTTTATTTCGTTTCACATACAAGAATCCTTAAATATCTATTTACGTCTCAGATGTGTAAAATGCACACCAGTTCGTGTCACCAGCAAAGATTGCTTTGGCTAATCTATAAGTAGCTGGAAAAGTAGCATAGGTTTTTCATTTTCATTGTGGTGAAAATGAGGGTGATTGTTATCAAGAAAAGCAAAGTTCATTTAAAGACATTTATAACTGATATCTGTTGCTAGTAATAGTTTCTATGTGGGGTCATCTGAAAGTTATTTTGGGGATGAATAACTCGGAAACTTCTCAACAATTAATTTGTTCAAAGCCATGTTTCGAATAACTAGTTTTGCCTGTTCTTAGTTTGAAGAGATTTTTGGGAAGCTAGGATCTATTCTACTCTCAAAAGGTTTCTTTTTTAAAAAAATCGATATGATTGCTAGTGTACAAGTTATCTTTTTCTCAGAAGTTAGGTCATGCTGATTTTCTTTTGAAATGAATTTCGATTACAAAAAAGGTGACAAAGTATGCAGAATGATCCGTTACATAATGGGCAATAAGTTCTAAAACTTACGCATATAGTCTCGAGATATATGTATATTTTGCATGACTATTGTAGCCATTTTTAAATCGGTCAATATTTAAGGTTTGCATATATGCATAGCGATCCGTCCAAATTTAATAAGGGCTTTAATAGCATAATTTCTATGCTTTATTGAGTACTGGGCGATTTCCTATGCGCACGGTGTCTTGACGCGAGAAGAATGTCACCTTCGTCCAATTCGCAGGAGTAACAGGGAGAAATGTGCACCTCACAAAATACAATATAATTTGCGTTTCATAAGGGAAACAATCCCGAACGGCACTAACTGCAATATGCAAATAGAGCTAAGGCTGCAAATGAAAGCGTGTATACAGCTCAAGTATTTAAGCTGTTGATAAATGTTAAAAGGCTTTTCGATTTTTTTAGACACATGAAACAGGTTATTAGAGGAAAGTGTGGAGGTATGTAAAAATCAACTTGAACAATCGAACATGAGTATCAATACTCTAAACGTTTCGCTTCACAAGGAGCTAGGTGTCATGTATTATATATATATATATATATATATATATATATATATATATATATATATATATATATATATATATATATATATATATGAATTGGTTCAAATAAGTACTATCATCTTCATATGGCATCGTCTTCACAAAACCGACGACTCAAGAGGCTAATCATTAATGCTTACTGGTTTATTAACTTATTAACAATGTGTTGAAATTGTACAATTATTATCAATAAAAGTATAATTTCTTTGTACGTTCCGTCTCCGAGTAACAGAATAAATAAGAAATGTTCGTTTCGTAATCGCATTAGCAACTACCACTTTCACGTGAAATACTAAAATACGTCAAAAATTTACGCCCAGACCGTGCAGACAAGTAGTCTTTTTCCTCCGTCTTTCATATTTTTTCTCTGTTCAACAAGCCCAACTCCTAGTCTTATTTCAAGAGGGTAGTTAGAAATGTAGAAATCTAGTTACATTTCCATATCTACATACCATCCCAAATCAAGGAGAGATGCGCATGCATGAGAACACGTACACATTTACTAACGCATGTGCACATTCGCACACACGAAATATTTCGAATAATTTCAACATAAATATTTTTAAAAAATGGAGGACTAGAAGACAAAAGGATTTCTGATAAAAGTAGGAACTCTTGGCAAATCCCGTTGTAGATGAAGGTACATGCAACTTCCATCCAGCTTTGATCTAAAAGTAGACGATTAATGTTGGTATGAAAATGACGTTTATTTGCCTGGCAAAGACATATTCTGTATATAATACGTTACAATTTAACTTGGATGACTTTGTAACGATTAAAATATTAGTTCCTTTCAAAACTTGGTTCTTATTAATAAGTACATGTATGTTTGAGAGATGGATCTTGTTTTCAATCATGTTCTTTCTTTCAAATTCATTCCAATCAAATACATTGTCTAAATACTATTAATGTTCTACTTCAGTTTAATAATGGCTATTTTCTACTGTATTAAGAACATGCTTATTTTTTATGTCATTTTAATAACGGATATTTTCTTGTCTTAGGTAACATTTATTTTCTATTTCATTCAAATTATGTCCTTTCTCTATTTCAAATAAATAATGTGAATTTTGTAGTTCTTTCAGATTATAATGTTCTTTCGCTTCTTCATTAAAAAAATAATGTTTATTTTCTACTCTGTTGCGATTTCTCCTCTCGACAGAAAAGAAAAAACCCGCTTCTCATTCAGATCCTGATATAAGTAGTTCTTCGACACCAGTTTTTCACGATGATATTGGTGATATTCAGTTCAGTTTAATATGTATGATCTTATATCTTCAGATAAGTATATAACTTGATGTTCTGTCTCTCCATTAAATTTGGTAGTCTTAATTGCATATTTTGTTAATGGAAATAATGTAAAGCAACGCCAGCAGAAGCAATACTACTAGTAGTAGTTGTAGTAGTAGCAGTAGAGGTAAGAGGAGGAGAAATAGTAACGGTAATTGCATTAGCAGCAGCAACATGAGTAGTAGCACTAATAGGAGTTTTTAGTGATGTTGGTAGTGATGGTGGTGACAGTAGTTGCAGTAGTACTACAGTAACAGTAGTACTTGCTGTTGTTGTATTAGTAGTAGAAGAAGGTGTAAAAGTTGCAGCAGCATGAATAGCAGTAGTAGTAGTAGTATACACAGGAGAACTTTGAGTAAAAAAAGTAAATAAAGTTTCTATTCCTGATCAATATTTTTTATAGTTAATTTAAGTTCTCACTGACTATCTACCAAAAAGCCACAAGCTTCTTTTTTTATTTAGATTTACCTTTCTAGACAGACCGACAAATGGGCGAAGGCTACGCATTTTGGACGGAGTAAGTTGAAATAGATTCCACCTATTTCTGTAGCTGCCGTTTCTGGTGAGAGTTTTAGACAGTTGTAAAAGTCCGCTTCACAATCGCAACTCAGACTGTAAAATAAAATTGAATATTTTTGGTGTGTGAATTATTTTGATAGTTTTCATTTACATTCAAGCCCCCATTAGTATTACAGCCACTTCAAAAGCACACTGTTTCTGCTCATATGTATCGATCCTTTGGATGGGGGAACACTTTTTTGGCGACGACGGCGTGTTCGTCAACCTTGTAAAATGTTTGTGTCAACGGTTTGCAAGTCAGATATATTTTACATTAGTGTCTGTATTCAATTGAAACTTTGGAACAATGTTGTGTGCCTCAAAAGTGTGACTGCTAGAATTAGTGTCTCACCTGCTCGATATAGCGTTCCTCGTTACCCTTGTTGTGTGAATTTATCCCTGTTATCAAGTAACATTTATATTATTATTATTATTATTATTATTATTATTATTATTAAATACAATTAACAAACAACCAAATTTGGATGACCAAGTGAGTTGTTATCGCACGTTAAAAGAAAAGAAAGATACAGCCAAGTATGCTTTACTTCCATTATCTGCAGTGCCTTCCATAACTTTGACAATGCCATTATATTTAGTTGCCTTGTAAATGAAAGTTTAGCAATTTTGAAATCTATTTGATTTTCAAAGCAAGCTAATTATATGGCTGTATTTTTATATATTCTCATTTGCTTTTGTGTACATGTGCTCAATCCTGTAGAAAACAACAAAATTAAATGTAGTATGGCATTGCTAATACAGCTGAAGTGCCATTCAATGCATACAGCTACTATGAAATACTAAGTGAGTTTCCGAGGTGTCCATGTGCCAATATGGTTTGTATAACACATCTTTCCTTCATTTCAGTTCTGATTCTAAATACCATTTTATTTTTTACCATTTTATTTTGCCAGTTTTTTAATCTCACTGATCGTAACTGATTTTTCATATTTTATGTAAAATAACCTTTACTTAGTCGTCAGATGGTGCAGTGGGAAATTATTAATTTGTTCTTCACAAGTGATAGATTCTGTTTTTATTACCTTGGAAAGAGCCCATTGTTGGTCAAGCCCATGAAACTTTGAAAGGAACTGATTTTGATTGGACAAGTGTCGTGCGCTCTACAACAGGCATCAGTAAAGGCGTACTTTCCCAAATCAAAACCGCTTATGGCCCTGTTTCCAATGCCGCACCATTTTGTACCTGAGAAACACAATTTCAAGGTAGAAAATTACTGTGTCTTGTTAATTGTTTAAAAATAATCCTTTACATCTCTGTTTAGTAATAAAGAGGCCAAATAGTCACCTTACGAGAACTGTGCATGAACTTAGAATGTTCCCATGCTTAGTTTTCTAAACACCTTCAGCCGGCCCCCAAAGATTGTTGATCAAAATTGTATGATCTGTTTACAGGGAGTCTATCTTGAAGGCCGAGTTTCGAAACCGGCTGGTTGGGCTAGAGTGTTTAAGTGCTATAGGTTACATATAAACTGCAATTTGGCAAGTGGGTGTACATAATTGTCTACCCAATCGAACATGGTTAGAAAATCAAAAAAAAACTATAAATAGATATTGTTGTTAGAGGCTAATTAGCCTCTTTACAGCGAAGTGACTGTGATAGGTGATCACTCAGATCTGAAGCTTTACCTGGCAATCATTTACCAAGGACAACCAGCTAATCAGATCCAGTTAGAACCCACTTTACCATGAACATCTCCCATGATCATGGTTTACATCCATATTCATATAATAAGCAATGATCACAACAAAAAAGAAGGAATTGATTGCATACAATTACAAATATATAGATTGGTTAAGACCTACAATTTACTGTAAGAATTGAAGAGAAAGACAATAATGAGGATAGGAAAAGGGAAAAGGTTTAAATCATTTACATCGTCACGATCGCTCAGCTTATTATGTTATTATAATAATGTATAATTTAACTTTAAAGCACTGGAGACAATCGTAAATGCAGTTGTATTCTTAATTCATGATCAGACTCCGTTCTTTATATACCGCATTCTTAACACCGAAACTGCGGCATAGTACGGTCCCGTTACAGGTGCGAACACTTAAAACGCACCTGGAACACGCGACAATAGACGCGTAATAGACGTAGTAATATAACCTTTTATGGTTGATGTTATGCAAAACACCCAACCAAACCAATCATTTGTTGATGCAACTGTACCAGCAGCTTTTCATTTATTATCATTACAATCAAATATCTCAATGCCCACGCATATGAAGACTCTTGGGATAAAAATGGCTAAATGTCTTTGCGTACCTGGATAGATGATGAATCGCTTTCTTCTTGGTTCCACGCCTTCTTTTAAATGATGATGAAACACTTCGCAGGATCTCGTCACAGAGGCAATGAACATCTCTGACACAGAGGCAACGGATGGAGGTAAAGTTACAAAATATGATTGATTCACCGGACTTCTAAAATATAACAACAAGTAATATATCACTTTTCAAATTAACACTTTTCACCTCATGTTTTGTGAATATGAAACCCATGCATAATAACCACCCAACTGCGAAGAGCGTAGACAAAGATCTGCCGTCGCATATTGCGCTAGTAGAACTGGATCAAAGCTGTTGGCACTTGGGTGGCTGCTAGACATGAACCAATGCGGTAACAAAGAAACACATGTATTAGAGAAATTCTAAATGGATGATCTGGTGTTTTGATACTGATGTTCAATCAATACTTCCGTATGCATAATTTTAACATACTGGTTAATCTGGACTAGACACCTGTTTCCGGTAGGTAAACAAGTTTGGTTTCATAGGGTTTTACCGTTTATCTTTTACCCTAAAATGTTCCAATTGTGCTATCACAAAATTTCCCAAAATTAATGTTAGTAAATCTTGGGAATAAACGTTTATATACTGTTTCCAATAACTTCATTTATTATACAAAAATGCCTATCTGGAAGGATTTTATTCATTATCAAACGGCAATGGTCTTACGGGATTTAAACAGAGTCATTCGTTTCATAGAATGAGCCAAACAGCAGTTTCTGATTGTCTAAATGCCAGTGATGACGCAATAGTTAAAATTAGGATTGCACACCCAGTATCGAAGTATTTAAGGGGTTTACAGTGACATCCGCGTGTCGATATGCTTGTATAAATGTCAGGTTGTTCCGACTTCTATTCTCACTGTATAGCGTAAATAAGAAGGGGTATGTAAATGTAATCAATTATCGAATCATCAATATCTACATGTATATTGAAAGCATTATGTGTTGAATTATTCTACAACCAATATGTGAGTGTGTGTATATATATATATATATATATATATATATATATATATATATATAGAGAGAGAGAGAGAGAGAGAGAGAGAGAGAGAGAGAGAGAGAGAATTACAAATATAAACCAAACAGAGTGGAAAGTGCCATCCCTGGATTCTACAGGAGAATGTTTGATAACATTAACAGAATTTTTAAATACGAATAAATAATATTATCATGCAGGTTAGAGAATTTTAATTCGTACTCTACGGAGATTCGAACCTGGAGGTTGGAGCTTACAGGCAAGGCGATGGGTGCCCTAACCCGCGAATCCGGGTTTGAATCTCCGTAGAGTACGAATTAAAATTCTCTAACCTGCATGATCATATATATATATATATATATATATATATATATATATATATATATATATATATATATATATATATATATATATATATATATATATATATGGGATATATAATGGGTCAAAAGAACATAAAATTGTACACCAAGGTTTTTGGAGAATTTATACCTGCTGTGTTGTTGGCTGCTTCCAAATGTGCGTATAACTTTTTAGCAGGTACTGTTCAATGCTAAGAAAATTTTCAGCGGATGAAATGTATTAAATGGCAGACAAAGAAGTGCCTACAGGTTGGTTAAACTTGTTTCAGCAGATAGTAGTGTTTTGACAGATGGAGGTATTGAATGATTAAATCAAAGCATTAGATTACATGTGATTTGTATTTTAGGTGTACAGTTACAAACACAGCATCTATTACACAGTCTGTTTAGACTGTATCAGACTATTTTATAATGTTAATGAGCTAATGATTTTAGGATATCAGCGTTACGACATAGATGAACATATCATAGTATGATAGTAGACTGTATCAGCGTTACGACATAGATGAACATATCATAGTATGATTCAAACAATTCATAACAGATTCAACAGTAACATTGAAATATACTGTTGCTGGTGACGGTATATGTTTGTTACCGAGTGACATAATGATGAAAATGGATATATCATTCGATAAAACAACAGTTTACAGATCTCCGGTAGATGTAGAGAAGCAACAGGGCCCGTCTCATTGAGATGACGATAAGGCTTGTCTCTTTGAGAAAACAGCGACGTTTTTACTGCCAGGTATGCTAATTCTATTAAAGGATGCATAACAATTAAAAACGCCAAAGACAATATTGACCGCATAGTTCAAGAGCCATGACACTCAGCGCAGACAAAGTCTGACCACCCAATAAACAAACAACCATTTATGTAAATACTCATGATTGTGGAAGCTGTTATGGTTTACTTTTTTGAATACTTTATGTTCTTGAATAAAGACCTCAGTTGACGAAATATGGACAAGGTATGATTATTAACCTCTAATTCTGGCAGATGGTTTGTTTACACCTTTGGTCAAAAATGCAAGTAACAAACACACTGATGCCACGACAAGTAAAATAACACGCTCAGCCAAGATAGAAATAATTTGTCCTGCTGTTTTCAAAAGTCAACTTGTTACACTACGTATAATTCCAGGTAATGCTATTGGTGCTTTTTATGTTAATTCAGACAGATAACTACAAATTTCTTGTAAGCCCTTTATTTTTGTTAGCTAGCGAAATATCTTTACCTCCTGATGCACAACGTCCACTACTTGTTCTTCCTCCACAGCCAGCCAATCCGTTTACAAACCATCCTATACATAGTACAACTTATTATATAGTTAGTGTTATCGTTAGAGATATAATAGCTATTGTTACACCCCTTTACTTGAGCCTTTCAGCTAATGGTAATCTTTCCCTAATTTTTGTTTGATTTTTTTAATGTTTTCTCTACAATTGCTCTCCAACTGTTTTATATGTCCAACTAACTGTGATCATTAACTTTCAGTACTTTCCAGCTGTTTTTGCAATACATCTTTTTGGTTGGGTTTCGTTCTTTGCTGATTTTCTTTTGTAATCTTCTAACTATTTTTCATACATTTCAACGTCAGATTTTAAAGATTATATTGTTTATTTGACAGCTACATATTTTACATAGCTCCTTGATTCTCTTTTCTCTTCTGTAGTGAATAATCTTTATACCACAAGTGGGAGTTCTCATCTTTGAATTCTTCCGTGGTAATCATCAATTATAATCTCTGCTTGCCGTACCTGTTCATCAAACAGATCAGTTGTGACTATATATGATTTGCCTCTACCTTTCTTCGAAGGGCTTGTATTTGTTGTCTTTATACAACAGTAAGTTAAAGTGGATATGTAGTATTAGGTTGTGTATTCTGAATGGTGGATGCATACCTAACAGGAAGTACCATCTGCCACCCTGTTTTATCCAGCTTAGTTCTACTAACAAGTTCCTATCAGTTGCAGTTGCTATAGTGCTGGGTACTACCATTGACTGACGTTGTCCTTCTTCGAAATTTGGACTAACTTTCCATCATGTTTATTTTTATAACAGAGTCTTTTGTTTTGTATTCTAATGTTGTACTTCACTTCATTCATACTAAGGCCTTCCTTTATGTCATCTTTATTCAGATAAAGAATTTTGTGGGAAATACTAGTATCTTCGCTTTTTGTAACATCTTCATAACATGCTAAGCCTTGGTCTGCAAACTACTAGCAAGATTTAAGTAGCATCAACTTGTATTTTTTGTGTATCTACCAGATGATCGCCTTCGTATGCAGGATTTTCAAATTCTTTCATTTCAAAATATTCATTCCCGTAGGGTTTTGTGGGTTATTTAAATAGCAAAGAAACGGATTATTCACAGCTGAAAAAAATATTTGAGAAAATTTAATTTTTGGAAGACAAAATTAGCAGTTTCATACCATCACCAAATGCAAATATCCCAATTTCTACAGAACTGGAACATTACAAACACGAATTGAACATAGTTGTTCCAAATGGAACATAAAAAGAGATAAATGTTTCAAACTTGACTGAAAAGGAACTGAAAAAAATGGAAGAGAAATAAATCAAGAAGAAGTGTGAAATTTGTATAAATGCAAGAGCTGCTCAAATTTCGAATATCAGTGTCAGCTGTTGTAATTTACACCGTGATGTCAATAATTAGCAAAATTCTTCCAATTACAGGGGCATTGTACAAAATGAACTGAAATATGACAACATGTCATCAGATGGAATTAGATACTGCATCAGATTAGTTTATAATTTAAGCTGGGTTTGCCTTTATCTGCGCTTAACGCAAGGTTAATAACTTTCAGACATATGGATTTCTAAACGCCAACATAAAGTAAGGGTCTAAAAATGTATAAGATTGTGCAGAGCCCAATACTGGAAACAATGTTTGATAAATAAAATGTTTATCTGTTGCTTTGTTGTTGAAGCATTTGTTCCTTTAACCACACTTGTCACAGTAGTAATAATTGCAGAAGTTTCTTTGTATTATGCGATTATGTATGTTCGCACAGCAAACTAAGCAGCCTTGGCAAAGCAAAACAGTTATATCACAATCAATGGTCTCCCTGAAAACAAATTCCCTGAATGTTTGCCAATCCGATTGATAGCATAAATGGCAAACTGTCCATTTCACTTGAAAGAATATATTTTGTTCTTGGCTACAACAATAATTCCGATGAACTAAAAAGCTATTTTTTACCATATCAATGACATGAATGAAACATGACTGTTTAATTTTTTAATGGTTATTGCAAACCTTATAGCATATATAAAATAGTAAAAGAGCAAAGAACTGTAAATGGTAATAATGAAGAAAGTATTGATGTTAAATGTTTGACACACAACTCAAAGATTTAAATAACTTAGAGTAATAATTACATAGTGTACATAACCAACAACAATTAAAAACTGCTAAGATTCAGTAGCCAGAAAACTATAAGGTATAAATTAAATATGACGTAGTTTGCTGCTGTCCAAACCTGAAATTATAATTTATGTTCGACCAAACATTACTATAATGGTTATTATTCGCGTTTACTAGAGTTTTGGCCTGTCTAAACTGTTTTTCACAGAGACTTTATTTCATTCATTGATAATAGTTATTAGAAGCAATTAGAGAGGGATACATTTAACAGACTGAATATCAACATCAGAAATGAAGATACAGATGGCAAAGTTAGAGATTTCGTAATATTCTTCTAATATATGTTTCCATGTAAGTAAATAGCTTAGATCATGTATAGAATGAAAAATTCTAGATATGTTGAAATAGAACAAAGAAACAAACTTTTAATAAGACCTGAATTTATTTTCAATATAAAGTACTGACGTGTCCGTAAGGTAATATATTTAAGTTATCCACTAAATAACGTTTATCATCGTAAGACCTCAGTGCTACTTAGTCCATGTTCATGCTATAGATATCATGATTGTGTGCTCTAGGTAAATTCATTTCTTCGTAATTTTCCTCGTGATTAAAAAAGCAATCTTTGTACGTATAAAATTTTTAGTTATTTTTGATCGCATATTTCTTTATTCCTTTAATACTTTCTTTTCATCGTCATACGTTTTGAACGAATAGAGTTTGGACATTACCCACAAGCTTCTCTGATTGGCACACCGCTTAGTTCATCGGTGAAAAGTCCTGAAACTTTCTTATTCATCTGTAGAATGTTAAACACGTTGTCTTTGGGGTAGTCTTTAGTGTCAACGAATTTCATATCACATTTCATATCGGTGTAAACATTTTCTGTTTCAACATAGAAGTACAGAATATATTTATCAGTTGCCAATACTATAATTCAATCACCGTATTCTTTCATTTATTTTTGTTTTAAAAAAAAAATTTTTAATTTTTTTTTTTTTTTTTTTTTTTTTTTAAATTTATTTATTTTTTCAGTTTGCTGTAGTAAAATTCATGCATGTACCATTTGGATAGCTCTAACACATAAAAAGCACAACAGGCCGATTTGGTTAGCTTCATTTTCTTCTTTTTCAGACTGATTGGCACAAAGTCACAGTTATTAATTTTGTGATGAATGGTATATCTTTTAATATTTGAAACATTCACTTTCATATGCACACATTTTAACTGTGGTCCTTTTCTGGAGTTTCCTATTTGTTTGCCAAATACAGCATTGTTTATTAACTGTAAGAATTCTTTTTCAAAATCATTTGAAACTTTTTGTCTCAAACTCGTAATCAATTCTGTGTAAGATATCATCCTAGTTTGCTGTGTATCTTTTTCCACTTTCAGTCCTAATTGCACGTAAAGCTTTAAGTTTCTGCAGTGAATTGCATATTTCTCTTTATTTTTAAATGTAGACAATGGTTTTGTTACAATTGGTTTTGTACCCTTGTAATCATCTATGAATTTGTTTTGCAAGGGATATAAATCTTTTTCCTCTGCTACAGTGTTGTCCTTGAAATAATCACAGAGATGCTATGGAAATTCCAAGTCTGTTTATAACAAGTTACAAGTTATCACTATTGTCAGGTATTTTGAGCAGTGTTCCTTCTATCCATTGTTATGTATGATGTTTATATAATATTATAAATATTTTACGAAATTAAAAATGTTTCTTCACTTTAATATTTGCTTAAATCTTCGTGTTATCAGGAATGACATGTTTGACTGGTGTCCTTGAATTAGGTTGTTTTGATCAATATGTTTTCTCAATTTGAAGGTCAAGGTTGAATTTTGTTTACAGTTAGAATTCCATTAAGATGACACATGTTCTAGAACATTCTGTCATGTGACCAATCTTTATATATACCATGTTTGGTGGACATTTTTTCAGTTTTGACATTACCATCAGTCTTGTAAAGAGCTATTACAGTTGTGAAAATTCATTCCAAATTCTAAGAGAGGAATTATTTTAAATATTCATTGGATTATAACAGTGCTCATAAACTTTTGGATTTTGGATTTTTAATTAATGATTTTGGAATTTAACTGAACTTATTCAGAGATTTTGGAATACTTCATTTTGACATCAGCACATCAAGATTTCTAGTACATCAGGACTTTGGAGACCATTAGCACATAATAACATTCAAGGACACAGCCGTGAATTCGGAACATTCTATATTTAGGACTTGTGATTAGAACAATCATTCTTATTGGATTATTAGGATTTCAAAACACATTACTGTAAGTGACTTTTTGATTTTTCATTTTAATTATCTAGTAATAAATTGCTTGTTGATTTTTACTTGATTTGTTGGTTTCACTTTCTTTCTGTTACATTTTTCTTAGACCATAGAGTCGTAACACCATTTAATTTGTTCGTCATTTGCCTATCCAAACATTTTTACCGGCATGTATAGACTTATGGCCCAAACAAACAACTTACTGGTGTCAAGGTACATAATTAATGACATTGACCTTGACCTTTCATTGTCGTTATCACTTTTTATTGTGCCATCTATGCCTAAGCAGAATTTGTTGTTTGCTTTTGAGTATCTGTGTGGTATCATACTAATTCAACCCCTAATTCCACATTAAATCAGAAACATGTCATAATCTGACACATTCAATTGATATATATATATATATATATATATATATATATATATATATATGCCATAATCAGATACATTCAATCAGAAACATGTCATAATCTGAGAAATGTCCAGGTTCTACACAAGAAATCTTTAAACATAAAGCATAGCTAATGCAAGTGCGCTGTTATATTGCACATGGTCTAACTAATAGTTTGATATACATTCATGCCTTAATTCCTCAAAAATCTCACACAACATTAAATTATCTTTCATTCACGTAATAGTCATGCAGATGCTTCAAGGTTGATATGTGACATCATATCTTTAACGTATTGGTAGTCGTCAATCAGATATATTTGAATTAGAAAAACTTTTGTATAGGCGGTAGCGTCGTTTAATCGAATCTATCGAAACTATTTAAGTACTCATATGAATAGATGTTATTTCTCGGAAAGTTAGGATTCATTGCACCAAACTCTCAACGAACATGTCATCGTTTAAATTCTTAGCTAACTGATCTAGAGATTGGCCCATAAATCGAAAGCTATCTACAAATGTAAGTGTTTCCTTTATAGTTATTTCCTTATCATCCTTCATTAACCTATCAACAACGAAATCTGTTCTGATTATAATATATTTACATCAGTATTCAGTGATATTTTCACCTTTTCATCCGGATCGTTTTTTCTTTACACGCGTCCTTATCAACAGATGATGAATGAAGAGATTATTTAATTTTGCATAACTCAAATTCAAATTGCATTCGCTATGAGCAGCCCCTTTATAAATTCCAGTCAGGTTATAATGGTCACGCACCATGTCTTTAAATATTTTTCTTTCACATATATGGCAGGTATTTCTTGAGATAAAACGTTTTTGTCATCCTTTGTGAACACCATAATTTTGCTTTTTTCGGCCATTTTTGTTGCGATTCTACCGAACCAGATGTAAAACGCCTAAATGCAATCAGTACCTCTGTAAACGATTGAAATTAACATTAATGAATGACTTTAGGTACAAACAAAACCTTAATAGAATAGGTTTAGATATTTGCATTGTGAAGTATATATATATATATATATATATATATATATATATATATATATATATATATATATATATATATATATATATATATATATATTGTGTGTGTGCAGAAAGAATATTATCATTCAGGTTAGAGAATGTTTAATTCGTACTCTACTGAGATTCAAACCTGGGTCCGCGGGTTAAAGCACCCATCGCCTTGGCTGCACGAACCAACCCCCATATCCCCTCTACCAAGCACACATTCCAAAAAAGGATGCTACAAAGTCGCTGATAATTGCTTTTCGATCCTATAATTAATTCTCATCTAAGTATGCAGTCATTCAGGATTCCAAAAACAGAAATCAAGGTATATAGAGGTTATAATAGAGAGTTACAAATATACGCCATACAGAGCGGAAAGTGCTATCCCTGGATCCTACATGTGTGATAATAAGAAGTGAACTTTTAAATATGGAGAAAAAATATTATCATACAGGTTAGAGAATTTTTAATTCATTCTCTACTGAGATTCGAACGATTTTGTTCATTGCACTATTACACTTTTATGGCACGATGATACTATCAAATCACAATAAAAATGCATACGAGACTTTCAGTTGATGATGATAATTTATACATTTTACAACTGAGCTTTTCTCAAGCATTATATGTATCAAGTTGTATACACTGTAACATAGTCTTTTGTATTCTGAAAACGTTTCTGACCATATAAATAACTCAAGCATTTTTTTCAAATATATTTCTGTTCGTCATGTTTGCAGATTTCTTATGACACCAATCTTGACGGATCTTTTATTCCCATGTAATGGATCTTCCATCATTGCATCTGCTAGGGTCATAGCTTAAAGCGAATATCATCAACATATCGACGTGTATGACTTTCTCTATTCAGTCATTCTTACTAGTCTAATATAGTTTCTATCATTTACGCTGTAACTGTTCCTTCATGATAAGCCTTGCCACTTAGCGCAACATCTCTTCCTTCCAATATTGCATACCCATTTACAGTGATATTGAATTCAGATTCAATTATTGCGACATTTTCTATTTTCACCAGACAACTATTAAACCAATGACTGTATCTATTCAAATTGAATTTTAATGGCCTATCTATAGGATCACTTTGTGTTTGCAATAGATTCCAGAGCATGAAATAATCACATATTGTCTTTATTTATTCTGCATTAATAGAAGCCTTATGGCTTTTAATCCATTCAAGCAGATCTATGTGTAGTTTTATTCTGAGGGGTTGATATTTATCTATGTGCAACGTTAAATATATAATTTTGTCGAACATCCATTTCGTGATTTTGCTTATTTTCTTTCCAAATTTGGTATGTAAAATGAAAAATAAACATTCAGTAACTTCATCTATTGCCTCTCCGTACATTATGATAATTGAAACATTGCAAATTGCAGACTGGATATCATTCTAATTATACAATGTAACCAGTCTATAGTTTCTAATGCACATCAAGGAAAACCATGAAACAGTGGCTGCAGAAATAACGAGAGTATCAAATGTTCATTGGTTCAATTTAGTTTACTAATTTTCAATATAATGTAAGTTTGTGCAATTAATTATGATGTTCTAAGTATTCCATATTACTTTTGCGCTCTACTCAATCAAGAAAATATAATGTGGTCTAGAAACAAAAATGTATTTTAAGGAGTTATGAAAATATGAGTGATCCAGTTCTGAGATAACACTGTGGTTTAAGAAGTCAATGGTAGTTTTGTTTTCATGTGAGCGGTGCAGCTCAAATTGTATCACTATGGTCTATGTAGGCAAGGATATATTTTATAGGGATACGAGACTTGAAAGTTATAATGCTACAATTTGAATTGGTCCAGAAATGATCTCGTAAAAGGGTAAGAGACTTTAAATATTAAGTTTTAAAATGTTTAAATTGGTTCAGAACTGTCAGAGGGATACTGCTTTAGTTTGATAAGTGTGGCCTCTTTTGTCTCTTGGGGTGGGTGGAAGAGTGTTGGTTTTTGAACAATGAAAAAAGGGTGTTTTGTGAGTATGTCATGGGACCTAAGAAATACATGGTGTATACTGATAACATCACATAGCAAATTCTTTGCGTATTCATTGAATAAATTACATTCTAGACCTGAAAACTCGAATATTTGCATGATATAAAGACAACGTTTGATTTGTGGAGTTTGAACGGAAAATTATCATCTGTATAGAAGGACACTGGATACGGTCAATTCCATAAATTAGCAAAAGAAGCTGTAGAATACGATAATAATATATTATCAAAGTAATTTCCTAAGACTATCAAGAGAAGCTTTTCAGAATAAATAACAAATAATATGTAATACATCAAAAAGAAAGCGAACAATAGTATTTATCTCTGTATTCGTTGAAATTAGTCTAGCATTAAAAAGCCCCACTGTGAGTCACATAATCATTACTTATGGTTGCGAAAAAGTGAAAGAGTAATGATTGGAGAGTAGTAAGGTCTTTTTATATAAACGCATTTACTGCGTATTAGACACCAAAAGAAAGATGGGCAAAACAGAGAAAGCAAACAAATCTTCTACAGATAACAGAAAAGTAGTGAACATAAATGTATGGAAAGTACAAAATATTAATTATACAGACAAACATAAATAGAAGAAACATTCACACAAAAAGACGGCTAAAGCATAATTGTCAATGTATAAATAACTATATGCAAAATAATGTTTATACATACAAATTTAGAGAGTTGCTAAATAACACAAATGTTAAAGTCCTGATTAGATTAAGTAACTTGATAGAACTGATATTTAAATCAATCTGATTCCCATTTAAACTCAAAATAATTATGCCTTTTACCTTTTTATCACATTCTGTCATGTATGTCCATAATATTGATCAGAGTATAAATCTTTCTACACTTCTCTTTTCTACCTTTCTTTATCCGCTATACCACCACCATTAATAATTTCTATCCGTGGGTATCTTCAAGTAGCTATTGTTAGATCTGACTTGGCAATAAAATTCTGTATTTTTTTTGTCAACTAGTGTTTTAATCCATCGTGTATTCTCAAGATAAGTATCTAGTGAAAAACCTCTTTTGCGAAAGTTGTATTATATGCCCAGTAATTTGAAAATATTATCATGATCCTTCCTCTTCTCTTCACTGCAGACCATTTCCAAACCAATCTAACTTTTGTCTTTTAAATACCCTTTAATCCATCGCAAGAAGCTTTTGAATTTGATCAATTCGATATTCTTCGACGATAACATAAATACCGAGTTTAATGAGATAAACATATTCTGGGTCATTTAAAAAGCTGATATTAAATTATCAAAATTATGTATTGAAAACAATGCCAGGACTTCAACATCTTCAGAATTATTTATATTTGTATCTATATTTATCGGCTCGTTTCACCGTGTCTTTCAACAAAAAGAAAAAAAAAATAATAATAGCCGCATGATTTTACATTATGTCAAACAGTGAATGCTTCTTTCTTCAGGAAAATAGACAGATATATAGATATATTAAAAGGTAGACAGATCAAAACATAAATATTAACATACGCATTTGTTAATAATGAACAGTTTTCCAGTGCATCATCAGGACCATACTTAATTTCTAATCCGGCTGTTCCTGACTGTAGATGTAGTATCCTTCCCGTCTGGTCATGCGAATTTGCAGATCCTAATTTCTTGAAAAAGAACAAAATATAAATTATCTTCAGCATTCTGCAAGACAAGTTCATGTTGTACGCCAGATAGGGCGTGTGCCTGTTCACCTTCCGCGGTGATTTGATCACTACTTTAACAGATTTGACAACGTTCACTTTGATATCATTTATACCTGCTGCAAATAAAAATGCACACCTTAGGGCATATTGAACGAAGTATAAGTCAATCAGGTCGGGTCAAAATGACTACACATATGTTTTCTAAACTTGTCGAATTTGCTAATACTTAGGTATCTTGTATTACCTGAAAATGCACGATAGTGCCTGAAAGGATATAATTCATGTAAGTAAATAAACAGATGGATGAATGAATGAACTTACTTCTATGCACCTACGAAGATTTCCAAATATCGTACACGTGTTTTAAGTACATTAAAAATCTTAAATCCTCAAGCAAAGCAAAGCTAAATCGGTTTATGAGTGATTTGTCAAAATGTTTTTACAACGATTTTCGTACTGCTGTTTCCTGATTTTGATATGATTTCATTTGTCCTTATGTTAGACCTTTGTATGTCCACCTGCATTAAAATGTCTGTCCGTTGGTACTAATTTAAAATATCTGAGAGTCTGTCAGAATTTAAGAGCTACCTTAGTATGAATATAAGTAGGTAGATAGGTAGGTAGGTACAATGATATGAATGCATGTATTTTGAGCTTATGTAAAACTGTCTATCTTACTGATTCCAAGTGTGTGTATTCATATTTATCTATCTAGTTGTATATCTACCTATCTGTATTCTATATATCTTTATATTTATCTATCTATCTATCTATTTTTCTGCCTATCTATCTGTATATGCATATATCGACCTAATCCAAGTGTGTGCATACGCTTCTTTCATGTATAGCACTCTAATTTTGATGAATTCTGTCGATATGGGAGCAGTAGATCATATGCACCACATCCAATCATTTGAAACGCAAACGAATGCATATATAACAGATTCAAATCACGATGAATGCATATATAACAGATTTAAATCACGACGCAATATCATTTTTTATCCATTTATTTATTGTATTTCTGAGGAAACGTATCTAGGAGCAGAGAAAAGTATTGTTGACGATATTATTTATTTATTTATTAATTTATTATTATTATTATTATTATGATTATTATTGCTGTCGTTGGTGTTGTTTTACGTGCAACCACCCAAAAGGACTGAACAATGACACGCCATTCACTAAATTATTATCAAATACTGCGCATATTCCAAAAAGCTAACCCTTTATTTTGATTTTAAGATCCCAGTTTTAAATGTTATGATGGTTTTAGATAAATCCAACATGTTGTACTCGCTCAATAGAAAAAAGCAACTTTTACAGCGTTTCAGTGCTATCAAGTCTGCAACAGCGTTAAATGGCCTAATTCTAATGAAATCGCTTACCCATCTTATCGATGTATGTGTGTATATGTATGTGTCGGGGGTGGAGAGGGGGTGGATGAATGTTAGTGCGTATGTGTGTGAAGGAAAGTAAGCTCATTATGTAATATGTAACAATGTCCTTTTTTATACATTTGTTGTTTTTGCATTCGGTATGCGTACGTACTTTCAGTATATAGCATTGTAATCATGTTCATGTTTTCCACTATGTGCTTCTTATGTACCAACTTTATATCATTACAGATGAATTGGGCTAATGTCACTAAAAAAAGTAGTGTTCCAGTCCTTTTCTGATCTCCAAGTTTAGGATTCTTTGCACTTTGAGTGAGAACATTGAAAACGATTCTTGAAATTATTTAGCAATTTAAATACTATCATTCAAATTTACAAATCTTTTGGTGAGAAACAGACTTAATTTCACAATGTCAATAAAACATGAATGCAACATATATATATATATATATATATATATATATATATATATATATATATATATATACTCATGAAACGTGTGTCTTCTTTAATACATAAACGGAAAAAGTACCTATTGATTTGTATATGATTGATCTGTCCATGAATCCTGGCGGCAAAACAACATCAAGATAACAATGGACAATATAGTGGCTGATTCGTTCCAAGCACCATTTCCACCTATATATACAATTTAATTTGAAAAGGTCCTTGACGGCTGTATTAGGTTTGCAGTGTCTGGTCAAAATGATCACACAGGTTTTCTAAACTTGTCAAATTTGCAAAAATTTATTTATCTTCTGTTACCTGAAAATACAGAATATATGCATGCATGCTAGTGCATGGAATGGATATAATTCACATCATAGATAGATAGATGGATGAATGAATGAACGTACATGTATGTATCTGCGTACACTTTCAAATATCGTGCACGTGTTTAAGTACATTAGAACTCGTAAACCCTCAAGCAAAAATAAGAACGAATTCGGATTATTTGCGATTTGTTAGAAAGTTTTCACAGCAATTTCCTTACTGCTGTTTCCTGATTTTGATATGATGACATTTATCATTTTACAGATTTTAGTACGTGCACCTGCATTAAATGTGTGTCTCTGCTTGTTGTACTAATTTACCTTGATACTCATGTATGTAGGTATGCATTAAAATGTATGGGCGTCTGACAGTATTTCATTAGTACCTTTGTATGCAATTAGGTAGGTAGGTAGGTAGAAAGATATGCATGTATGTATTTTGTGCTTACGTATGTACACTTTTTAAGCACCATTACCAATATGTATGTACACTTTAATTTGAAAAGGTCCTTGACGACTGTGATAGGCTTGCAATGGCAGAAAAAAATCTGTCTTTAGGTCTCTTTTTTTATCTTTTTAATACCATGACTAATCTTCGCTAATCTTGAAGACAGATACAGAAGACAACATTTATCAAGGTCTGGTACTGTTATATGTACTTGTCAAACCTTTTTGAAACCATTGATAATATACCACCAAGAGAATATTCCAGATAAAACTTATCCTTTCTGAGTGTTATGCCCATGTTCTCCACCCAACTGTACCCATGAGTTGCTAACCACTTATCTTTTATTACGCTGACATTGTTTGCATTGCGCCTGTGACGTCACTCCTA
Source organism: Margaritifera margaritifera (assembly GCA_029931535.1). Lineage (NCBI taxonomy): Eukaryota > Metazoa > Mollusca > Bivalvia > Unionida > Margaritiferidae > Margaritifera > Margaritifera margaritifera. Next base: position 807,565 of record JAQPZY010000997.1, read on the forward strand.
GTTCTGTAATGCCAAGGCATGATCGCAGTTGTTACAGTATTGGAATTAATAATATATAGACCCTATCTGTATAATTTACTATAGTAAACAACTTTATCTAGTATCGACGGACAATTATTTTCCTGAATATGATCATATCGCCGAACCTGATCATTCGTATTTATTATCTACAGCGCCTTAATGGAAAACGATATCCACTTGATTCCGCATGACTGAATAAATGAATCAAACATCAGGACATTGTTTTTCCATGAAAGTAAAAGTAAAATAAAAATTCTTTATTTTATATTTGCACTTTTGCGGATATATTATGATAAGTCATGTCAGTTCGTCCGTCAGTCCTTGTGTCCGTGCTTCCTTCCGTCCGTCCATCGGTATATCTGTTGGTTCTGCTTGTATTCTGAACTCGATTTATACCGAACAAGAAATTGATAGTATTAAGTGTGATCTTTACGAGAACGAGTAGATGACAACGAAAGAATCTGGAGCCTTCTCGCAGCCACTTGGACGAGGACGGGATTGTGACCATACGTCCCATTTTCATGCTTTGTCAACTGAACAACATCTTTACCTTTTAAGGGAGTTTGCTCATATCTGGTATGATGTTTTACGAGGATAAGTATAAGATAAGAAACTATTTCTGATTCTTAAAACAGTTCCAGGGGGAGGAGGGACTGGAAGCCAAAGATTACATTTTCATGTATAATTTGGACTCGTTCCTGTAACCTGAACGCAATCAACATCGATTGAAGGAGGTTAATTATGTCTGGTATAATTTTTTCGAGGATGAGTAGATGACACAGATTTTAAATCCTAAAAGCAGCTCCCATCCGTCCACACACACACACATACACATACACCAGGATGTGGTTCTGGTGGAGATCCAAATAAAAAGTGCAGATATTTGTGATGACCTATATCTATAATTATAAATAGTTTCACTGGTGTCCTTTTTGTTGTAATAGTTGAATACTCTCCTTTATCAATATTCATTTTGCTGCTGACTATAACGGACAGTAAATCATAAATCAGCGTAATATACAACATCCTAATAAGTCAATTATCATAGGTTTCTAATCTTTTTACACTGTTAATAATAGCTGTACAAATTTAATATGTACCTAATTTTTTATGAAAAATCTTTTTATATATAAGGAATTCATATATGAATAATTACTAAACCAATATCACCAGTCAATGGATAATTTATACATGAACATGTGCATTCCCCTTCAGGTGTTTTGCCAACAACAAACTACCTCAATTCACAGACGAACTTGGCGGAGGAGGGGATCTAAACAATTATAAATATATGTAAATAAACTGCCTAATCAGAGATTCTTTTTTATTATAGATCATTTTCAGATAAATTGTGTACTTTAAAATCTTATTGAACATTTAGTGGCAAAGGAGGGATCAGTGAGTTCATTTGAAGGAAGAGCAGGTGGTATGTATGATTTACTTTGTTCGTGAGTCTGTCTGTCCATCTTGACCAGGCTATAACTCCTATCATACTTTACCTATTGACATTAAACTTTCATTGTGGAGGGCGCATCGTTAGATGAGCATATGTTGCGCACTAAAACGGGATCAATGGGACCTACTTTCCAAGATTTATGAAGCGGTGGTTAAAATGCGCTCTAATTTCAATACCTTTTCATCTATTAGCGCCAAACTTATGCTGAGAGAGCATCAATTGATGAATGTGTGTCAGTTATAAAAACTACTTCGATGTGACCTTCTTCTTAGGATTTATTCAAACTTGGGTAAGCATTGTGTTCATCTTTACAGTCCGGGCTCAGTCTGAGTCACCGAGGCCAACACATCAGTATTTAATAATTTGATACGATTGTGTACATGATCTAATTCAATTTTTTTCACCTATTGTCAACAACATCAGACTGATTGTGTATCTTAAAATGAGTGTACTTTACACATCAAAACTTTGTCACTGTGACCTTTTTCCAGTCATTTTAACATTATTTAAAGATGATCGAATTTTCACATCTTATAAACCTATTACCATCAAATGTGCATGGTATGTGCATCTTGGGATTAAGATGTGCAATACACCGAAACTGTTGAGTAATTTTGACCACATTCTACGGTCATTGAATACTTTTAAAGATACCGAGCATTGCAACAGAAGCGGTGGTATCTTATGCGATCTTGCTCACTAAAGACTATTTAAGGAAAGTCATAAATAACATTATTGATCTTTGCATCCATTGTTAGCAGTATTCTTTTAATTGAGAACAAAAGATAATGGTGAAATTGACAAATGTAAACATTTGTAAGCAACATCCATAACCACACTCAATGTATTGCCTAACACCGTTTTGAAAATGCTTTCAAATTCATTTAATTAAAATAACATCTGTTAGCAAATAAATAACAAATAGTATCAACTACAGCACACTGTCATGTGTCATTTCATTTTCAAAGTTCACCTTTTGAATCTCTATACTAAACGAAAATGCTTTTTAGTTGCCTAAAACCACTAGGTAGGCATGAAAATTATATTTTGGTTTGTAATTGTGTCCTTTGAATAACGTCTTGTCTATATTGATGTAAAAGTTCTCATATAGCCTAAGAGTGTAATTTTGAGATACCAAATACCAAAATCTCCGAAATTCATGCTCTAAGTGTGCCAAAAGAGGGAGCACATAAAGCAACCAATTTTCTGAAACAATCAAATTTATTAAATTAGGTAAAAATCTGGACTTTGTCGTGGCTGCTGTAGCACTATCAAAATAATTTCCTGTTTCCACTTATTACATAAACAGACTTTGCAAGACGGATAGTTATTTATAGTGTAATTATAAACTTTGTAGTATATTATTAGTAAACACATGTAAAAGATGATTTTCTGAAGTAGCAACATATTCTATAGACCTCATGCGAAGTAAGTTTTTAATAATGGAGTGAGTGCGGGATCGCGATGCCAGCCAGTTACTTTTATATCAAGCGGTCCTAATCGCATCTTTCAAAAGGACCTGCACACCAATTTAAATGCAACGCTATGATGACTTACTCTTTGAAAATACCTCTCTCTAATATCATCGAATGTTTTCAATCGAAATTCAATCCACGACAAAGTCCAATGTCGAGGTTCAGTGATGACCCTCCACTTCCATGACTAGTTTTGATGGTTTATCGGTGGTAATACTGAACTCGCTTGAGAATGAGCAACAGTAAAACCATTTAAACGTACTATCTTAGCGTCTAACTGACTTTGCTCATGGTCACAATGCACTTTTGTTGTCTCGGAGTACATCTTTCCATGTAGAAACTATCTTATTTCAGCTATAGTTTCTCAACAGTAAACCGACAACACTTTCGTTTCTGGTAAAAAGTATGTTTACATGGAAAGAGATAAAACTCTTAATCTAAAGTTGCAAGGCATTTGGATCAGCCGGAAATAAGCAAACAAACTAATTTAAACGCACGAACTAACGAACGAAGAAAGAAAAGAAAGCTAGAACTTGATCTTAAAATTGGACAAATTTCAGACATGGTGTAATACAACAGGGTGGAAAAGATCATTACCATATGATTGCACTCCTACATATAGCATTGTAGTATTCTGTTTTTCTTGTACAAGCGATATTATTATGCCTCATAAAAGTTAGTGTCAATAATTGGTACACAGATATAATGTCTCTTTCATGCGATCGTGCTCCCTATCTTGTAATAGTGTCAATGATCGGTACAGAGACGTAGTGTCTCATTCATGTGATCGTGTTCCCCTGTCTTGTAACAGTGTCAATGATTGGCGCACATACATAGTGTCTCCTTCATGCGATATTGTTCCCCTGTCTTGTAACAGTGTCAATGATTGGCACACAGTTATAGTGTCTCCTTTGTGCGATCGTGTTTCACTGTCTTGTAAGATTCAGTATAATAAACAATTCATTGCTCTTGTTTGGGAGAGATACCAAGAATTGTTCATCCGCGACAAGTCATGCTGCACTCAGGCTTTGCCCGTGTAGAACATGACTTGTCTTGGGTGAAAAAAAATTAATATCTCCCTCTAAGAAGGGCAATAATGTCTTACGGTGATTTACTGTGCTAGCACAGAAAGTGTCGGATTTAATATGGTAAATTAACACACGTAATTTTTCTATCGTACAAACACTGAGAGGTTTCTACAAATATTATGTATTTATATGCCTGAAAATAGGCAAAAAAAGTATATGTAATCACATGCATACTTACATTTTTACTATTAGTAATATAAAAAGCGAATAAATAACATAAACGGAAGACCAGAACTATTCACACCCAGTCTTACAGTCTGTAGTGTTTTCTATCTGATCTCAACAGTCTGAAGTGTAATCAACTCCTGAATATTTCGAAGTCAAGACTAGCCGCCTTGTTCTCAGCACTAAATCTTGTACATTTCTGAGTACAGTACTTCTATAAAGCAAAGACTTTTACCCCGAAGCAAAATTTAATACATTTTCAGTTGTAAGAATTGGACAAGGGAATGCTTCGGGTGTTAGACTTATTCTTGTTGGCTCAGAAAATGGAAGGACAAACCGTATACTTCAATTAGATCATGTAAATGCCACATTGATACATTTGGAAGCAAGTTAACATTTAAATTCCCTGTTATAATTATCGAATGACCTACTGTATATACTCACGTATAATTTGAGTCCAAGTGCAAACAACATAGACCCTGATCTGCCGTCGCATAATGCGCCGGCAGATCAGGGTCTATGTTGTTTGTTCTACTGATTAGTCCTTACAAACTGCATAGACCCAGATCTGCCGGCACATTATGCAACGGCAGATCTGGGTCTATGCAGTTTTCAGTTGGTATTGACTTATACGCGAGTATAGACGGTAATTCTTGAACAGTTTTATTAGACTATCGAAGTAATGGCCAAATGTCATTGTTACTGGAAGGTAGTTTATAGATAACACCAAGAAGTATATTAGAACCTTTGGGCTAACTTTCTAGTCAAATATTTTCAAAAGCAGGTCAGTCTAAATCGAATCTTCTTTCAACTTTATTTTAGGACTTCAAAGCACTGATATACTACCATCATGATTTCCCCTATAGTATCTGTAGGGCTGATGTAACGCATCAATGGCAAAATCGGAGTCGGAAAATGATTCATTTAAATGTATTTCAGTAAAACATAACATAACAAATTCTTCGCTTATACATTGAATAAAGGACATTGTAGACCTGATAATTAAAATATTTAAATGATATATAGACAAAGTTGGATTTGTGGAGTTTTAATCATGACTCATCATCAGTATAGGGGGACCAGGGTTGGGGGGGGGGGGGGGGAATTCCATAAATTAGCAAAAGAAGTTATAGAATAAGACAATATTGTATATTATTAAAGCGATTAGCTAAGACCATTGCACTACATGAACTACTTTTATCGTTATTACATTGAAAACAAAGTGAAAAATATTAATCTCTTTGTGGAATATATTCGTTGAAATTAGTTTGGCATTAAAATGCACCCGCACGATTCGACGAGTTATAGAGTAATTATACATGGTTGCGAAAAAGTGAAGAGTGATGATTGGAAAGTAGCGACATCTTTTTTAAATGGATGCCTTTACTGCGTATTAGACACCAAAAGAAAGATAGACAAAACAGAGTGACCAAAAAAGCTTCATCTATAAATAACAGAGATGAAGTGAACATAAATGTATGGAATGTACAAATAAAACAAAAATATTAGAAGTATCTGAAAAATGTCTATACATAAAAATTTTGAGAGTTGCTACATAAAATAAATGTTAAAGTCCTGATTAGATTAAGTAACTGGATAAACTGATATTTAAATCAATCTGATTGCCAAATAAACTCAAAATAATTATGCCTATTACCTTTTTATCACATTTTGTCATGTATGTCCAAAATATTGATCAGAGTATAAATCTTTCAACACTTCTCTTTTTTACCTTTCTTTATCCGCTATACCACTACCATTAATAATTTGCATATGTACTTAATCTCATATGTCTATTGCTAGACCTGAGTTGGCCATAAAGTTCATTTCTTTTCTGTATTTTGTCAGGAATTATTTTAAGCGATTGTATTTTCTCAGGATAAGTATCTAGTGTGAAATCTTCTTTACTAAGGTTGTATTGTATGCATAATAATTTTTAAATAACATCACGATTCCATCTTATACCTTATCATCCTCTTCTCTACACCACTCCTTGTAAACCATGTCCAAAATACTTTAGTTGTTTTCTCCTTCTTTCAAAGTTAACCTTTAATCCAGAGCAAGAAGGTTTCCGTTTGATCAATGCAATATTCGATGGTATCATCAATTATAGAGCTTTAAATGAGATTAACATATTTTGGATTATTTAATAAGCTGATATTGAATTTCCATAATTATTTATTGAAAACAATGCCAGGACTTCGACATCTATAGAATTAATTATCTTTGAATGCATATTTATCGGTTCATTTGCCATGATTTTTTTAAAAGAAATACTATCTGAATTAACATTAACTAAAAGAGTGAATGCCTCCTTCTCTTCACGAAGATATACAGACAAATATATATAAATATAAATATATATAAATAGCTAGACAGATATTCATACAATTGATTTGTTGGCTGGTCGTTATTTTTTTTATTTTTTTATTATTTTTTTATTTTTTCTTCTGCCATTAATAAAAGAAAATGATATTTTTAAAAAATAGACAGCTTAAATACAATGATTTGTTCCCCAGAATGTTTGGAATATGTCGAAGAGAAATGAAAGAATCAATACTTTAGAAGAAACATCTAAAAGCTGCTAATCTGAAGGGAAAAAAAATGGTAAAGACATATTTTAAGATTGCATACCTGTTTTATATTCTCCGCGCTTGACAGATCTACGAATGTCCTGACACCAGCCATATATACACTTATATCTATTGACCACAAATGATTCATAGGCGATCTGCACGTTTGAAATTTCTAAGCAAGCAACTGCATGTACATACAGATCCCTTTCAAAAAGGACAGTTTTAGGCAATAATGGTCATAAATTACCTGTATGAAGTACAAGCTGTCAGCTTGTCTTAAATAAGCTAACCATAATTGGCCGTTTTCAACAAATCATACTATCAAAAATGAAAATTCGTCATATAGTTTACTAATAAAGACACCGACAAAAGGTTTGTTCTACTCTCTCTCTCTCTCTCTCTCTCTCTCTCTCTCTCTCTCTCTTGATGTATATTTTGTAATGTTTTATTGCGATTCCACCATTAATGTATATAATGTCATACACACTAGTATATATATATATATATATATATATATATATATATATATATATATATATATGACTTGAAGATTTGTCACTTAAGAGCTAAAGTATGCATGCAGAACACTGGTTCCGAATGAACGAACGATGCTTCTTCCACACTAAATGGTTAAACAAATCACTCGTGTGTTCTTTCCCTAAGAAATCAGGAAAAAAAACTGCCACTTTTGCATCAAGTCCACTCTAACATCGATACTTGTAGAACAATTAACGAGTTTGTTCAGTATGCACTATTGCTAAATATACATTTTTCTTCGAGTTTTATACTTATTCAAAATCAAGAATAAAATGAAATATATCTTCGATAGAAATTAAATCAACGTTACCAAATAAAATATGTAACTGCTAAAACCCCATTACCATTCCTATATGCTCGAATCCTCTAAAATAATTTCTTTCCTGGTAAATGACATGTGGTGAATTTTGATTTAATGAATACCATTTACAATTGAATTGACAAAGAAGCAGACATTTTATTTATTTATTTATATAGAAAGATAGATAGATCAAAACATAAATATTAATGAACATACGCATTTGTTAATGTTGAACAGTTTTCCAGTGCATCCTCCAGACTATATATAATTTATAATCCAGCTGTCTTTTACGCATATATATTATCCTATCCGCCTGAACATGCGAATTTGCAGATCCCAATATATTGGAAAAGCACAAAATATAAGTTTAATTCAGCAGTCTACAGATCATGTTGTAAGCCAGATAGGACGTGTGTCTGTTCGCCCCACAAATTAGTTTCATCACTACCGTGACAAATCTCACAAGGCTAGCTTTGACGGTCTTTACACTTAGTACGAATGAAATACACACCTTAAGATAAAGTGTAGAAAGTCTAGGTCATTCATGTCTGGTCAAAATGATTACACAGGTTTTCTAAACTTGTCAAATTTGCAAACAATTTAGGTATCTTGTGTTACCTGAAAATACAGAATATATGCATGCATGCTAGTCCATGGAATGGATATAATTCACATAATAGAGAGAAAGATGTGTGAATGAATGAACGTACGTGTATGTATCTGCGTAAACTTTCAAATATCGTACACGTGTTTAAGTACATTAGAACTCGTAAACCCTCCAGCAAAGCAAAGCTAAATCGGTTTATTAGCGATTTGTCAGAAAGTTTTCACAGCAATTTCCTTACTTCTGTTTCCTGATTTGATTTGATGACATTTATCTTTTTTTAGATTTTTGTATGTGCACCTACATTAAATGTGTCTCTCAGTCTGTTGTACTAATTTACCTTGATGCTCATGTATGTAGGTATGCATTAAAATGTCTGGGCGTCTGACAGTATTTCATTAGTACCTTTACATGAATGTAATTAGGTAGGTAGAAAGATATACATGTATGTATTTTGTGTTTACATATGTACACTTTCCAAGCACCATTACCAATAGGTATGTACACTTTAATTTGAAAAGGTCCTTGACGACTGTAATAGGCTTGCAATGGCAGAAAAAATCTGTCTTTAGGTCTTTTATTTTACGTTTTTAATACCATGACTAATCTTCGCTAATCTTGAAGACAGATACACAGAACAACATTTATCAAGGTCTGGTACTGTTATATGTACATGTCAAACCTTTTTGGAACCATCGCAAATACACTGTCTATAGTTATCTAAACTGACACTTCACTCAAAATGTCACCAAGAGAATATTCCAAACAAAACTTATCCTTTCTGAGTTTTATGTCCATGTTCTCCACCCAACTGTACCCATGAGTTGTTAACAATTATCTTGTATTCAGCTAACAATATCAAGCTGATTACTTATTCCTTATTCCAGATTCAGTAATAAATAAGCAACCAGTTACTCCTTCCGAATCAAAATAAATTGGATATCCAGTTGGTTACTTATTCATTATTCCAGATTCAATAGTTTCCACTTTCTTATTCCCGATTCAAAAGATCCTAATTCAAAGTTGAACACCTTTCAGGGCATACGTAGCTAGAGGTTGGCTTGGTGGGGGGGGGGGGGGGGGGGGGAGGGGGGACACGCAGACTCCTATAATATGTTGAGAAGAAACAAATAAATCATGCCCAATCGTAGAAATAATAGTCTTCAATTTGGTACCCCCAGTTAGACGAATTTGATTTTAACCCCTCTCGATTGTTTCTAGTTAGGGATCTGCTCCAACGGTAGCAGAGTTTAGAAAAAATGTGTCGAGCCGATTTCGAGAAATAGCGAGGTAAATATGTGGTAGATATAACAAAGCCCATAAGGAGATTACATCTTAGGTCCATATATGGACCCTAACATCCCCTCCTATAAAAGATTTTGACATGTATCATTCTTTAATATTTTGTACCTATGGATATGTTCTACCACCAAAAGAAGTATTGACGAAATTTGTCGAGAAGAATCAAAGAAATATGGGGGTCCTTATGGATACCGGCAATATAAACCGGTACAGTGAGGACCTGTTATATTCAAATATCAAAATACGTCAATCCCTACTTAGAAAATTTTGATTTCAACTCCTCTGTGAAAGTTTCTAGATACGTATCTGCTCCAACAGTACCAAAAGTATAAGGAGAATGTGTCCACCAATTTTGAGAAATATGGGGCTAAATATACCGGGGATAGAACAATGGTCGTTAAGGAGATTAAATCTTATGTTCCCACATGGGCCCTAACATCGCCTCATTAAAGGATTTTGACATCGCCTCTTCTTAGAGATTTTGCATCTAGGGATATGTTCGACCCCCAGAAGAAGTGTTGACAAACTTCGTCAAAGGGAATCAGAGACATAGAAGGATCTTTGTGTGTACAGACTTTGTAAGTGAGGCACATAGTGGACCAATTCTATCAACAATTTAACCAACTGAACCCCTACTTTGAGGATTCTGATTTCAACCCCTCTTTGAAAGTTTATAGTTAGGGATATGCTCCAACATTAGAAAACGTTTAGAGAAAATTCGTCAAGCCGATTGCGAGAAACAGGGGATTAAATATATGGATGCCATAACAAAACCTGTAAGGGGACTGCAGTTTTACGTCCACAAATGGACCCTAACATCCCCTCCTCAGATAATTTTGACATACACCATTCTTTGAGATTTTGCATCTAGGGATACGTTGGGCCCTAGAACGAAGTATTGACGAAATTCGTTGAGAAGAATCAGAGAAATAGGAGGATCCTTATGGATAAAGGTAATAATATAAAACCGGTTCAGTGTAGACCGATTATATTAACATTCTGCAATACGTGAACTCCTACTTAGAGAAATTTGATTTCATCCTCTGCTTGACAGTTCCTAGTTAGGGGTTTGTTCCAACAGTAGCACAAGTTTAGAGAAAATTTGTCGAGCTCATTTTGAGAAATAGAGGGATACATGTATGGGATGTAGAACAATGGCTGTCAGGGGATTAAATCATACGTCAACGATTGAACCCTAGCATTCCACTCCTCAAATAATTTTGACATCAACCCTTCTTTGATATGTTGCTTGTAGGTATGTGTCAGACCCCCAGAAAAAGTATTGACAAAATTCGTCGAGTGGAATCATACAAATAAGATTGAACCTATGGGTACCGGCTATGCAAAGCAGGTACACTGTGGATCTATTTTATCAACATTTTGGACCAGCTGAACCCCTACTTAGAAGATTTTGATTTTAACCCCTCTTTGATAGTGTCTAGTTAGTGATCAGTTTCAATAATAGTAACGTTTAGTGAAATATGCGGTTATTAACAAAGGTAGTAATTTGATTAAATCTTACATCCACATTTGGACCTTGACATTCTCTCCTTCAAGGATTTAAGAACGATAGTGTATGGAATATCGACCTCAACTCTCCCGCTGAAAGTATGAAGGCAATCGTGCTCCTATTTGAGGATCGAGCAACAAGCGTGCCTTTCGCGCGCGACATTGATCATTTATACTTTCCCCATATTAACAAGGTGTCGGTGACAATGGAGGGCGTCCCAAACCAAATCTATGCCCAGGAGCAAGCGCGATATCAGCAGTGGGAGGAGGCCCTGAATGTAATGGCAAGGGTGTCTATCAAGGACGCGAAGCTGCCAGCAATCAATGTTGGTGATTTCTACCAAAACCGGTTCGCTCTAGTCTTCGATATGAGGACCTCCGAAGACCAGATTCTACACGGATCGAAACAATGCATATAAAATGCGAGCGAGGTTGTCACGCTGAAAGTTGAAAAGGAAGCCCAGGCGGCAGGTATGTTAAACATATATATGTTTATCGTCATGGACGCTCAGCTACACATCCAAAATGGTCAGTTTGAATTGGCAATCTAATGGCCAACTGTTCCGGCGCAAAGAACTGGAACCGCGAGGTAGCCTGCATTAGGCGTTTTGCCGGTCGCTCCGGCAATCCGGGCAAATCTTTGAAAACTTGCCCCCGCACTGCGCAACGATTGTCGGCCACTGCGGCTGTGGCAAAAGCGTTTTCGTATGTGCGCATCTCGAAACATAATTTAAGGACCACTGTGATTTCGTCGTCATTATCTGCCCTACAATTCACCTGAATCAGGCTTTCAACCGCCGTGAGCACACGACAAAAATGATCAACCCTAAGTACAGGTACGACTATCTTGATAACCAGCTCTCTGCCCTAGCAAAATGGTTTGAGGGCACCACCACGCTATTTCTGCTGGATGACTGCGCCTTTCTTTCGGGCGTCAGGCACAAGGAAACGACCTTCACGAAACTCGCCTATGTCAGTCGCCAAGCCGGAATCAGCGTCTGGGTCATTACCCAGAAGATCAACGCTGTCGCCAAGGACTTTCGTTAGCAAACGTTTTTTACTGCGCTCTATTTCTGCAAGGATGGAGATTCATTCAGAGACGTGCTGCGAGAAAATAATGGCACTGAGATTGAGCGCCGGGCCTAGGCATATGACTTTCTCAGAAACGAGAATTTTGGAAATATATTAATGCGAACAGAGCCGCATGCCTTTTACGAAGCTAAGCTATGGGTTAGGATGACAGAGTCACTGAGGACGTCTCTGCGTGGGTTATATACGGTGACGGTCAGCCGCTTTCTGCCGATCAACAACGCCCAGCAACTCGCGAACGATCTCAAAAATGACTCAATCATTCAAATGTCTTTAACAAGCATCTGTACCCACCTGTATTTCAAGTACAGAGATACTAGCCCCACCCCACCCTTGCTGCGGGCATGATCAACTACAGCCATGTTAAGCCGGCTGTTCCTACCGTCTCTGCTGTGGTGCCACAAGTGCAGGAGTTTGAACAGAACGGACAAGATGTTATCACAAGTACTTACGATGGAACCAACAAAAGGAACCGTCACAAGAACCGAGAAAGGAACCGCCACAAGAACCGACACAAGTTACTTAAGTAAAAAAATCCTGGTCGAGTGGCCTCTGGTAAAAAGCTGACCGATTTAAAGGAAGAACGCCGCGAAGCATCAAAGTCAGATTCAGCACCGCTGAACTGCGGGAACTGCCTACAAGCGTGCAAGGACAACCACAGTAAGGTAAGTGACTCCGGTTACTAAAACCAAACGCCGCGTTTTCAGCGCTAGCGCCGCTGAAACAGAAAAAGAGACTGCCGGCACGCACGCAGGCGTCCCGCTGGGACGGCAAGCAAAGATCAGGAAATACCGCCTCATGTTCTCTGGGGCCTCGTACTTCTGGCTGCTGAAGGCCTCTTCTACGCCTGCGCCAAGCGCGATCGTGCACCAGAAAACGCAGCAAAAGCCGTTAACACCACAGCGCTCATCCTTTGGCACAGGACATGCTAATTAAAAAAGGCATAATTCCTGCTAATGTCATCACAGCTTCCTAATGGCAGACGTTGCTCTTATGGTCGGCGGGGTGCTTGCTAACGCCATCGCATTTACTGGCTCAAACTACCTCTTCTCCACGATAAGCCCAACAGTTGCCGACGAAGAACATATCCGCCACATTAAGGCAGTGGAACAGTTCCAAGCTGCGCAATCTGAGTACCAACGCAAGCGCAGCGAGAGCCTCGGTTACCTCAACGACCGGTTACATAGCCAACATCTTGCTGAAAAAGCTTATCAAGACGTTAGCCAAGCCGAACCCGAGTACAACCTACTGTCTGCTCAGAAAGCAGAAAAAAAGAAAAAAGAACATAGGACTAAGCCTGGACAGTGACTTTACCGATGAGACCAAGTTTTCTGACTTCTATACACCATCGAATTAGCTGCAAAAATTTGAGCTGATGCTTATTGTCGTGGGGCCTCGCCGTAGAGGGCTTCGTGGCTTACAAGTTCTTTAAAGCAAAACTTTTCCCTGCTCACGCTGCTCAAGAGCGTAGCAGCAATCATTTTTGAGGTGCCAATTTGGAGCGTTGCAGCTCAAAAGAACAAAACACAATGGATACTTCACAGCTCTTGTCGCGCCAGCAAGCGCGGTGATATACTGCAGACAGCAAGTTTACTGGAAGCGTGTAGCAGCAGTCAAAAGCTCTCACAAGCTGCTGAAGTCTCACAAGATGTTGCCATGGCGTGACTCAAGAAGCTCGCCATGTGGCAGATTTACCAGTCGGAAACGCGCAAATTACCCCTGCCGCAATTTAATGTTTCAGCCCCTAACGAGGTACACCAGGCCGATCTATAGATTTTGCTGCACTATAAGGTTGGGCCGCGACAAACGCCGTAAAAAAAAATGCGCTGACCGTGGTTGATGTCGCCAGTCGTTACAAGGAGGCCGAGTCCTTGGCCACCAAGGCGGTTTCCAAATAGCCCAAACTGCTGCAGGTTTACCCCCGGCCGGGAGTTTATGGGGGCCGTGTCGCAACTCTTAGGTGAAGCGCAATGTGCAGGTGCGGCAGGACGAGGCTGGTGTCCATCGTGTGCAGGTTATTGTAGAGAGGTTCAACCGTACTCTGGCCGAGCGGCTGTTTTAACACCAATACGCCCAGAGCGTGCGTGCAACAAGCACAGTGCCTACAAAGCGTAACACTGTTTTCATTTAGCAGTGCCGCCTTTTCACCATAGTGCTCTTGGATATAGCCGTAGAAATAGTCGAATATGAGGAGCTTGCTGAGGTCGATGATCGCCTGCCCCGTATAGATGGGGCGGTTTAACTTCAGTTCGGCCTTTGTAGAATGAACAGCAACAAGGCTGCCGCTAAATATTTTCCGCGTCTGAAACGCCGGGTGGGCAATTAGGCGGCGCAGCTTGTCTTCATCACCCTCAGGCCTTACGAGATCCACCCGGATTCACTTCTGCAGGTTATCCAAGTTCTTCCAACACGAAGTTGTTAATAAGTTTAAAGAAATCCTTCTCGAACTCCCTCTTTGCCTTCGTTCTCAGATCCATGTTGAGCTCGAACTCCAATGCCTGATTGACCTTGGTGACGAGCATTCCTAGCTTTGTGTACAACTAGAGGTTGCGGTAGTGAACCACGTATCGCTTCTTTGTTTGCGGGCATGGAACGAGCATGGCGTCTTCAGAGAACTTACCTCCCCCCCCCCCCCCGCCCCAGTTCCCCCACCATACCGCGCTGGTACTCGCTCAACCCATCCTCTTGAACGTTCATTGCCTCAGGAGCCAGCGGATAGTCTCTGTGTGTGTGTGTCATGTAGCTCCTCGGGGTACTCGAGGTCTACTTCAAGAATGCAGCCCTTTAGTGAATCCTCCGTGATCTGCGCAAGATCTGGCGGATCGACCAACTTAAAGCCACCATTTGGCAGACTCTGCATCATGGGCCAGCTATACAGGTTATCCAGCTGTTTGACTTTCCGCTGTCATAGTCTGGGACAACCCGTTCGCTTTCGTATGACGGCGGCTCACCATTGAAATGCCACCCCGGATTCCCTTCTTGATAAACAGGTACATGTTCATGCCTGTCAACAGTTCGAGCTTAACACCATTTTTTTCTTTTTTTCTTATCCGCTCATTCCCGGTGAACTTTATTAATGGGCAGAGTCTATGCTTTAGTGTTGAAGCAAAGTGTTGAGAAATGCTTCAAACACGTCAGCCAGCGGAAGCACATCGGTCTTGAGGTAGGGCTCGTGATAGTCCCCAAGGTTCTGGCATCCAAATATTTGCCACACTCTCTGTGCATGCTCGTAGTGTTCTTCAGAAATGCCTCAACGAGTAAGCTGGCTGCAGAATGACTCAGTTGGCGGAAGTTTGATTTCTTCAAACCGCTCCCAGCTGTTCATGTATTCGTATGGATAGATATCCATTGTGTTGAGGAGGTCAATGTCAGCACCAGGAGCTGAATGATGCGATGTCGCTCGAAACGCCTCCTTTCCTGGCCTATCTAGGTTGTTTGCCAACATTTAAAGGCTGTTGTTCATAAATTGCCGGTTGTTAATAAACTGCAGCTGCCCAAGTGAGAATTTCATGTATTTTTCCATGTTGCTTGAAATGGCACTTATCTTT
Source organism: Margaritifera margaritifera (assembly GCA_029931535.1). Lineage (NCBI taxonomy): Eukaryota > Metazoa > Mollusca > Bivalvia > Unionida > Margaritiferidae > Margaritifera > Margaritifera margaritifera. Next base: position 823,236 of record JAQPZY010000997.1, read on the forward strand.
TTCGTCGATGCTGTTCCGATGGCCTCCATGAGTAGGTGGCCATCGTAGCTGCACAGATTATGAATCACAACAGGCACCTTTATGTTTTCTAGATAGATGCGCAGCTTGGGATTGCATGCATGATGGGCGGCTCCGCGGTATTTTTCGATAATATGGCAGTGGTCTCGATTGTGGTCGCGATAAAGTTTCTTGCCGCAGACGTGGTACTCACTGCATTCTTAAAAGCATTTCGGTCGTCTTCAGTCAACACCATTCCCGCAGAATTTCGGAGAACCCCTTTGATCTCTTTTATATCACGCTCGAGGCTCTGGATGAAAGTGGCGACAGCCTCATTACCACGGTATAACACCTTTTTCTTTGGATACTCCATCACAGGGGACGAACATATAGCAGAAGCTACATGGAACATGGTCAGCGATTTTCTGCGTGCTGCATTTATTCGGATTGTTGGCAGGGCCTTCCACCAGAACGTTAAGCGCTTGATGTATGGAGCACGCATTTGGCTACGGTGGTTCTAGAAGGCTAGGATGACGCTTGCACTGCCTTCCTTCGGTAAGGACACTCACTGTGGTTTTTCGCTTATATCGCGGCAGTCCCTGATGTGGTCTTCCAACAGGTCGCCCCGGATGAAGACGTGAAGGCAGTGGTGGCAGACATGCTTCTTATTTATGTATTTGTTGTGATGCTGCGCCATGCGGTTGAGGTTCTTTATCCAGATACAGTGGCTCTTTTCCGCTTCACCAGCGCATGCCATGCCTACAATCCGCAATAGATTTATAGCGTGTGGTCTGACGTCCTCGCTAATACATACCTTTTTCCAACCAAAGACATTAACCGCGATAGTTTCGTTGCGGCGCTCAAACTTGGCAATATAACTAACCTTGACAGGAAAGTCAATACCTGTAAAGTCAAGCTCACCCATGTGCTGACGGTACTTCCTGGGCTGGTCAACATTGTTACCAACTGGATAGAGAGCTGACAGAATAGCCCATTCGAAACAGCGATTATCGGTGTTTGCCACATTAATAACAGACCGCCGTGGTATTCATTTTGGCGTTGGAATGTAGCGGTACTGCGACACACCCATGTCAAGCGCTTCGCAGCTGGCAAATACCCATCCAGACCCCTTGCGTATGTAATTTTCAATGCGGTTCAGTATGACAACATTAGCTTGGCCAACCAGCTGCTCAACCAGGCCGTCACTTTTGTGGTTGCCATCTCGGCTTTTTTATCGTACACGTTTTCTAGGTCAGACATGGCTTTGTGCAGCTGTGCCGTTGGGACGAGGCTAAACTTGAAACCATCAAGGTTTCTGAGCTCCCTAGAAAGGAGTGCTTGTGCTTCTGGCGCCATAGCTTTAAGAAATGCCAAGGCGTCTGCTTCAAGCTCATGCTTTTCAGGCATGGTGGCGCAATAGTTTTTCACAACCGCGTTGACTATACCCTGCCGCTCTAAATAGACGGGTAGTTGCCGTAGCCTGCCAATCCGGCGTGGTGCTGGAACAGGCCTCTGCGGCTGGGAAAATGAATACTATTTGAGAATTCTGTTTAGGACACAATCGGTTAGCTCGATCTACTGCACGTCAACCGCTGACTGGTTTTGTCACCATCTTGCCACGGCGGTGTGTTGGAATTGGCGCTCGTCCCGCCCTCTTGACATTTCTGTGGGGGGTCAATACTGAACGCGTATCAAGCGCTGCTGGTGCTGCACACGACGAGTAGCAAGCCCGTAGGAATAGGTGTCAGGGTTAATCTCCACTCTTCGTAAAAACCCGGTAGGCTCATGTACTGTCCTATCCATCTGTTGGTATATCTAACCACACAACTTTCTTCTAAATACAAATTATTATAGTATATATGTATACCGGTCAATATGGGCATACATATGTGTCTCTAATTAAAACATTTACACTCTTATCGCTGCAAGCCGCCTATACTCATACTCAAATGTGGCCTACTTTCTTCGTCGCAGCTTTAGCGCCGCAACTCCATGGCGCCTGCAAAGAGTAAATTTTGTTTTTGTCCCAATACCACATTTAGTGCAGGCGTAAATTCCGCCCCCTTTGCGTAGTCTCTGCAGGTGAATTTTACAGTACTTTCCTATGCAGCTCCTACTGCATTGCTCTCTGCGCCCAATAAATAGCCAGGAACATGTACACCCACAAGTCATGTTTATACATTCAAGTATACTCTTTTCTAATTAACAAATTAATTGGTGGTCTACTTGGGTGTGGGAAGGAGGGGGGGGGGGGGCTGGGGCTAAATCCTTTTTAGGCGTGGGTAAAAAAAAGTCTAAACTTCATTCTACAACTTCTTAAGTAACCAACTTGGGGCCAATCGGAAATCATGCATAGCGAAAAATGCCATCTATGACCAGAAACTAAAATATGTACTAATAAATTATACCCTACTAAAGTTATGTGGAGAAGGTAGTAATGGAAATGTGTCAAGCGAATGATGTTGCGGGATACTGAAAAAGAAATACTACTACTACTACTATTACAACTACTATTACTGCTACTACTACTACTATTACTACTAATAATAATAATAATAATAATAATAATAACAACAACAACAACAACAACAACAACAACAACAGCAAGAAATCTCATGTAAAGAGTCACGGAGTATTTGCATAGGTAAAATTGGGTGCAGAGATTTGCGTACGGGTCCTAAACTGATGCCTGGCCGACATATTGACAAGACTGCATTTAAAAGTTAATTGTTTCCATTCAAACCAAATTTACCATGAGTTCTCATTTGCAGAATCCAGTATAGTTCCTTACATTTGCGTTCTATATCGGTCCACCCCGGCTTAAACTCTGTCGGTAGTAGCTCGAGTAACTCTGCTGAATGTCCAGTCAAGTTGTTGTGGCTGGCGAGTTTTGCATTGATGTTATTGCGAATGGGACTTACATGGTTATTTGTTCATTTCCTGAAGTCAGCGTTTCGCTAACAGATTGAATAACACAGATCTTACATGTGAGGAGATAGGTTACACACAGATCTTACATGTGAGGAGATAGGTTACACACATATCTTACATGTGAGGAGATAGGTTACATTTTTGGCTCGACATCCTAACTTGATCGTAACTAACTAACTAACTTGATTTGATAATAAACATGTAGCCGAACTTTGGAACGATTTGGTCTCTTGCATATGCTTGCAGATTAGGCAGCTCTTGTTTTTGCAATTGTATGTGTCTGTATATGTGGTCCTGTCCGAAATTACCTTGGCACATACCAAATGGGCCTTGGGATGAATAGATTTACGGCGCGCAGCCATTGGAACTTCTAGAAATATGTTCTTCAGACATTCGGAAGATTGGATCTGGTACCAATACTTCCGAACGATCTGTTTAAGTCTGGGGCATAGGGCTGGTAAGTAACAACGATTGGGATGCGTTTCCTGGTTTTATATTTTAAGAGGACATTTCTATCGAGGGTTCTAGATTTCTCCATGGCCTCTTCAATGTATTTCCTTCTGTATACTCTCCTTCTAAGGTACCCCTTGAACTCTCTTGCTCTCTTTTCAAGGGTAGCCGGATTGGAGCGGACGCCTTTGTTCCAAAGGCACAGGACGTAAAGAAGGTTTTTTTTATTACGTGCTTGGCGTGGCAGTTGGTCCAAGCAGATACTGATGAGAGTGGGGAGTCAGCTGGTTTGCAATACAGGTCAGTTTCAAATAGGGTAGATTGGGTATCCAAGAAGACACTGGACCTGTTTGATGACTCGGACGTATATGTAATTGTGTGGCGGGAGACATTGGAGAATGCAAGAATATTTTGAAATTGCCGCTAATTTCAATCCATTTTGATTCTATGTCGTCTATAAATCGCAACAAGCCTAGCGATCTATGAGTACCTCATTGATATGCCTTTGTTCGAGCCTTCCCATAAAAATATTGGTATACGAAGGAGCCATTTTAGTGCCCATTGCAGTCCCATTGCAGTCCTATTGACTTGCAAGAAGTGTTGAGTTTCATATACAAAATTGTTCAACTTAAGAATATGGGTAAAAGTTTGACGAAATAGTCAGTAGGAGGTAAAGGATCAGACAGGAAATAGTCAGTAGGAGGTAAAGGATCAGACAGGAAATAGTCAGTAGGAGTTAAAGGATCAGACAGGAAATAGTCAGTAGGAGGTAAAGGATCAGACAGGAAATAGTCAGTAGGAGGTAAAGGATCAGGTAGACCATCCCATGCCTCTATCCTAGATTGGATGTTCCCCTCGTGTGGGATGTTGGTGTATAAGAAAACAGACAGCCATAGCGACGAAGAATGTCGTCGGGATAGTTAGTTTTCGGTATTTTGTTATGGTAGTCGGTAGTATATTGGATATATGAAGGCACTTTTCCACCAAAGGGCGAAGGTGATAGTCAACGAAATCGGGAACTTTTTCAGTGGGATGGTCGTTTTCAGAAATGATTGGCATCTGTGGGTTTCCTTCTTTGTGTATTGTAGGGAGTAAGTAAAATCTCCCTGGTGAACGGTCAATTGGTAGAAGGTAAGTCAGGGTTTTGTCATCAATGTACCCCTCATTGTAAATGTTTTCTAATATCAGACACACAATTTCATAAATAGATAGATAGATAGAAAAATTGGCTTAAAGCTAATTCACTTATAAGGAAATTCCAGTTTTAAAGAGATTAAAGCTAATTCACTTATAAGGAAATTCCAGTTTTAAAGAGATTAAAGCTAATTCACTTATAAGGAAATTCCAGATTTTTTCACGATCCTGGATTTGGTGTTCTTTATTTACTGTAATTTTGTACGCTTGTAACGAATATGTCTATGTAGTATAAGGGTGGGCTGTTCTGGATAATTATCGAACATCAAAAATAGAAACACCCTCGGGTCTTTGTACGTTTTGAGACTATAGTTAAATTTTTTAAAATAGTTCAATCTGGTAAACAGAATTTTTTTCACCGATGGATAAATATCTGACTAATCTCGGCAAAATTAGTCAAAACTGGAATGACTCAGAATTAATTTCACCTTTTAGTATTTATTTGTAAAAACACAAAATAGAATACAAACGCTGGGCAAAAGTTACACAAATCATAACTAATGAGTGATTAAAACCTTTTCCAGTTAATCATTCAGAGGTATTTGCTACTAAGGAGACAATGAGTTATCATCGATTATTCTTAAAAAAATTTATTGAAAAAGACAATATTTAGAAGATACAGTTATTTTTAGCAATTCTTCGTTTAATTGGCGGTATTTTAAATATTTTATTCATTATTTATATCTACGATTTTTAAGTTCAACTTTAATATGTTGTCTCTTGACAAATTACTTTCATATTTTTTTGGTTCAAATCACTAAGTAAAATATCGAATCCATGCTTGTATAATACAAATTTATATTCTAATAAGATAGAATTCTCCATTTGTCTTAAGGGAGAAGTATTTATGTATCTATTTTGCTCAGTTTCAGTTCATGATTTCCGAAAGGCCTGGTAAAAAAACAGTCTTATTTATTGTCGTGTTCTGATAAATCCAGCGCTACAGCTTTCATTTACTAAACGTAATTTTAAAATTTTTCACTGTTTCTCGTTCTATTTCTTCCAGATTTGTGGTACCTAACATGCAATTTTGGCTTCATCGATTTTTAACCACTATTTATGTTGGTATATATTTTTTTATCGCAAAAGGCTGTGGATAACCCGTGTTGTCTTTTATCACTTTCATCAACATTGTTTGTACATTCTATTACATTATAGTTGAAGTTTGAGATTTGAAGCTCATTAGATACAGCCTTTGTACTTGCAGAACTACCTACAGCATCGTACTCACTATTAATTAAAGGTCCTCCACCATTTAAAATTTCCTTCGTGTTTTTCTTCTCTTTTAACTCTTGTAATTTGCTAATTTTTTTAATTTTTTTTTTTTGTTTTTGCTTGTTATTGTATCGTTGACAGACTGGATACATATAGTATGCTTTGCAATGGCTTCGTCATTCTGCTACGCATACTGTCCTGTAGATTCTATGCCATTTTCTTCCCGCGCCTGTTTTTTTAAATAAACTTTTTCTTGATTTAGAATCGAAATGGGGATATGATGTTGTGTTCTTTCATGATCTACGTTGTTCTCGAAATAGTTGCTTTTTGACAAGCCTTCTTGATATTGTTCTCTTTTCTCGAGTCTTGAAACACATCTTTTACTCAATATTGTCTGTATGTCTTTGATAAGTTGTGAACATTTTCCAAATTTTTTCATTCCATTGTTACACATATCCTCCATACCACCATTTTTAATGAATGGTATTTTAATTGCCAAAACGTTTTGTTTTTTTTGTGCAAATAATTGTTACCGTTTAAAATATTCGTAAGCTAATGATCCAACTTTGTGTACTAAATATTTCTTGTCGTTGAAAGGACTCATATCTAACTTATTTATCTCAACATTGAAAATCTCATGTTTGTAAGAGCTGATGGTTTGAAAGAGAGCATACCTTTAAAAAGTGTACCGCAATCCACCCACCCACATTATGGGTATTTTAAAAACATGTTCATTTAAACAATTCATGAATTATAACATTGCATTTGAACACAGAGGTAGTATATATTGAGATTTACCGAATAAAAAAGACAACTGACAGCTGACAGCCAAATAGCATTTGCAAAATAGTTGAACTTAAAAGAGCACACACCCACAACAGATATATTTTGAAAGAGCTAGCTCAGGGGTGTCAAACTCATTTACTATGGCGGGCCAGATTTGATATAAATAATAATAAATAACAATAAACAATAAGAATAAATCATAAGTCTGGCGGGCCGTATGAGTGACACCCCTGAGGTAGCTTGTTAAGGTATTTGGTGCCATGTTTCAAATGTGGACAACATAATGATCTATAATTGGTTCGCTGATGAAGTCATTATTGATAATGAAGGTTATGATATATTAACACCGATTAAAAGAAAAAAATCGAATTTAGGGCTAAAGGGTTTTTTTCACAAAAACAAGATGGAGTTATCGCCTCTAGATATTAAAGTTTGATATGTCGCACAAAATAATCTTGTGCTTAAGATTTATTTGGCCAATCAAGAATTTGACGTAATAATTGAACAAAATTGAAGGATTAGAGCCAAATCTAAATCATGCAGTGCACTTCATAAAAGACTATTATGTCACACAAGATCTGAGGGTAACTGTACATTTGAAAACATTAAAGAGTATTTTGTCATACATGTGATTAGGTTGCTATCCAATACTTGTGCAACAATTATGTTTGATTACGTAACCGTAAAACTCTACAAAAAAGCAGCGTGTAATCTGAAATCACCCGGAACAGATCTTAATTGTGGTTCAAACATTGTCAACTATCTATGTTTGTTATAGAGAAAAGAGGCTACATAAATAATTTTAATATACTCACGACCACAGTTTAACAAGAATAGAAGTTACAGGAGACACATTTGAAAGGCTGAGGAACTACTTAATCACTGCAGAGATCTACAAAATGATGCAAACGTTTATTAGACTCAGGGTTATCCACAATTTTAAACTCTGTTCGCTGGTGTTGAAGAAATCGTTATGCTGCTAAACGAGGATTCTACAAGATACTACTGTTACAATTACTTTGACATAAAATGCGAAACATATCTGTAAACTTAACAACAATAGTAATTATCGATTTATGTCGATGTTTAATACAATGAGATCCCCTGTAATTTTGTATTTTACAAAGTGATAGGTAGCTGTATAAACTTTGCTGTAATGAAATGCGTAAAAGCATACTGTGTTACATGTTTAACATAATCAACAAGCTTTTACTCGAGTGTTAAAGATTATATCGGTATACTAAAGCTAAATCAAACAGGGTTTCATTTTCTATCTATCACAATTAAAATCATTTATCGAAGACATTTGTTTTGTGAAATGCTCAGATTTCCTGCAGCATTGAAAATCATTAATATCGTCTCAAGCAAGGCAAGAATCAGAATCACTCAAAACAGTGTGATTTGCTAGAACAATTTAGAGACCAAAAGAATTCAATGTCTTGAAAAGGATAAAGTAATTGTGATAAGTATTAATTTGAATGGATTGAGAAATGAAATGAATTTTAAATGAGATTTGATAATCATCAGCATAATCAAAGACAGGTTTGCTGAAAAAGACTGCAACAAAAAAAAAAGGAATTTTAAGTCATTACGATACTCAATTATGTATAAAGACTATATTATCACGGGAATGTAATAGTTTTTAACAGGTTAGAGATCTAATACTATATAATTTATATTTTGTTTTGTAGGTTCACTTTGTACAGGTAATATTGTTAAGGTTGTGATGTTGAGGTCTTGATGCTAACTTGAAAATAATGCAAAACGATTTCTACAAGCAACAAGAAGTTTGATACAGACAGTGCTCCTGGTAAACAATTTGATTTTTTTTTCTACCCTACTCTTACATTATCTTCAATTTGATCAATGTCCTCAAAGATTTATTCTAAGTCTTGTCAAACTTTTTGCAAAACAAGATATCTGTAAAAGGATCCTTCTATATCGTAAAGTATATTGAACAAACTAATTGTTCACATTCAAGTTATAATTTTTTTGAAGGTAAACTGAATGCCTATCTTGAAGTGACTTTTTTTCTTGTCTGCATTTGCTAAACTTTGTTCTACAATATTTTTCAATTTAAACTGTTGCTCTTTTATTGTACTGTTCTGATAAGTGATTTGTTTGTATGATGGGCACAGAATCTACTGATTATGCTTGCTGATTTTGAGTGAATTATAGTCTTTTTATACTGCTAGGATGTTTACTTTTTACATGGTAGTCAAACCCCACATGCCTCTTGATGATTGTCAAACCCCACATGCCTCTTGATGATTGTCAAACCCCACATGCCTCTTGATGATTGTCAAACCCCACATGCCTCTTGATGATTGTCAAACCCCACATGCCTCTTGATGATTGTCAAACCCCACATGCCTCTTGATGATTGTCAAACCCCACATGCCTCTTGATGATTGTCAAACCCCACATGCCTCTTGATGATTGTCAAACCCCACATGCCTCTTGACGACTGTCAAACCCCACATGCCTCTTGATGATTGTCAAACCCCACATGCCTCTTGATGATTGTGAAACCCCACATGCCTCTTGATGATGGTCAAACCCCACATGCCTCTTGATGATTGTCAAACCCCACATGCCTCTTGACGACTGTCAAACCCCACATGCCTCTTGATGATTGTCAAACCCCACATGCCTCTTGATGATTGTCAAACCCCACATGCCTCTTGACGACTGTCAAACCCCACATGCCTCTTGATGATTGTCAAACCCCACATGCCTCTTGATGATTGTCAAACCCCACATGCCTCTTGATGATTGTCAAACCCCACATGCCTCTTGATGATTGTCAAACCCCACATGCCTCTTGATGATTGTCAAACCCCACATGCCTCTTGATGATTGTCAAACCCCACATGCCTCTTGATGATTGTCAAACCCCACATGCCTCTTGATGATTGTCAAACCCCACATGCCTCTTGATGATTGTCAAACTCCACATGCTTCTTGACGACTGTCAAACCCCATGTGACTCTTGATGATTGTCAAACCGCACATGCCTCTTGATGATTGTCAAACCCCACATGCCTCTTGATGATTGTCAAACCCCACATGCCTCTTGATGATTGTCAAACTCCACATGCCTCTTGGTGATTGTCAAACCCCACATGCCTCTTGATGATTGTCAAACTCCACATGCCTCTTGACGACTGTCAAACCCCACAAGCCTCTTGATGATTGTAAAACTCCACATGCCTCTTGACGATTGTCAAACCGCACATGCTTCTTGATGATTGTGAAACCCCACATGCCTCTTGATGATAGTCAAACCCCACATGCCTCTTGATGATTGTCAAACCCCACATGCCTCTTGATGATTGTCAAATCCCATGTGCCTCTTGATGATTGTCAAACTCCACATGCCTCTTGACGAATGTCAAACCGCACATGCCTCTTGATGATTGTCAAACCCCACATGTCTCTTGATGATTGTCAAACCCCACATGCCTCTTGATGATTGTCAAACCCCACATGCCTCTTGATGATTGTCAAACCCCACATGCCTCTTGATGATTGTCAAACCCCACATGCCTCTTGATGATTGTCAAACTCCACGTGCCTCTTGATGATTGTCAAACTCCACATGCCTCTTGACGACTGTCAAACCCCATGTGCCTCTTGATGATTGTCAAACCCCACATGCCTCTTGATGATTGTCAAACCCCACATGCCTCTTGATGATTGTCAAACCCCACATGCCTCTTGATGATTGTCAAACCCCACATGCCTCTTGATGATTGTCAAACTTCACATGCCTCTTGACGACTGTCAAACCCCACATGCCTCTTGATGATTGTCAAACTCCACATGCCTCTTGATGATTGTCAAACTCCACGTGCCTCTTGATGATTGTCAAACTCCACCTGCCTCTTGACGACTGTCAAACCCCATGTGCCTCTTGATGATTGTCAAACCGCACATGCCTCTTGATGATTGTCAAACCCCACATGCCTCTTGATGATTGTCAAACCCCACATGCCTCTTGGTGATTGTCAAATCCCATGTGCCTCTTGATGATTGTCAAACTCCACATGCCTCTTGACGATTGTCAAACCGCACATGCCTCTTGATGATTGTCAAACCCCACATGCCTCTTGATGATTGTCAAACCCCACATGCCTCTTGATGATTGTCAAACCCCACATGCCTCTTGGTGATTGTCAAATCCCATGTGCCTCTTGACGATTGTCAAACCGCACATGCCTCTTGATGATTGTCAAACCCCACGTCTCTTGATGATTGTCAAACCCCACGTCTCTTGATGATTGTCAAACCCCACATGCCTCTTGATGATTGTCAAACCCCACATGCCTCTTGATGATTGTCAAACCCCACATGCCTCTTGATGATTGTCAAACCCCACATGCATCTTGATGATTGTCAAACCCCACATGCCTCTTGATGATTGTCAAACTCCACATGCTTCTTGACGACTGTCAAACCCCATGTGCCTCTTGATGATTGTCAAACCCCACATGCCTCTTGATGATTGTCAAACCCCACATGTCTCTTGATGATTGTCAAACCCCACATGCCTCTTGATGATTGTCAAACTCCACATGCCTCTTGATGATTGTCAAACCCCACATGCCTCTTGATGATTGTCAAACTCCACATGCCTCTTGACGACTGTCAAACCCCACATGCCTCTTGATGATTGTCAACCCCCACATGCCTCTTGATGATTGTCAAACTCCACATGCCTCTTGATGATTGTCAAACTCCACATGCCTTTTGATGATTGTCAAACTCCACATGCCTCTTGATGATTGTCAAACTCCACATGCCTCTTGATGATTGTCAAACCCCATGTGTCTCTTTATGATTGTGGAAAATGGAGACACTGCTTAGGCATGATATTTACAAAAAATCTGGGTCCAAATGCAAACAACATAGACCCTGATCTGCTGTCGCATAATGTCCAAAGTCCTATAGTATATAACTGCTGTTACTTTTACTGAATGAACTAGATTGAACTTCCATACATGCTAGATACAGATGCAAATTATACACTGTAAAATCAAAAATATTTTGTGGAAGATTTAAATTTGTCTTTGTTTTGTGGTAATGAATATCCAAACTTAAATCCACAAATAGGCTCTCTAAAACATCTAAATAGAGTAACTGGAGTACTGTATATACTCGCATATAAACCCTGATCTCCCGTCGCATAATGCGCCGGCAGATCAAGATCTATGTTGTTTGTTCTACTTAGTAGTCCTTACAAACTGCATAGACCCAGATCTGCCGGCACATTATGCACTGGCAGATCTGGGTCTATGCAGTTTTCAGTTGGTATTACCTTAAACGGGAGTATATATGGTATTATAGTTTAAGAAAAAGAAAATATCTAATTGTATATTCAGTAGCAATTAGTTACAATTTGTTTAATTAGTTACAATTTGTTCAATTAGTTACAATTTGTTCAATTAGTTACAATTTGTTCAATTAGTTACAATTTGTTTAATTAGTTACAATTTGTTTAATTAGTTATATCGTTTTGTACATTTTGTAATGTATAGTTCCATTATTAACAATTATTTATGTTCATTTTAGTTTTCAGTTATTAGCAAATTCTAAATATATCTTAATCCCACCCACTTATTCTTTTTGAAAGATGAAGTTAAATAGCCTGAAGTGATCATTACACGGACATCATAACAAGTTTGAAAGATAAAGCACCTTTTTATAGCCTGTATGTAATCTAACCTATTCCTAAAGAAACTAAGGAAAGTAATCGAATAAAAGTAATTATACGGTAATCAATTACCTTCATTTAAGTTACTATTCTGAAAAAAAATCTTGAAAACTGAATGAACACTACCTTTTTCTCTGCATTCCAATCTCTCCTAAATGAATTCATTTGACATTTTGATCATATCTACATGTATTCGACAACAAAAGTTCCTGATTTATATATAAAGAGGTAGAGACATATTGTTTTTAGAAATCATATGTATATTTCTCATTGGTTATGATAACTTAAAGGTAGGCAACTGCTGATTTAAGACAACAGGCAATGAGCCCAAAATACTGAAATCATTATAATTGTACTTTACTGTTTTATTATTTTCTCAGCTTTTATTTGTGGCCAATTTTTAGAATTTACATTGAAGATAAAGATTCTGCATTGATAACTACCCATCAGCAGATGACGATATACAACTTGCTTCCAATATTAACATACAAGTTTTAGAAGAGAGTTAAAAGTTTTAATCACATACCATTTCCCAGTATATACTTATTAATGCTGACATTTTTTAATACCGTATATACTCGCATATAATCTAATACCAACTGCAAACTGCTTAAACCCAGATCTGCTGTCACATAATGCGCCAGCAGATCTGGGTCTATGCAGTTTGTAAGGACTAATCAGTAGAACAATTAACATAGACCCTGATCTGCCAGCGCATAATGCGCCAGCAGATCAGGGTCTATGTTGTTTGCATTTGGACCTGGTTTATACACTAGTATATATGGTAAGTAAATTTGTTGAGAGATTTGTTCTCATCTTCATCCCTTTTATAAATATGACAACTTTTAGTTACACAGCTCATTTAAACAGCATTTATGCACTATACCAGAGGTAAAAGTTGTAAGAACACTAGACTGCTCTTGAAAGAAGTGGAAATTCATTCAAATACAATATTTCATCTCATGATTATTGTTTTAGAGTGTTCAAGATAATGTGCAGTTCGCAATAGCACATCTAGAAAACAAAACCTGGGACTCTGTTGGAAAAATGATATTTGCTACCATGGTGTCACCTAAAAACTAAAGTGTTTTCATCTACCCACTAGTTTGTACTCTGGAAAATATTTTAGCCATTGTAATGCTCCAGCATGTAAATGAAACATTAAATGTACAGATATGTCAGTTTAAATACTTTCCATATGTCAGAAATCAGTTAATTCCATGGGGATTGATTTGTGTAATCTTGTGTATTTATAAACGGGAGCATTTGTCTTTTCCACATATGGCCTAAAACTTGTTTTTAGTAATTGAAGTATTTCATCTGCAAGTAAAAGTAAGACTTATTGTGAAGTTATCAACATAGTCACCATCTGCCCAATACACCTTCACTTCAAATATGGCACTTTTGGCGTTTCTTTTGAGTATTTTGTTTTTAAATAGGAAAGCTGAATGTCGCACATACACACACACACAATGAAAATGAGAGATTTTGTTGAGTTTCACAAATGTTTTTAAGTGTGAGCAAATTCTATATCTGAGGACTTAATATTTGATCCTGTTCCTAATCCATATTAATTTTGAATCTATCTGACATAAGCAACTGACTGCTGACAATTTTTGCAAAAAATAAAATTGTATTAGTTTCTGGAAGTGTCATGCTTTTTCTTTTTGCAGTAACACATTGACTTCTAAACAATTTTGCATTTCATATTTGATTTTCAAATTTACATAATTCCTTTGCAACACAACAAATGGTAATATGGTTGTAATTAGTGGTCAAAATGTATTTTGAGTAAGGCAAGAGAAAGATGTTTTACTCTAATCCATGTGATTTTTACTTCTTTTGTTAAAAATATGACAGTATTATTAAAACAAAATGCTCTTTTGCTTTCTTCGATAAAACACATAAATCTTGTATCAATGCAGCCTATGAGCAATACAAAGGAATAACTGACAACAAAATTAACAAGTAGTGCAGTAACAAGTTTTTTTTTGTTTTATTCCATCATATAGCAAGATAAACAGTACATTTCACAAAAAGTACATTACACACATTACATAAATGCATTTACAAATATTTATGTTTCAGCACCATTTTTTCTAAATGTGCATTACAAGCATTAACATAATTTTTCCCGCTGTACTCACCCTTGCATAATACATACACAAATGCAAGCAACAAAGACCATGATGGCATAAGGCACCTGTACTCTCAGCCAATCAAAAATGGTGCTACAAAAGTAAAGTTCTTTGTGATTGGTTGTCACAAAATCTTAATATCAAACTAAGCTTAAATGTTTTAATAATCTTCAGGCCTGACCTGGAGACCCAACCATCATCTGGATATCATATGGCCTGGAAATCATACCCTGGCCTGGAAATCATACCCTGGCCTGGAAATCATACCCTGGCCTGGAGATCATAAAACAGACCGATTGAAACAAAATCTCAAGCTCAAGTCTAGTAGTATTATTTCCAGGCCAGAAGATCATGTCCAAAGATCTAAAAACTCTCAGATTGAGTTTTCACTCACAACCAATCAAAAGTGATGTTACAAATGTCAAGTTCTTCTTGATTGGCTGACACAAAATCTCATGCTCAAATTCAGTCTTGAAAACTTTATAATCTCCAGGTCAGTGCCTCTGCTGTTTGCTTGACATCATAGTAAAAAGAATAAAACAGTACGGACAAAGATCTATCAGAACATCATCCAACCTCAGATCTGAGTCTATGCTGTTAACAAATGGGCATGTGTTATACAGAATTAAATATTGTATCAAACAAGATTTATAAGACCTGAATTGAATGTGATGAATGTAGCTCAATAACTGTACAGCAGGAGGCCATAAGTAAGTCCCCACTTCCTAAAACCCCATAGACATCTATAAAAACTGAGATTTTTTTAAAGGCTGTAGAAATGTTTAATTCTATTAGTTTGCATTGCATAAAAGTGTATCCAGTAGTTAACCTTTGATACAATGATCTGGAGATATAGAATCACAAACCTTTGAATACATGTAATCACTAATACTTAACTAATTATGATGGTGGATTATAGGGAAATGACCTCAGGACATATATCACTGGCAACATGAAATAGGTCTATTGGATATCAATCCAATATTTATTTTTCTCTTGTAGTTTGAATTTAATACAAAATGAAAATAATTTCATTGATTTTCTATCATATATATTTTATGACAAACATTTCAAACACTGCAATTGACTATGGAACTCTGTTTGTAAGAGTGGGAACTTACTTATGGCCACCTTTTGAAGGTTTTTCAAAACCCTCTATCAGGTATGTACTTCTACTTTAGTAAAACTCCATCCTGTAGGAAAGACTTCAATATCATATGGACTTTATATTATACAAAATTATTAATGTAAATACTCATGTATAAGACAGGTCTAAATGCAAACAACATAGACCCTGATCTGCCATCGCATAATGCTCCGGCAGATCAGGGTCTATGTTGTTTGTTCTACTGATTAGTCCTTACTAACTGCATAGACCCAGATCTGCCAGCACATTATGTGATGGCAGATCTGGATTTTTGCAGTTTGCAGTTGGTATCGGGTTATACACAAGTATATATGGTATGTTTAAATTAACAGCACAAGGGTCTCTTGCAACACAATGTCATACCTGTGAACAATATTATATGTTATATATATTATATGTTATATCAGATGACTATCAAGATCTGTAACATTACATTTTAATATTGGTAACACCTGTAGATGATGACACTATTGCCACAGTCTTCCAATGTGCCATTTAAAAGAAGACAAAATTATGAGAGGCTCATAATCCTTAACAACAACAAAAATCAAAAACATCGTTATAAACATTTGTTCCTATTAACTGCTATATATAAAGCCATATAAACTTTAAAGTACATCACAACTGAAAGTGTATTCCAACTGTAACAGTAAAAATACAATAGTTCTGAAAAATATTTAAAAGGCAAAAAGTAATAGCTCTAAAAATAAAGCTTAAAATGCTATGGCATCAATAAATATTTACTTACAAGCTTTTATAGATCATTTTCTTTACAAATATTTATTATTACAAATTGGATGTAGAATTTACCAACAAATTCATTATGAAATAAGCAAACAAAAAACAATAAATTACCATCATAAGTAGAAACTGACAGGGGAAAGTGCTTATTCAAAATTCCTTTTTTCCAGGAAAAATAGCTTTGTATTGATTTTTTATTCTATACCCATCAATTTTCTACCCAAGAATGAGCCAGAATGTTACTGTCATTTCCCAGAAGTAGAAAAATTATACCGTTGTTCTCTGATTCTGTATTACCATACTCTCAAACGAGGCTTCAACTACTTTTTTCCCTAAGTTTCCTGGTTAAAACTGAACAAGCATGAACAACTATGCCATAGCCTCACTTGACATAAAATTGGAAATGAGTAACATTCTGTATAACAAATCAGTATCATCAAGTACCAACAATCAATCCAATCCTGCTGTCAATAACAGTCAAAATAATGATGTCATCTGCATGCAAAGTCCCCATCGCCACCTCTCACAATGTCCCACCAGAAACAGTTCAAACGCTATCAACCTGGCCTCAGATAGAAACTTTCCTAGTTATTCAGCTGGTGAAATCTTCCATGATGCAAAATTTGACAACTCCAAAATAATTGTAAATCACATATATGGGTCTACTGCCCCCATGCATCGAAGAACTTGTGCTATTGAAAATGAGGGACTGTTTTTACACACGCTTCATTCATAAAACTGATATTCATGCACATATCAGCTGATCAAGATGAAATTCTGTTTATGATTTAAGATAAAGTTTGTATCAGAAAGGTTGAAATGTTAGGCAATTTCTTTCCTTTTTTTAATTTACGTTTAGAGATTTTATTAAATTATCTGAAAATTGATAGATATTTAACAAAAATATCATTATCATAGTACATGTAATTCTATCTTGAATGCTACATCACATCTTGTTGTCAGCATCAGAAAATACAGATCATGACTTCACGCTTTGTGTCTTGTAATGATCAGGATTTTCTGATGGTGACAACTTGACATGATCTAGCAAATCAAGATCACATTACTGTGATAAATATGTATATATATATATATATATATATATATATCAAGGAATGTTGTAGAAATTAACGAGAATGTAATGATTTTACATACTACTGTAATTATGTACCCAACAGATTAACTAAGAATTTAACACCATATAAATCTTAATAGTAAGTGCACACATGAAAATAATGGTATATGCAAAATTAAGCACACACCTGCGCTCTAATATTATCTACCAAAATTAAAGACATATAACTGTATTTAAAACAGCAAAGTCCAAGACAAAATGTACTCTTCTAGACATTATTCCATTCCTAATAAAGTGATTAATCAGACTAATTATATCTTTACATTCTCCTACTTGTGTTTTTTCTTCTATGATATTTCCTTTTTTTCAAATTAGTCATCTGTGTGTTATATGCTGTTAAATCTGACTGATAATGATAAATACTAGAACTTTTAAATTATCTGTATTATGATATATTTCACTATCAACAATTTCAGATAACAAACAAAATAATCACATATAAATCATAACCACATATAAATCATAACTAATTTTAAAAGATAAGCACATACATGTACACTTATTGTACAGCTCGTACATGGAATGAAAAATACTATACAAACTCTTTCAGTATTCAATCTCCATGCAACCTTTACTAACCATTATTCTGTACCTTTTTTTCTACTCAAGCATGTTACTATCATTTAATGACACCGGTTTCACTATACATCTAAAAAATTTCTTCCGCAAATTCATTTTTTTTTAAAACATCTTTCTTCCAGCTTAGTTCATAAAAAATTTTCACAGTACATTCAGCAGGCACCAGGGATTAAAAAAAGTTATAATATCCTAAATTTTCTTTGCTTTATCTTTAACAAATTTTGAGGACTTTCTCATATTTTAGGAATTTCTCAACTCATTTTTTCTTTAAAAACAAAATTTAAAAAAAAGGTTTCTAGGTGTTCAACTTTAAAACTAAATGTGATTTTGCATCCTTTCCATTATTTCCACATCTGACAAAAATCCTGATATTGTCCGACAAATAATTAGCAAGATAATGAAAATCTCAATTTGAGGGAAAATTCTGAGAAACTGGGGCCATGTCCGAGTTTCTCTAAACATTTCAAATTTTCTTCTTCAGATTAAGATATTTCAATATCTGTCTTACTGCTTGGTGTGGAAATTTGAGTTTTTCACTGAACATTAAACAGGCATTATGGATTATAATGCAGTCATAATATTCTGCATTTTTCTGAAAATAGTCTTAATTTATCTCTGAAGAAAAATCGAGGAATTCCTTAACTCATTTTTCATGAATAGAAAGATTCCAAGGTGCACCATTTTAAAACTAAATAGCTATTGTTCATCCCTTGTATCATAGCTAACTGTCACAAAAATCCTAGTATTGTCACAAATACCACAAGCAGGATACCGGTAATGCAAAATATAAATTTATTAGAAAATATTTGAGAAATTTAGTGAAACTGGTGCATTATCTGTATTACTACATGTATCAGGCACTAGTGTTTTAAAGCTATCTGTTTTATTGTATATTTTCTAATATATATAATACCAATATACTATTTTTACATTATTGTTCTTACATATCCATAACAAATTTGAGACAAATTTATATGTACATAAAAAGACTGTTACCAGAGAAGATAAAATGATATCTGTAATTTAAAGTCTAACAATTTTTATAAAATTAATTTGCAGTTTCCACATTATTGTATTTGCAGATCCCCAAATAACAATTAAAATAAACAAAATAACTTGTATAAATGTAAAATGGTATCCATAAACTACAACAATGTTCTCTCAGTATACAAATCTTGAAAATTGATGTAATCAGCTTTTATCAAGAAAACAAGATGAAATTTGAGATTCATTAAGATTTTTATTGAACTGCCTGGTTTCCACAATTGCTTTTGATTGATAAATTCTTGCTGGCTTTTTGAAACTGGAATGTGCACAAGGTATTAATTATTTACTATTAAAAAATGCTGAAATCAAATGTATTTTGTGCAACATAATATATATTAAAATCAAAACTGTACCCATTAAAAGTTACTCTCACTCGATTCCATAAATATAAATACAATGTCTATTGAACTACATGTATGCTTCTGTCAGCATTATTTGTAATATAAAAATTCAAAATGAAATAAACTCAACATTATATGGAGTTCTGTACAGTGTTCCAGGTAAAAGTAAATGAGTCCCTCAAAGGGACTGATGCTCAACTTGGTGAAAAGAATTCCAGGAATTCAAGATGAGACCATTTCTTCCTTTTAAATGCTGAGTGTTGAAACCATTTCTGATATTCTTCAGCGATAACAAGATTTTCAATTTAGCTGCTGTGGTACACATACTGGATGTCAGCTTGGTACCATTTTCACTTAGGGCAAAGTAGACATCATTAGAAGTCTTTTGGTGAAAACCCCATGTCATAATGATCATCCATTCAAGGGATGTAGTGACAACAAGATTTTTAAGACAGTCGTAGTGGCAGCCATATTGGATGCACGACTGGCACTATTTTCATTTAGGACCAACTAGGTATCATAAGAAGTCTATTGGTGAAAACCCCATGCTGATATAGCTATTCATTTGGCGAGGAGTAGAGATAATATTTTTTAGATATTACTTTTCATTTCAGGAGGAGTAGCAATAACAAAATTTTCAAGATGACTGCTGTGGTGGCCATATTGGATGTCAGATCGGCCCATTTTCATTTAAGACAAACTGGAATAAGAAGTTTTCTGGTGAAAATCCCATGTCAATATAACTTTCTGTTCAAGTAGAGTTGTGATAACAAGATTTTTAAGATGGCTGCCATGGTGGCCATATTGAATGTCAGATCGTCACCATTTTCATTTAAGATAAGAAGTCTTCTGGTTAAAATCCCATGTCAATATGACTTTCTATTCAAGTAGAGTTGTGATAACTAGATTATTAAGATGGCTGCCATGGTGGTCATATTGGATGTCAGATCGGCACCATTTTGATTTAGGACCAGCTAGACATCATAAGAAATCTTTTAGTGAAAACCCCATGTTGATATGACCATCCATTCAGGAGGAGTAGCAATAACAAGATTTTCAAGATGGCCACTGTGGTGGCCATATTGGATGTCCGAGCAGCACCGTTTTAAACTAGACCATGTGATGAATGTGTGTGTAAAGTTTCATGGCAATCCTCCAAGTAGTTTAGGAGGAGTAGCAATAACAAACTTGTGCCAATGGATGACAGATGGATGACAGACAACAGACCATCCCATAAGCTCGTCTGGTCTATGACAAGGAGAGCAAAAAAGTGTGGTTAAGCACCACATCAGGCACCTTGCACATTTTACAGGGCAACCAATAAGAGAATAATACCCAAAACAAAATACAGAATAAAAATAAATTTTAATAAATTTTTTAAAATTTATAACAAGATTATTGATTTCATCATGAAATAATTTTATTTTGACTGCAGTAACAATATATACTAGCACAAGGCCATATGTCTGTGCTTTGTGAAAACAGACCCATTTGTAACTTTACAAATCTTCCTTTCCTGAATGTGCTGTGTAGCAATAGTACATAAGACAGCCATAAACATTATCTTAATCAGCTACTAAGAGTGGTCAGGATCCAGATCTGGTTCAACTGCCTTTTGTGAATCATTTAAAAATCTTGAGGAACTGTAACACAGCAAATTATGTTGTCACCTTCAGCATACACCAGAGCTGAAAGATGGATTCATTTGATGTATAAACATTTTGTAACTATAACATACATGTGTAAAGACTTCTGTTAGTTTTCACACACTTTATGGACCCTTTTCTTGTCAATTTCTTACATCTTTTGCCTGTGTGCATTTCACTAAAGAAATCAGCATCGACCATACCTAATGCGAGTTTGACAGCCATAGTGCATGCTCCTTCCAATACTAAAGGTAAGCAGAGAAGACAGTCAAATGTGTTTCTGGTTGTGAACACTGTAATAAAAAACAGAGCAGCACAATGAAAAAATAGGGGGTACTTGGAAATTGGGCCTCTCTAATCACAGAAGCTGTAACACTGCTGAAGTAGTTCATATACCAGCCTTCTACTTTTGTTGTTTGGACTGGAACTGGCAAAGCTAAAACGTCTAAAGGCATAATCAGTGAAAAGTGTTATCACTATGTATGTGAAAAAAATACAACTGTACTGAGATATGGACATAAATAGGAAATAGGAAAAGCCTAGGAAGCAAGTGCAGCTAACTTTTTGTGAGGCCATATGTATTCTGACTAACATCATGTGACATTATGGAGATCTGTCAAACTGGAATGTTCATGTTTCTGGCCTGCGTGATGGAAGTGAACCTTTGTTGCACAGAATACTTACTTTTTGCAAAAACAATGTTTATTTTTAAGAAAGAAAAAAATGTATTTATTTCAAGCTGTGAGACCTTTTTAAAAGTAGGCATATATTATTTGTCTCGTTAGAGAGTAGAAATCTGATTCATTTTAATTCACTTGAGGTAATTTAACTTTTTCACAAGACATAACTCTGTTCTGATTTCACCTGCATGGAAACTGCAGGTTCATGCAAATTTTTGTGAAGTATCCCATATTGCACATTTTTATATTGATACACATTACCAAAACTAGCATTTGATACACATTACCAAAACTTGCATTTGATACACGTTACCAAAACTAACATTTGATACACATTACCAAAACTAACATTTGATACACATTACCAAAACTAGCATTTAATACACATTACCAAAACCAGCAACTGAATACATTACCAAAACTAGCATTTGATACACATTACCAAAACTGACATTTGATACACATTACCAAAACTAGCATTTGATACACATTACCAAACCTAGCATTTGATATACATTACCAAAACCAGCATTTGATACACATTACCAAACCTAGCATTTGACACACATTACCAAACCAAGCATTTGATACACATTACCAAACCTAGCATTTGATACACATTACCAAAACTAGCATTTGATACACATTACCAAACCTAGCATTTGATACACATTACCATAACCAGCAACTGATATACATTACCAAAACTAGCATTTGATTCAAATCTCTCAAGCTGCTCTCAAAAGAAAGATGTTTACTCATCATCTAGAATCACAACTTCAAGACATTTTGGGGATGTATGCTACAGAGACAAAACTACGAGTTAATCAGATGCTTTTCATTACAGATATTGGACTTTTCTGTCTTATTAATAGAAAAGTCCATCAAAGGGACTGATGCTCTACTGGCCAAAAAGAATTTCCAGGAACATAACATCATATTTTCTTTTTAATTTCTGAGTGCTGAAGCCATCTCTGATATTCTTCAGCAATAACATTTTCAAAATTAGCCAATTTGGCAGTCATAGTGGATGTAAGATTGACACCATTTTCATTTAGAACAAACTGGACACCATTAGAAGTCTTGTGATTAAAACCCCATGTTGATATGACCATCCATTCAGGAGAATTAGTAACAAGATTTCCAATATATTCATTGTGGCAGACATATTTGACTTCAGATCAGCACCATTTTCATTCAGAACCAACTAGATATCATAATTAATCTTATGGTGAAAACCCCATGTTGATATGACTTTCCATTTAGGAGGGGTAGCAATAACAAGATTTTCAAGATGGCTGCTATGGTAGCAGTACTGGATGTCAGATCAGCACCATTTTCATTTAGTACCATCTAGACGTCATAAGAAATCTTCTGGTGACAACTCAATGTTGATATGACTTTCTATCTACCCGTAGAAGGAGTAGTAATAACATTTTCAAGATGGCCACAGTGGTAGCCATATTGAATATCAGATCGGCGCAATGTTTCTTTAAGACCAACTAGACACCATAAGAAGTTTTATGGTGAAAACCTCATGCTGATAGGACTTTCCATTCAAGAGGAGTAGCAATAACAAGATTGTCAAAATGGCTGCTGTGGTGACCATAATGGATGTCAGATAGGCACCATTTTCATTTATAACTGGGGCCCCGGGTGGCCAGGTGGTCTAAGGCACTCGCCTTTACCGATCACTGCCATCTCATCTCTGTCCGTGTGGGTTCGAGTCTCAGGCTCGGCCAATGTGGTTATGTGAGAAAGCTTGCCAGTAGCTTCCCATGTGTCAGTGGTTCTTCCTGGGATTTTCCCAGGTTCTTTCTCTACCAGATATACTGGCCGCCATATATAGCCTATCATGTGCTGAAAAGTGGCGTTAAATCCATAAAACCAAACCAAACCATTTAGAACCAACTAGATATCACAAGAAGTCTTTTAGTTAAAACTTTATGCTGATAGGACTATCAATTCAGGTGGAGCAGTGATAACAAGATTTTCAAATTGGCCACTGTCCATATTGGATGTCCAAGCGGACATATTTTCATTTAGTACCAACTTGATGCCATAAGAAGTCTTCCGGTGAAAACCCTATGGCAATATGACTTTCTGTTCAGGAGAAGTGATAATAAGATTCTCAAGATATCTGCCATGGTGGCTGAATTGGACATCAGATTGGCACCATCTTCATGTAGGACCAACTACACATCATAAGAAGTCATTTAGTGAAACCATCATAATGATGTGACCATCCACTCAGATGGAGTAGCAATAACAAGATTTGCAAGATGGCCAATGTGGTGGCCATATTGGCTGTCCAAGTGGAACCATTTTCATTTAAAACCAACCAGACATCATAAGAAGTCCTCTGGTGAAAACCACATGACAATAAGACTTTCCATTCAAGAGGAGTGGCAATAACAAGATTTTCAAGATGATGGCCATATTGATTGTCAGATTGGCACCATTTTCGTTTAGTGTGTGTGTGTGTGTGTTTCTGTGTTTAACGACATTTTTCAGCACATGATTGACTACACATGGTGGCCAGTATATTTGGTGCAGAAAGAACCCGGGAAAACCCCCAGGAAGAACCATTGAACCACAGGAAGCTGCTGGCAAGCTTTCTTACATACCCACGTTGGCTGAGCTGAGACTCAAACCCATGTGGGCAGAGGTGAGATGTGTGAGTGATCTGTAAAGGTGAGCACCTTAGACAACTCTGCCACCTGGGGCCCCCCATTTTCATTTAGAACCAGCTAGACATCATAAGAAGTCTTTTAGTGAAAACTCCATGTTAATATGACCATCCATTCAGGAGAAGTAGCAATAACAAGAATTTCAAGTTGGCTGCTGTGGTGGGCATACTGGATATCTGAGCAGCACCATTTTTTATTTAGGACCAAACAGACCTTGAGATGACTGTGTGTAAAGTTTCATGTCAATCCTACAAGTAGTTTAGGAGTAGCGATAACAATCTTGGGCTAATGGACAGAAGGATGATGGATAACAGGCCATCCCATTAAGCTCTCCTGGTCGATGACCAGTAGAGCTGAAAATGAGAAAACATAAGGGCCACAAATGCAAACCATTGCATCTTCCACTGGCTATGAATGAATTTGGAAACTAAGCGTATTTTATATACACTCAGACTAAGTAATGAATATAACCAGTTTTGTTACCCTCAGTCACTGAAACATGTGTTGTTTTTAGATATAAAAATGAAACACATATGTAACATATATTACATATATGTAAAAGTCTCTACACATATTAAACGTATGTTTGGTTCACACATGAGAAAAAACAAAAAGCAATTCTATTGCAGTGATAAGTGACATCCATGATTTAAATGTCTGAAAGATGTACAGTATATAAACTGCATGTTTCATATGTGTGAGAACTTATATATACTTAACAAGTGTGGATCACATAGCTTTACCTGTGTACATTTCAAGTAAAATATGATACAATATCTGTTTGGAAGCATTGCATACTTGTGTAATGTTGAGCACTTCCATTATACACTTTCATATTAGCGGCAGAGAAACACTCAATGAAATGGTCCAAAATGCACAACTCTTGCACTAAGAATACATTCTGAGAATATACTTTATGTTAGAATATTTAAAGGATATTTTAAAATCTGAACATTTCCCTGTGATAAGAGAAATTGTAACAGATGTATATAAATCTATGTCTATACAACAGCATACATTATAAATTATAATGGCAATTAAGAGTCTCTTTCATGCACTCTTTGGTGATATCTGAGATTGCATGAGTCAACAAAAGTCTTGCCACAGACTTCACACACATATGGTCTTTTTCCGCTATGAACCCTCTCTGTATGGTTTTTCAATCGACTTGTGTGAGTGAACATCTTATTGCACTCTTTACATTTGAATGGTCGCTCTCCATTATGAATCTTAAGGTGAATTTCCAGTTCTGAGGCTTGTGAAAATGTCTTGTTACACTTGTCACACTGGTGTGGCCTAGATCCAGTGTGAATTCTTATGTGCCGATAATGCTGGGCTGCACTGGCAGATTCTTTTCCACAGTCTGGACAACTGTAAGGTTTCTCACCGCTGTGAATTCTTGCATGAATAGTCAGATCATTAGCACGTGCAAATGCCTTTCCACACTCAGAACACTTGTATGGTCGTTCACCACTATGAATTCTGTAATGGCGGTCACGGTAACATGCATAAGGAAATGTTTTTCCACAGACATGACATTTATACAGCGTGTCCTTATCATGCTGTTCTTTCTGATGCTTCTGTAGAAGTTTTGATGTTTCAAACTGTTCCTCACACACCTCACATGTTAGCTTATCTCCAAAATGGATTCTTTCATGAACGGCTAAATAAGACGGGTATTTGAATGTCTTATTACAGAACTGACACTTAATTAGTTGCTGTTCATGCTGCTCGTGTTCTTTCAGTGCTTCTCCATGGACAAAAGCCTCCATCTGAAAAAAGATAATTTACTGGATCATTGATATTTTTAATATATTTACTAATATTTTCATGCACAGAGCAGATATTGTAGAGACAATACTAAACTTGAGTTATGAATATGCTTGTGTAATTGTAGAACTTGTTGTACTACACTCCTTAGGTGAGTGTACATGGTTTAACTGCACTGAACACCACAATGTACTCTGTGATCTACCGTATATACTCATGTATAAACCGAGTTCAAAGACAAACAACATAGACCTTGATCTGTCATCACATAATGTGCCGGCAGATCAGGGTCTATGTTGTTTGCTCTACTGATTAGTCCCTACAAACTGCATAGACCCAATGGCAGATCTGGTTCTATGCAGTTTGCAGTTGGTATTGGCTTATACGTCAGTATATATGGTATATGGCCAGTGTATTACTTATCCTTTTCTCAAGAACTCGCAGCTTAACCCAAGTTGTCTCAATTAAACAAATCTTAGTATGCAATTTCATCGACATTATGTCTGTGACATCTGGATATTATCCTGTTTGCTAGGATGTAACTCAGTAGCAAATAAACAAACATAAGTCAAAAATAGTCAATTCACTTTGTGTAATGCAATCTTTTGGAAAAAAAAGTAAACAAATTATTATAGAACCTGGGTTTCTGTTAACAGACTTCGGAGCGTATTACAAGTCTGAATTCTTCTCCAGAATGTCTAGAATTATACCAATGGATTACTACTTTTTCTACCTATATATCCAAATAATAAACCCCTGTTGTTCCAACCATTTACAAATGCAACTTACCTCTGACACCAGTGCCAGTTAATTGTGCCCATTAACTGATTTACAATACTCAATAAAGAAAACAATGCCCGGCAGACTTTTGGGGGGTTAAAATAGCTGGTTCCAAGGTAACAAATGTAGGTCATGGATCTTGAGCTTATGGAATTTTCAGCCCCTACAGTTATCAATGACCACTTACAGTATGTGTTATATATCAGGATGTGAATGAAGAGAGAGTTATTTTCATGCATTCAGTACACCTGGAGTGCATGAATGGTCATATAAATGTGAATAAAGTGATTATAGCATGAAAATTAGCACTTGCCCGATTTGTTTTAAAAATGGAAACAAGAGTCCCTTGAAGGGACTGATGCTCCACTGGTCATAAAGAATTTCCTGGAATTCAAGATAAGACCATTTCTTCCTTTTAACTGCAGAGTGCTGAAACCATTTTCATTTAGGACCAACTAGACATCATAAGAAGTCTTCTAGTGAAAGCCCCATCTAAATATGTCTTTCCATTCAGAAGGAGTAGCGATAACAAGATTTTCAAGATGGCTGCTGTGGTGGCCATAGTGGCCATCAGATCGATGCCATTTTCATTTAGGACCAACTACACATCGCAAGAAGTCCTTTAGTGACAACCCCATGCTGATATGACCATCCATTCAGGAGGAGTAGTGATATTAAGATTTTCAAAATGGCTACTGTGGCAGCCATATTGGATATCAGATCAGCCCTATTTTCATTTAGGACTAACTAGACAAAATAAGAAGTCTTTTAGTGTAAACACCATGTTAATATGACCATTCATTCAGGACGAGTAGTAATAACAAGATTTGTTCAAGATGGCCACTATGGCGACCATATGGGATGTTCGAGTGCCATAATTTTAATTTAAGACCAACTAGAGCATGGGATGAATGTGCGTGTAAATTTTCATGGCAATCCTCCAAGTAGTTTAGGTGGAGTAGTGATAACAAACTTGTGGTAATGAACAGACAGACGATGGACAATGAACAACAGACCATCCTATAAGCTCCTCTGGTCTATGACCAGTAGAGCTAAAAAAGCACTTGTCCCAGACTAGTGCCCTAGAAAACTTTACTTGTTTCACCTTGAAAATGTATTGTCAAGGACGTTGGGCTATCGGATTTGATCAGTCCTGGATGTCATAGAGTACATGCATTAGTCACCTTCAGCTCTGCCATGGCTGGTAGGGCCCAGACTGTTGAATACCATACATACATGTAAGACTAACTCACCAATTAAGCAAGAAGTAGAGCTCAGCTGTGCAAGGCTGTGTTGGTAATGGTGAGAAACTTACTAAATTACCGAGATTTATAATTAACAGATTAAACTGACCTTGAAAAGTTGTCCTGAAACTAGCATATATATTCATTACATTGATGTATGTGGACACATTATCGAAAGTGTGATTAATAAGGAACTTTTATTTATTAGCTTTCTTGTTTATGATCTTGAATTAGCAGATTTATTAACAATACAACTCTTTATGTCCATATAAGTACATGATCTCCATTTATATTCAACCAATGTTTTTCAATAAAGTGTGATTCAGCATAGACTTTAATCATAGGAAAATGGTGCAATTTGTAAATGCTAAGTTAATGGTTAAGATTTTTAATTTGTAACATCTCTCTAAATATTGGTAAAATACATATTAAAAAATAAAATTGTTTAGGGTATCTTTTATAAATTTTATTGGTTTTTTGGGGGGTATGGTAATGATACTTTTAGTATTAGTAAATCCATATATATATATATATATATATATATATATATATATATATATATATATATATATATATATATATATATATATATAACTTTAATAAATGTATGCTTTTGGATAGGTGCAATGTTGGGGCTTTGAAGTTTGAGTTATGGGACTTCTAAATTTCCAACCATGGAAGTCCAGGACATTCAAAAGTAAAAAATTAATGGAACCCCTGCAGAACTGAGAATATACCAAACAACACTAATAATACAAACAAAAAAAATGAGAATACAATTTGTTGTAAATATCAGACTGTAACAGGAAATTAAGGAGGAAACACAGGACTTCTTCCGCAAAAATCAGGCACATAAACAGATGGACTTTAAATTGTAGCAATGAAGGCAACTGTCTGACTAGTCCTGTGGACCAAGGCCTTTCATTCTGGTGTGTGCCAAACTTTGACAAAAGATGTCACTGATTTGATCCTTGATGGCAACCGTTTCCTCCTTTCCCGTGGCAGGGCTAAAACTTTTTACCTTTCTCATTGGCGTTTTGGTCTTCCTTTTTGTTCTTGTTTCATGCTGTACTGTCTGCTTTTCTGAATCTATTTCTCCTGTCACTTCTTTTTCTACAGCATTTACGAGGGCATTGGATAGCCAAAGGATTTGGTCTGGGGAATACATGTCACAGGTTTGCAAAATCACCCCATCTTTGCCACTCAGCAGAGCATCTTTGGTGTCCTCAGTGAATGTTGTGTTCGAATTTGGATCAGTGTTAGTCTTACAAGATTCTGAGATACCAGCTTTTTCTAATTTGGCAACTTTGAATTTCTGAGAAGCTGCAGAAGACTCTGAGTTGATTTGAGTCTGTGGTACTAAAGACAAGGTTTTGTTTTCAGTTTCATTACTATCCATATCTGCTGCCAGTGCTGTGGTTCTCTTTCGTTCAAACTGATATAATGGTTTGCAATTATATGGTTTTTGAAAATCAGTGAGGCTGCTGAATCTTTTAAGATGGGATGCTGATGGTATTTTAATGGGGATCGAGGAGGTGAAGGTATCCGGCTGAAAATAAACAAGAAATGGAGCTGTGAGAAGACTGAGACCTTGGCTGCACACAGATCTCAACAGAAGAAACTTCAACAGTTACTGAAACATACAAATTATGTTATATTGACCTATATTGAGCTACTTTTTAAATTGTGGTGCAGTTTTCCTCCGAATGCATCAGTGTACAAGAAAAGGTTTATCAGCAATTGCAAAGGCATAGATGGTCATGGAAGCTTGAAAAGTAGGTCACAATGGCTTATTTTTCAAGGTAGTGTAGTACTTTGCAGGATGTATGCACATGTCAAATTTCATAACTGTACAAGCAAACCTGGCCTAAACATAAAAGATTTACATTTGCTAATCTCAGTGACAACAATTACAGTCACTATGGCACGTGGGTATAGTGTTATCTGTCTTGCATTTTTGTGCAGACAAGGTAGTGTGAAGGATGTTATTCTAAATCTCTACAGAACCAAAATATAAAAGCTACTCTACTTCCTTCATTAGTTTTCCTCTTCATCACAGATCCACTGTAATATATCATAGTGATTGATATGGGAAGTGAGTATACATGTATTACTGTTACAAGCACAGTTTTAGCTATACATTTAACTAGACTAAAATACATTTTCAGCTAAGCACCATCCTAACAGAATTGAATCTATGTCACCTTCTCATCCTAAGATTATGTATTACAAAACTAATGAAATACTATTTTGGAGGTCTGACCTCTTTCTAAAAATCATTGTGGATGGTAATATAAGTGTGCTAGTAAAAAGGTACACAGAATATAACACATTTCTAATCAATGGACTTTTATTCTGATCCTTTTTCTGTTTTACAGCTTATAGCAAAACTGGAATAAATTCATACCCTTCAAAATTTCAAGACAGAAAATCAAGCTTCTGCAGGGATGCATCTTGGATCTGGTAAATGTGAGCAGATGTCCCTACTGAATCTGAAAAAAGGGCGGCCAACCTAGCCAAAAGGGGAACCTCCCAGTATGGTGTAAAAAACTTCAATAGATTCAAACAGAGCAATACCAAGTATAATAAATTCATAGCATGTGTTCTTAATATTACAGTATAACACTAAAACTGAAATCAAAGTCTTGTGTTTTCTAATAACAGTATTTTATCTACAAACATACTATGGGCTGCAAATCGTGTCACTCATCTCTCCATTATTGTATCTTAAAATCACATATTTCCTGTGTATCACATGTTCAGTTCTGATTGGTTACAAGTTCATACTAAGAAAGGTCGGGAGAGCACATATATTTTCCTTTCACAGATGAGAACATATTTCTAAGGAAAACAACAGCAAAGAAAGCCAAAACTAAAGCCCAAAGCAAACATTTTATTCCTTGAAACATGAGTTGTCAAGTTTTTTACATCCTGTTAGCACTGATCATGCACTGTAATCATTTTGAGTTCCAGAAAGTCAAAAATTCAAAATGAATTGGGGAAAATGTATATACAGTTTCAATAACAGTTAACTCTTAACTGAAACATATATACATCTGCATCCAGACTCTGACTGTAATTCTGGAAGCATTATTCTGCAATTCTGACTGAACTATTTCCAGAATAGCCTCCTGTCCTTCCTCATCCTCCACTCTACCAATACCTTATTATACTTGAAATCTCTCAGATGAGGTCCTTCATTAAAAATCATCATGAGTCTGTTGAGAACCTTTTCTTCTAGACAGCTTCTTCCCGCAGTTTGGTTCAATTATGATTGCTGAATCCTCTCTCACAGTCAACCATTTGGTATGGCTTTACCATGACCATTGATGCTAATTTGAGAACATTTGAAAATGTGTCTGCATAATGTTGATGTACAATTTGCCAGAGTTTACACATTTTATTTCTAGGGTATTTTTTCTTCTTCCTCTGATAGTCTTAGCACGAGACCACTCTGTCAAAACATGTTTTGGGTCACACAAAGAGGGACTGGTAGATTCTTTTAATTTCTTCTCCTGCCCAAAATGATCACATAGAATTTTTATCTGGTCATCACCATAGCTTTCTTGTAACTCAGAAGACAGAAATATGAGGTTATATAGACCAAGAACCTCAAATGCTGTTGCCACCTGTGTGCTGCTCTTTGGAAATCTTGCAGCCATCTGTGCCTGCAAATTTGTAACAAACTCATGGCAAAGGTATGGATATATAATCTGAAACTTTCTTCAATGTGCTCATGTAACTTGAGTTCAAAGCCATTGTATATGATTTTAGTTTTGTCTCCATTCTTAGAAGATTTCAATTTTTCAGACATATGGGTCTGGTGATAGGATTTTACAGTGTCTGCTTTCTGTAAGGTAGAATTCAAAATATCAATTGCTGGTGACACAGCACCAATATCCAAGTCCGATTTATGTAAAAGAATATTTAATTGTGCTAAGTGGGGTATGAGATATCCATCATAATATTCATGCATGCCACAAAGCTGTAGTCTGTGAGTTTTTTTAATAAGTCTTGACACTCTTTTGTCTTGTTATTCTTCTTGAAATAATTCATGAGTGCCCCCCAGCTGTGAAAAATTGCATTTAGTGCATCATAAAAATGCCAGACATCTAATTTCATGTACCTTTCTGACTTTTAGTTGAGGATTGTCCAGAATGTTCTAGATTTCCTTCAATACAGTTGTTCTGTTGGCAGATTTATTTTTTAAAAATGTCTGAAAATGTGCCTTCAAAGGTTTCCTTCAGGTAAGGAATGTTTTTTGAAGCATAGAGGTATACAAATTGAATTTATGGGCCAATACAATGAATGCTGATCAAGAGAAGACTTTTCTCCTTGAACCATGTTGCTAAAACAGTTTTACAACCTGTCATGACTGATCCCCCATCACTGTCATGACTGATGCTTTATCACTGCCATGACTGATGCCCCATTACTGCCATGACTGATGCCTTATCACTACCATGACTGATGCCTCATCACTGCCATGACTGATGCCCCATCACTGCCATGACTGATGCCCCATCACTGTCATGACTGATGCCCCATCACTGCCATGACTGATACCCCATCAATGCCATGACTAATGCCCTATCACTGCCATGACTGATGTCCCATCACTTCCATGACTGATGCCCCATCACTTCCATGACTGATGCCTCATCACTGCCATGATTGATGTCCCATCACTGTCATGACTGATGCCCCATCACTACCATGACTGATGCCCCATCACTGCCATGACTGATGCCCCATCAGTGCCAAATCCTGTAATTGTATCAAGAGGAATCGCCTTCTCATCCAAGAAATGGACAACTTCATTGGATAGAACTTCTGCAGTGTGTGATATGCCTTTCACTGACACATTACCAAGAAAATGAGTTGCAGAAACATGGCTGGTTAGCATAAGTGACCAGCTCAGCTTCTTGGTATTTGAAATGTCTGTACCCTCATCAATTAAGTTTCTAATGATAGGACTATATTGTACATTCTCCACCAACTCAGATTCTATCATTGTTGCTAAGCAATCCTGCAAAAAAAATATAAAGTTTTGTGATACATCAAAGTATAAAAGTATTTATTATTACTATGATTATTATTATTATTAGTATTATTATTGTTATTATTTCAGAAATGTTAAACAAATTTTAAAAAATAAAGAAAAATGACCAAAATCCTATGCAAATTTTTCAAGACCTTGACCCAAGGCCATAGAGCGGCTGAGGATGTTGTCTTGTAATAACTCAGCCCTCATGTGAAGAAATCACATCAAGGCGTTTAAAGGAAATAAGAAAATGGCACTACATGGTCTCTCTGTGTGATAAAAGCTGTTAATTTGAGTCACTCAAGTCTAGTACATGCTCAGCAAATTACTCAAACAACTGTGAACTGTATCATCATTTCAAACATACATAAACCTGTTACAGTGATAATTGAAATATGACCTGCCTAGACAAGATTTTCCTGACAACAAAAAAAACAACAGTTACCAACAATTCAGATTGATTAAACACAAGAGCATTGTCCATCAATGAACATTTCACAGAAAGTTATGATGATGTGCAACAGAATGCAATTTCATTGGCTGATCATTATGATTGGTGCTATTTTTAGTAACTATGGGATTTCTCAAGATCTGCACTGATCAGTACATCGCAGACCATGGACTGGTAGCTTAATAGTGAATTATATATATAGATATATATGTGTGTGTGTGTGTATATATATATATATATATATATATATATATATATATATATATATATATATATATATATATATATATATATATATATAAAATTTTCCATTCAAATTCATATATAAAATATGTATTAATAAAATAAAATAAATTACCTGAAATTCCTCTACAGTAGGTCTTGATGAATATATTGCACTTCCTCCCACTCTCGAGTTGCCAACATCAACATCCAGAAAGTCAACAAAGTCCAGCAATGAGCATTATTTACAGAAGCAATATTCTCCTTTGTCAAGTAATAGGCAACAGACTTAGCACAGTAATTGATTCAGATTTCTTGCTGATAGCTGTCATGCATGTAGTTTTAAGATTTTCACTTAGTTTCAAATCCTGAATCAATTGTTTGTGAGCTGGTAATTCAACGTGTCTGTCAAGAACTGATGTCCTTAAATTAGTATTTCCAAGTATGAAGGAATTTTCTTTGTTGGTTTTTATACACCAACTGCAAAGCATCTCATATCTTTATATGTTTCCAACCATGGTGGATTTTTTTTCCAGTCTGAATTGAAAAAGAACTTTTTTTTTTCTTGGTGCTGGATGGACCTCGAATTTCAGTGCCACCATCTTTAGGCACATTATCACCAGCATCATCTGATAAGTGATTAGCCTGAGGATTTGTTTGTTTACTGTTCACTATTACTGTGGCTATTGACAGAAACATCTGCACTCTGTTATTAGAAGTATTGCTGCTAAAATAATGAAAAAGTGTTAGTGTTTTAACTGGTTTTTACCATTTAACCAATTGTCCCACCAAGCTACCCTCAGCATAAAACATCTGCTCTCCTGACCTTTCTTAGTACGAACTTGTAACCAATCAGAATTTAGCACATGAAACACAGGAGATATGTGATGCAATTCACAACTATACAAGGACAACATCCTCTGAGAGTGACAACCAGGATTTTTACATAAAAAACAAAGAGTCTCTTGAAGGGACTGATGCGCTACTGGACATAAAGAATTTCCAGGAATTCAAGATAAGACCATTTCTTCCTTATAACTGCTGAGTGTTGAAACCATCTCTGATATTCTTCAGTGATAATAAGATTTTCAAATTAGCTGCTGTGGTGGACATATTGGATGTCAGATTGGAACCATTTTTATTTAGGACAAAGTAGACATGATTAGAAGTCTTTTGGTCAGAACGCCATGTCATAATGATCATCCATTCAGAGGGAGTAGTGACAACAAGATCTTCAGCCATCATGGCAGTCATATTGGATGTACAACTGGCACCATTTTTATTTAGGACCAACTAGGTATCATAAGAAGTCTATTGGTGAAAACCCCATGTTGATATAGCCATCCATTTGGAAGAAGTAGAGATAACAATATTTTCAAGTTAACCACCATGGTGGCCATATCAAGGGTTAGTCATTTTCATTTAGGACCAAGTAGACACCATAACAACTCTTCTGATGAAAACCCCATGTTAAAATGACTTTCCCTTTAAGAGGAGTAGCTAAAATAAGAGTTTCAAGATGGCCACATATTGTATGTCAGATCAGCACCATTTTCATTTAAGATCAACAAAGCATTATAAGCAGTCTTTTAGTGAAAACCCCTAATGATATGACCATTCATTCAGGAGAAGTAGTGATAACAAGATTTTCAAGCTGGCCACTGTAGCAGTCATATTAGACCCAGATCAGCACCATTTTTATTTAGGACCAAGTGGACATCATAAGAAGTCTTTTGATGAAAACCCCATGGCAATATGACTTTCCGTTCAGGAGGAGTAGCGATAAAAAGATTTTCTAAATGGCTGCTGTAGTGACCATATTGGACTTCAGATCAGCACTGTTTTCATTTAGAACCAACTAGACATCATAAGAAGTCTTTTACTGAAAACCTCATGTTGATACAACCATCCATTTAGAAGGAGTAGCAATAACAAGATTTTCAAGATGGCCATTGTGTGGTGGCTATATTGGATGCCAGATCAGCACCATGTTCATTTAAGACCAACTGGATATCATAAGAAGTCTTTTGGTGAAAACCCCACCTCAATATAACTTTAAGTACAGGAGGAGTTGTGATAAGATTTTCTAGATGGCCGCTGTGGTGGCCATATTGGACCCCAGATCAGCACCATTTTGATTTAGGACCAACTAGACATCATAAGAAGTCTTTTAGTGAAAATCTCATGTTGATATGACCATCCATTCAGGAGGAGTAGTGATAACAAGATTTTCAAGATGGACACAGTGGCAGCCATATTTGATGTGCGATCAACACCATTTTCATCTAGGACCAACTAGACTATAGGATAATGTGTGTGTAAAGTTCATGGCAATCCTCCAAGTATTTTGGGAGGAGTGGCGATAATAAACTTGTGCTAACGGACGTATGTCAGACGACAGACAACAGACCACCCGATAAGCTCTTCTGCTCTATGACCAGTAGAGCTGAAAAAACAGCACAATCTTCGTGAAAAAATGCACACAATTTTTATTTTTTGCATGACTTTGCCCACACAGATATGAAAATTTTGTAGAAAATCTTTAAGTTGGGGGGAGGGGCATGATCATGCATCCTAGATGCAACCCTGCTTCTGGTAATTCTCAGAAGTGGAATTTATAAGTATCCCGACTATTGTTCCAGTATTTGGGATTTTTAATGCCATGTAAAATCAGCCACATAATATCACAGGATGTTATATTCTACATTATAAATGTTATAGAAGAATAAAAGAATATGATTACATGAGAGACTTTAACAAGCAACAGTCTCTTCCTCTCTCTGTTCATTCTTTTTAAAATATACATGTACATATTTCTTTAAAATACTAAGAAATTATTAGTACACAAGGATATTTGACAAGGAAATATGTCTCATAAAGGTAGAAATATTTGAACAGCCGAAAACACAAATTACAGAAATTGCAACAACAAAAAAAAAAATTACAAGTACTTTTTCAGGTTTTACTTGATTGTATAGGCTGGGCTAAATGTGTAAATTAGTCAAAAGTAAAATTTTACAGGCACTTTTCAATAATTCTCTACCTAAACTTTTGAATACTGAAGAGAAGCAACTTTTTTAATCTTTCAAAACATTACATTTTTGGCGGTAATTGAATTTCGTGGATGAGGGAAGGGGGCTCTATTGTCTTTAAAAGTGGATCAACATTCAAGGAGCCTTTAATTTCAAGCTTCTAAGCAACCATGAAATCCAGAAATATTGGCAACCCACAAATAAAGAGTGAACTCACACTCCAAATTTTGTGTTGTTATAAAATGTGACAGCTATTCAAAAGTCACCTTTCTTTTTGGTACCCTAGCTTTTCTTTTAGCTCCATTTTCCTGTTTCTTGCAATCTGATGTGAAGGGCTTTTTCCACGTCTGGTCATGAGAATGCCAAGGAACCTCATCTTCTTTCTTGTCTTGTACTTGTGCTGGGTAGTCTGGGTGTTTTCCAGTATTATTGTTCTTCTTTGGCTAGAACAAACAATTTATAAACTTTATTGAACACATATTGTATGTTCTCACTTAACAGCATCTGAACATCAAATCATTCTGTCCGACTGTGACATAACACCTAACAACAAAACAAAGCAACTGCAATGAGAAACACAAAGTTTTTCAAAACTGCAATAAATAGAAGATAATAAAAGCCTGTTTAATAGACAGGAAATTTATTAAACTCATTAAATGATACAATATGTGAGCCACTTCTGGCAAAAAAAATATATGTAATGAACAATATGATCCTCTCTGTATAACCTGCTGACTGAACAAGTTCTCACAACTGATAATTAGAACAAATGCAGTTGCTTGCCATCACAAAAATCCACACATTTTATTGCATATTCCACCACCCTTCCATAGATTTTCTACCCAAAACTCACCACCAACATTGATAGTGATACAGGATTCATAAAGCAAAATTTGTCATCTACATGATACGCCTTCCTGCTATGACTGCATATTTGGTTAGAAAATGTTTGAAAATTTCTTTGCAACTGCCATTTTTGTATATCTGACTTCTG
Source organism: Margaritifera margaritifera (assembly GCA_029931535.1). NCBI lineage: Eukaryota > Metazoa > Mollusca > Bivalvia > Unionida > Margaritiferidae > Margaritifera > Margaritifera margaritifera. The sequence goes on from JAQPZY010000997.1 coordinate 861,206, forward strand.
AGCACCTCCCAGGTAAAACAAGGGTGGAAGCCATCCATGACACCCCTCTAGCAAATGGTTGCCACAGAAGCCACATAACTACAAAGTGTCATGAAATTACACCCAGCAGTTTACAAAATGTGGCAATGGACAGGTGGATGGCTGGGCAGGCAGAGAGTATTACAACATCCTTGCTAAAGTATGGGGATAAAAAGCCTTCTTGATGGCTATGATTGACTTGATGGCTATGTGTGACTTGATGGCTATGATTGACTTGATGGCTAGGTGTGACTTGATGGCTATGTGTGACTTGATGGCTAGGTGTGACTTGTTGGCTATTTGTGACTTGATGGCTAGGTGTGACTTGATGGCTATTTGTGACTTGATGGCTAGGTGTGACTTGATGGCTATTTGTGACTTGATGGCTAGGTGTGACTTGATGGCTATTTGTGACTTGATGGCTAGGTGTGACTTGATGGCTAGGCTAGGTGTGACTTGATGGCTATGTGTGACTTGATGGCTAGGTGTGACTTGATGGCTAGGTGTGGCTTGATGGCTATGTGTGACTTGATGGCTAGGCTATGTGTGACTTGGTGGCTAGGTGTGACTTGATGGCTAGGTGTGACTTGAGGTGATGAAAACTGAAGAACCCAGAAGAAAAAAAACAGATTTTGATTGTTAACTAGTAATCCTACCAAATGCTTGCTCCAGAAATTAAAACAAAGATTACAGCAGGATCTACTCTGAGAAAGCCGACAGCCTTAGATTGCCAACTAGAAACCGTACAAAATGCTGGCTCCTGGAATCAAAACAGGACTATAGCAGATCAGAAATATAGTATGTCCAACTTAAAAAAGTCCTGGGCTATCCATATTAAGGTAAATGTTTATATCTCAAATTATATTCAAATTTCTAGCTCTGTGATAGTGTCACTGCTCTGTCAGCATTGTATGAACATAATGAACTGATATTAAATAGAATGACATCAATTTAATGAACTTCAATAATGACTCCATTCTAATATTTAGAAGAGAAATTAAAATTAAAGCAAAGAAATAATGCAAACACTGATTTTCAATTGGATTCCTCAATGATTACTGTATATACTTGTGTATAAGCCAATACCAACTGGAAACTACATAGACCCAGATCTGCCAACGCATAATGCACCGGCAGATCTAGGTCTATGCACTTTGTAAGGATCAGGGTCTATGTTTGTTTGTATTTGGACCCAGCTTATATGCGATTATATATGGTAAATGAACTAAATATAAAGAGTAGCCCCCTTCCTACCCCCAGCTCATAATGTCCTCCTATCTGCCATCAACATTCCCTTCCCTGCCCCAGCTGGAGTTTATAAAAAAAAATTAAACAAAAAAAAAACAAAAACCCATCAAAACTCATTTATGGTTCATACAGATGTCATCAGGATATTCAAGCACTTTTCAAGGACAAAAATCTCATTTTCAAGTACTATAATTAACTATATTTAAACTTACCATATATATTCGCTTATAAGTCAAGTCTAACTGCAAACAACTCATAATATTAACTTACACTTCTGTATGTCTGGCCCTCCCTGGGAGTTAGCAGACTTATTTAGTTTCTTACTCTCCAAGTTTTTCATGATCAAGCAAAAAATATTCTAAATTCATTCCTATTGTTAATATTCCAATCATTTTGTGCTTTTTTCTCTTGCCATGGAACTTCAGAGCACTTTGACCCATTGATCCAATGTCAATTTCCTTTCAACAAATACCATACATATATGTATCAAATACATCACATATATGTAACAAATACCATACATATATGTAACAAATACCATACATATATGTAACAAATACATCACATATATGTAACAAATACCATACATATATGTAACAAATACCATACATATATGTAACAAATACCATACATATATGTAACAAATACATCACATATATGTAACAAATACATCACATATATGTAACTGTCTTTATTGTTTGACCCATTAAAATGTTTATAGCACTTATTGCAATTGCATGTGATGATACACTTCCCATTGCTGAGTACTTGACTGACTTTATTTATCAGCCATAATGGCCCAGTTGACACTGCATCCATTCATTTACATCATGAGGTGATTACAATTCCAAATGAGGCCAAGTAATAATGAACACATAGGCAACTTAATCAAAGTCTTACTGAATATGTAAATGATCCTACATGGAAGTACAATTCCAAGAAGATGAGTTTCTGATTTTTTTATTGAACCTTTATTTTTTTTTTATATATTTATATCAATAACCTAATATTTTCCAATGAAGTGCATTTGTTTCTAAATTCAAGCATGTATCGAAGTTTCCTGAGCATTTTCAAGCACTTTTCCAGTACTTTAAGGAGACAACCTCAAATTCAAGCACTCTTCCAGTACTTTAAGGAGCCAATCTCAAATTCAAGCACTCTTCCAGTTCTTTAAGGAACCAACCTCAAATTCAAGCACTTTTCCAGTACTTTAAGGAGTCAACCTCAAATTAAAGCACTCTTCCAGTAATTTAAAGAGCCAACCTCAAATTCAAGCACTTTTCAGAGTAACCAACAAATTTCAAGCACTTATCAAGATTGTGTGAACGCTGTCATTAATTTTTCCTTAACAACCTAGATTTATTATTTTCAATTCCCTTGAGATGTTAAACAGAGTTGTGTATTGGTACCAACAAACAAAACTTACATGAAATTAAATACTAATGGGGCTGTCCCCTTTATCATGTACTGTTCTTCCATTAAGAGTAAAGCTCAACTTTTCTTTCTCCACTCCCAATAAAAAATTGTTAGATGAAAAATCATGCAAGCTTTTTAGCACTTCCAGCAAGTGAGCCAAGATCAAACGGTTATATATGCAGTGACCTTTGTTTCAAATGGAAAATTTTCTGCACTAGAATCATCAACTTCCATTCCATCTTCTTCAGAACTTGTAGACCTTGAAGAGGAGGAGCTAAATTTCTTGTCAACATCCCTTGGCAAGGTCTGACACTTTTCTATTTTCTCCTCATTGGTGCAGGACTCGGAATCTGAAGGCTGGTTTTCTTCATTTGTGCCACAGGGCTTTAGTAATGACCTGAAGTTGTCACAATGCTGAATAAGGGAGCCAATTTCCAAATAGTCTGCAAGTTTTTCCACCTCATCAATATTATCAGCTCTCAACTGCACAGCTCCAGCATAGAGGTAATCAAGAATTTGTCCCACAGACACTTGATCAAGTTCCAGTGGAAGAAAAATATGGATATTTCTCCCTTCCTCTCTGTGCTCCAACACATTTAGGATATTGGGGCAGGCAGCAATTAAGACCAGTTTGTGAAGCTGTAATATAGAAGAAAAAACTGCTTAGCTTTTGAATTGCCAAAAAAAAACATGTAACAATTTCTTTTTATTTCTGCATCAATGCCATTATTATACTGTATGAGACGGGCACTTTGACAAAGACTAAGAAGTACACACTAATGGAATTCCAAATTGTTGTTGTCAGATTACTGATTGGGGACTTTTCCAGGAGCAAAGAAAGAAATGTTGTTCCTGCACAGACCGCACATCTTTGACACTCTCTGGCAAGATTGGGCAAGAAGTGGAGCACATGCAAGCAGTGCTCCAAAAATCATAACAGAATCACAACAGAAAAGTTGAAAATTTATGGATGTGCTAAATGTGATGTATGCATTGGCCCTGGTGTGTGTTTTAAGGCATACCAGCAGCTAGACGTACAGGAATAGTAGTGTTGATAGCAATTTTTGACAATTGTTTTATTTATTTGCCTCTTCAGACTATTTGTTTGAAATTATTATCAGTGAAATTTCATTTTTTTATATTTACTTTTATGGCTAGTTTACTACATTTGCCAAATTAAAATCTCCAAATTTATAGTTGTATTTTCTTTTATTACCTGTATTTTTGGAGGAATGCCATGCATACATATGGCAAACCCATGTAGTATAAAGAATGAAGGCCATTTTGAGTTCAATTATTTTCAGTTAAAAGAGTATTCTTACAATGTGTAAACATTAGTTGTCAAGTGTATTCAAATGTATGAACATACAATTATCAAGTGTATTCAAATGGATGAACATACAATTATCAAGTGTATTCAAATGCATGAACATACAATTATCAAGTGTATTCTAATGCATGAACATACAATTATCAAGTGTATTCAAATGCATGAACATACAATTATCAAGTGTATTCTAATGCATGAACATACAATTATCAAAATGTATTCTAATGCATGAACATACAATTATCAAGTGTATTCTAATGCATGAACATATAATTATCAAGTGTATTCTAATGCATGAACATACAATTATCAAGTGTATTCAAATGCATGAACATACAATCATCAAGTGTATTCTAATGCATGAACATACAATTATCAAGTGTATTCTAATGTATGACCATACAATTATCAAGTGTATTCAAATGCATGAACATACAATTATCAAGTGTATTCAAATGCATGAACATACAATTATCAAGTGTATTCAAATGCATGAACATACAATTATCAAAATGTATTCTAATGCATGTACATACAATTATCAAGTGTATTCTAATGCATGAACATACAATTATCAACTGTATTCTAATGTATGAACATACAATTATACAGTGTATTCTAATGTATGAACATACAATTATACAGTGTATTCTAATGTATGAACATACAATTATACAGTGTATTCTAATGTATGAACATACAATTATACAGTGTATTCTAATGTATGAACATACAATTATACAGTGTATTCTAATGTATGAACATACAATTATACAGTGTATTCTAATGTATGAACATACAATTATACAGTGTATTCTAATGTATGAACATACAATTATACAGTGTATTCTAATGTATGAACATACAATTATACAGTGTATTCTAATGTATGAACATACAATTATATGGTTTATACTTTTACTAAGACTCTATAAAACTGATACCTGACTAGTACTTTATTTGAACAAATTTGAATAGGCACAGACTTTTTGTACAGTATATGGGGTTTCAGTGTGAGTGAAGATGGCACATGAAAATAATTATATTTGTAATTGATACAATAAAATAATTGATAATTTTCATTGAAAAAAAATAAACAAAGTCTATTTTTCAATCATTAGAAGTATTTTAGAAACGCTTGCCATTACCATGGCAACCAATGTTCTAATACCGTTTCTTTATGATGTTTATGTCAAAGTATTTGCATATTTAAATGATACTATAATATATTTAATCTTACTGTTTGAATCACTTCAAATAGTCATAAAATCAACCCACAGAGGCAGATGTGCAAGTTATGCTTTATGTGTATCTAGTGGTTATGTTGTATTACTTTTCTGTGACACTTGTACATTGAACAACAAAAAAGAACCACAATTGCTTGAATATTTCTTATTAGTTGGTTCTTTTTATGCTTAATTCATTGTTTTAATTTAAAACATTTGTTTCTGAAGGAATATTAAAGTATTTGAGTTATGTACTATGAAAAAATACATTTATCTGAAATTTTTCTACCATATTTGTTGCCATGGCAATGGACAAGTAAAACTTGCTGCACTCCATTGTTGCCAAAAATATCAAGTTTATTACTTCATAAGTATAATATGTAAGTTTTATCATGTCAGGACAAAAACTATGTGAAATATCCTTTCCTGAATACAACATAGCAATTAGATTGTCAATTTTAGTACCCCTGCCAAAAATCCTGAGGAAATCAGGTATGAAATGACAGGTACAACTGAGGAGGAAGGAGTTAAATTACACTGTAGTAGCAAGTCACTGCTAGGCAGTATGTAACTAATTAATTTTACTGCCTTAATTTTCTATAAAACTGCAGTACAAATAGGTGATTAGACTTGTGTATTGATATTTTACAAATTTAAAGAACTGGGTATATTATATAGTACTGATGTCAACATTCCCATTTTGTAGTTGTGGATACATGCTTCCCTACTGGTCAAAATCAAAGCTACATGGATACATGCTTCCCTACTGGTCAAATTCAAAGCTACATGGATACATGCTTCCCTACTGGTCAAAATCAAAGCTACATGGATACATGCTTCCCTACTGGTCAAAATCAAAGCTACATGGATACATGCTTCCCTACTGGTCAAAATCAAAGCTACATGGATACATGCTTCCCTACTGGTCAAAATCAAAGCTACATGGATACATGCTTCCCTACTGGTCAAAATCAAAGCTACATGGATACATGCTTCCCTACTGGTCAAATTCAAAGCTACATGGATAAATTATGGCAAACTGTGCTTTGAAAATCAAAATGTATAGTAGACAGTGGTGGAATATGTGTCAACTGTCATGTAATATGTATAATTTGTGACACAGAATCTGTTCATTAACAGGAACTTAAGGTCAGATGTTTTTGCTTCCATTGTTAATTCCTAATCATGACCAGAATCTTGATAGTAAGTCAAATTTAACAACTGATCAGATACCTTGAAACATTCCCATTTTTAACTCTAATGGTCACAGACCAGAAGAGCACATATGATGGTCTGCTGTCTGTTGTCTGTTGTCCATCCATTAGCAAAAGTTTGTTATTGCTACTCCTCTAAACTTCGAAAGGACTGCAATGAAACTTAATACACACATTCATCCCAAGGTCTAGTTGTCCTATAAGAAAATGGTGCACCTCAGACATCCAATATGGCCACTGTGGCAGCCATCTGCAAAATCTTGTTATCATTACTCCCTTCCGACTGGATGGTCTTTTAATATCTAGTTGGTCCTAAATGAAAATAGTGCCAATCTGATAGTCATCATGGCCACCATGGTGGCCATCTTGAAAATTGTTTATTGCTCCTCCTCTTGAGGTTCTGCATTTTTGCATGGGGTCCGTCCATATATGATGTCACGCACGGGGGGAGGGGTCTGATTTGTGTGACAATGTGTGATGATGGGGGTAGTGGTGGTTTGAAAAATGTGACATCACAAAAACAATACCAGTGCCACCTACCAGAGAAATAAATAATTCAGAACGCAGTTTTGTAGTGTTACGTGTTTTTCTAATACAAAGTGATTTCAAAGGAATTTTATTTTTTAACATTTTTCTTGGGGGGAGGGGGAAAAGCTTTGTGATGTCATATATGTGACAAAATGTGATGGGGGGAGGGGGTCAATAATCCACTAAAATTGCATTATGTCATATATGGATGGCCCCACAGGTTTAAAATTGTAAAGAAAAAGTATCCCCTTGATTTATCCACTGGTAATCCTTGTTATAAAATGAGATGTGTATATCCTAGAGGAGGTTTAAAGAACCTATAATTTTCTTTATTTTGATATCTGAATGATGCAGATGATTTTTGGTTTAGGAGTACAGAGCTTGGTCTTACTTCTGAAGTGCATTCACCTAAAAAATTGCTGGCCATGCATGGCTATTTTCACTCTGTGAACTTCAGAGGTAGATTATAAAAAAATTAGCCAGTAACTTTTTGTTAGTATTTTGATACTGTCAAATTTCATAAGTGCACTTTCAGAAAATAGTAATGCCTACACTGGGTCAAATCATTTCTATACTACAAGGACAGACAAAATTAGTGTACTCTGTGCTATTTCAAGTACATTTCCCAGAACACAGAATCAGTCATTTTCATCCCCTGTCTGCTTCAGACACCACTTAGTTTTCCTAATAGTGATCAAAATTAACGTCAATCCTAGTAAATGAAAGAAATGTATTTGCCCTGTGCCCTCCCCACTTTCAATGGTGTTCCTAAAACCCAGAGCGTAATTATAAGGACCAAAAAGACATTATCATTATATGATTTAATTCTGGCTGTATAGCTAAAAAAGTTAAATAACAAACATCAAAACTGTCCTTCTGAATAATTATCATGCATTATTTCCACAGAACAGTATTAATGAATACAAAAGTCTCACATTCATCTCCACCCACTCCAGTATCATACAAATTTGAGCTATTTTCAAAATGTACACAGCATTTTTTCTCAACACTGCAACCAATGCTATGCAAAAAGAATGGAACATGAAACTTCCCACAATCATTTCTGAGATGTTATTTTCATACATAGCAACAATATTAATGTACATGTAACATTCTATTCAGAAAGTCATACATGTACATAATGATATGGACAAAAAAAGAAAAGTCATTGTACAAATGTTCAAATTTGTCTTGAAACTTAACTCCTGAGTTTCACATTCTGATCTGAGATTGCTCACAAACAAAAGCTTGGAACACACAGTGGCTAAGTTTGCTATTAATGTTGGTGTGATTTATCTTCTTTCCTAAACCATATATACAGGATCACTTTCTTTGCATAAAAGGACAAGTCATTTATACAGCCAGCATTGTCCTCTGGATCCCTCCCAGCCCCTGGATATTTGGCCCTAATTCATAGACACTGTTCATGCCCTATCCTTAATGTATATACACTTATTTGGCATTACAAAGGGCATTAATCTGTGCAGTCAACATGGGATCCTGGGTATGTCTTACCAGGGCCCCAGGAGTCATAACTTGGAAACCAATAAGATCTGCACCTAAGGGAGCTCAAGTTGTTAAGGCACTGAACACATGACCAGAAGGTTGCAGGTTCAAGTACAATCATCTGATCAGCTTGTATTGATTACCAAATTTCTCAGGATTTTTCTTAAGGTCATGGGTTTCTTTTCACTTAGTAATAAAATCTGGAAGTGTTTGAGGAGGAAAGCATATTGGGTTATTGTTAGTTTATTTATTAAAAGCTAAAAAATACAAAATATACATTTAACTTAATTTGGGTGTAATAACATTGAATATATGAAATGTCTAAAATAATGCACAATACATGTGATAACATATGAACATCAAATGTTTCAGGTGATTACTGGCATTACTAGCAAATGCCAAACTCTATTTAACCAAACTTATCAAACTTGCTTCAAATATTCAAGAATTACAAATGTGGTCAAGTTTTTACCAATAATTCTGCAAAAACTATATAAACCTGCACATAGTTTTTACAAGAAAATTCTTCTTCTTAAAGCAAAATCTCTTTACTGCATATAATTAAATATGTAAAGAAATTCTTATAGTAAGATACATTTATTTGTGTGCATCAGAGATGCTGTTAGGTCTTGAGTCTAGAGGCTACACTATATTATTAGTAAATTCCTGCACAGCATTTTTCCTGAGTATAAAAATTATTGAGATGCTCAACAACATTCCTATTGAATTTGGGCTAAGTCCGCTTTAAGGTGTTTTGCAAAGTAGTTTTTATTGGGCAATGACCACAAAGTGTCTTGCCTAAGGACACAACATAACCAACCTGGCCTGGTCTGGGAATCAAACCTTGTACATGTGCTACTGCATATAAGTCCTGCATGCTAACCACTGGTATTTTAAAAACTAGTCTTGTTATATTATCAAATTATTATCAACTTTAAGTCTTGTTAAATAGAGCCATTTTTTTTGTGTCTTCTTCAGTTTAAATTATATACTATTCATTATAATCCTAACACATTATTTTGTTCTTTATTAATAACTTGTTCTATTGAAATTTGTCTGTCTTAAACTGTTTTTTCTGCAAGGGAAAGAAATCTGCATAACCCCAAACTGAGATTCAAAATAGTCCTTATTATAGGTTACTTCACTTGCTTTACTCTAACAAGAAATCTCGGCCAGTAGGATGCTTTGTTTAAATTTCTTCCAATGCTGTTAATCACATATGTTATGAAAACAACTGTTTCAAGAATTCTCTAGTTTTTTAATCTTCATCCATATTCGATGGCACATCTGCATCATTTGTCTAACTCTGTGTCAAAGTTGGTCAAATTCTGATGAGCAGTTTTAGATAAAGTTTTTTAAACGTTTTTCTACTTTTACTACTGGCAGCCATACTTGATGCCAAAACTGCATAATTTTGTATAAATCTGAAGGCATTCAAACTAGGGCACTTTCTGTCAAATTTGATAAATGTCTGTTAAGTGGTGTTTTAGAAGAAGTTGTTAAAGGTTTTTCTATTTTCAATAACTGCAGACATTTGATGACAGATTGGCATCATTTGTATCAATTTCAAAGCCCTTCATGCTGCAATGCTTTCTGTAAAATTTGGTCAAATTTTCTTGAGTAGTTTTTGTAAAGAAGTTGTTTAACAGATTTTCCATTTGTATCAACTGTGGCCATATCTGATTGTGAATTGGAATCTTTCGTATAAACTTGAAATCTTCGATTACCAGAATGCTTTCTGTCAAATTTTGTCAATTTTTTATTTCCGAGAAGAAGTTGTTTTAAGTTTTGTCTATTTTTAGTAATGGCAGCCATAACTGATTGTGGATTGGCACAATTTATAAAAACTTTTAAAGCCCTTTAAGCCAGGATGCTTCATGTCAAATTTGGTCAAATTCTATTAAGAGGTTTATGAGAAGAAGTCATTAAAAGTTGTTTCTATTTTTAGTAATGGTGGCCATATTTGGTGGCAGACAAGCATCACTTGAATAAATTCGAAAGAGCTTCAGGCCAGGATGCTGTCTTTCAAATTTGGTCAAATTCTGTTAAGCTAGTTTTGAAAAGAAGTTTAAAAAACAGCAATGCTGAATGGACAATGCATGATGGACGATAAACAATGCACTATACAACACGATGGAGAAAGGACCATACAGTAAGTTTATTTGGCCTTGCAACAAGATACGGAATTTGATGTCATGAAATAGGTGTTATGTATGTAAACAAAATGTTAATATTTCAAGAAACAATAAAGAAAACTTGAAGTTGTGTTTATGAGCAAACAAATTTATTTTTTGGGGGGTATAACTAATTTTAATTATGTAATACTTACCTGTTGCTATTGCTTAGCTAATCTATTTCTGCGATGGGAAATACCCGACCGTATGATGATAATTCATCCTCCCACAGGGTTGATAGAAAGTTCTAGAGAATAGAACTCTATGTGTAAACCCCACAGTCTTAGCACATGACTTACCAAAATACATCATTCTTTTTCAGGATGTAGCCTTACTAATGGGACATCAGTGCGGGGAGGGAGGAGGGAATCTGGCAATAGCAACAGGTAAGTATTAAAATTAGTTTTACCCCCCAAAAACTACATTTTAATATCAGTAATAGCTTACTCTGTTGCTATTGCTTAGCTGAATTTGCCAGCTTGGTGGGAGGCTGATGATACTGGTTAAGGAAAAATAACAAGGAATACTCACCCCCACTGTAAAGGCATTGACTACTGCCGGATGGTATCCGCATGGGCCACTTTTTGAGCTACGACTAGTGGACCCAAAGAAAATATGCCTTTGCTTTGATGAGCCAATGAGCGAATGTAGAAGGAGGAGAAGGTCATGTGAGACTGAAAAATGCGGCTTTCATCACATCCTCCAGAGACAAATGAATTAAATAGGCCCATGAGGTAGCAATGGCTCGAACCTCATGAGCTTTAATTTTCATAAAGGAAAGATCCCTCTTAGTAAGGGACTGGTAAACTCTCTTGATAGTTTTGGTAATCCACCTCGAAACAGTGGAAGCTGAAATATCAGCTGAACCCTTGAGGGGGAGGAAAAGACACTTCCTACCCTTCCTTCTCTCTTTAGAAGCTGCCAAATAAAAACATAAAGTTCTAACCGGACATAAGAATCTATCCTGATCATCCGCAGCACAGATATGACTGAGACTGGGGATCTCAATTGGAAGTGTAGTGACCAACAGAAGCTGTTTTTTTGCTAAAAAACCTGGTTGGCACAGGAGAGAAACCTACTCATAATTCCCATTGAATGTCAAACAACCTTGCTCTTTGGATAGAGCATGAAGTTCGCTCCTTCGTCTCGCAGACGCTAAGGACAACAAGAAAACAGTCTTGAGGGTAAGGTTCTCGAAAGAAGTCTCACTTAAAGGTTCATAGAGGGATTTATCAAGGGACCACAAGACACGAGAGATTCCACCTAGGCATCAGAGAGCGAGACACTGGTCTTTGCAGTTTGAAACACCTGATCAGGTCTGCTAAGTGAGGGTCTGCACCAATGGCTGGACCCTCCGAAAATTTGAGAGTGTTAGCAAGGGCTGCCCTATAGCCCTTGATAGTAGAAACTGAGCATTTTCTCTCTTCAAACAGGAAGAGAAGAAAATCAGCCACTGCGCTCAAAGAGGGACAGCTAGGATTGATACGTTTACTACTGCACCAATCACAAAAGATTGTCCACTTTGCATCGTAGACCTTCGTCACAGATTGCCTCTTGGATTGAACAATGCACTTTGCGACTTTGCTCGAAAACTTCTCCTGGCAGAGAGATCGTTTGAGATGAGCCAAGCGTGAAGGTGGAGAATCTGAGGATTGTTGTGCAGAAGAGAACCCCTGTACTGTGACAGAAGGTCCCTCCTCTGGAGAAACATCCTGGGCTGGTCTACCAGCAGGTCGAGAAGATCATTGAACCACGATTGTTGGGGCCACAGAGGGGCTCTCAACATGAGCTGAGCAGTGGCATTCCTTACTTTGTGAAGCACCTGTGGAATCATCCTGAAGGGTGGGAAGGCGTAGGTGAACAGACAATCCCAATTCAGGCTGAAAGCATCCACTGCCCAGGCTCTCTGATCGGGGACTGGGGAGACATTTAGCCTCGTGCCGAACAAGACAACCAAGGGTGTCCCCCAAATTCTGAACAGGGAATCTGCCACGGATTGGTGTAGAGACCATTCCGTGATGACTATCCGTCCTTTCCTGGACAGACTGTCCGCCAGGATATTCTTTTTGCCAGGAATATGGCAAACTCAAAGGGTAATCCCTTCCGAGGTTGCCCAACAAAGGAGGTTCGCCCCTCTAGACAGGTCAATCGAGGAGAGTGGATAGTTATATTTTGTTTGCCTATGAACAGTAACCTCTTGTTAGAAATGAAACCAGACTGCATCATTAGTATGACTGAGCTGTCTAAATGAAACTGCAAATAGTTCAGATCCACGGCCAGCGCATGCAACTCACTCATCCTGCAAGCTGAATCTAGTGCTATCAGGAAGCAAAGTGTTGTATGATAACTGCTTTAGTAAGGTGGAAGACAAGAGCTCAAACTGAGATGAGTTGATCCATGTCAAGACCCAGGAGAGGTTCCATTTTGGGAACATGGTGAGCGAGCGTGGCCTGGATATGTCGAAACTGGTGACATCGGAAAGGTCCTTGGTGTAGCCAATATTGTCTCTTCCATGCTTCTATGATGTCTGAACACATCTGAGATCATGGAACTGTATCCCTTGATTATGATTATGTGCCTCCTGCTTTCTTATCTCCTCAATTTGACCCTCAAACAGAAGGGGGAAACTGAAGGAGGTAGGGAGCACATGGTGGGGTTTAAGAGAAGAAGATTGCAGGGGTGCATCTCTTCTTATCAAGTGAAGGTTTCTAGATGCCATAAGGGCATTTGCCATCATGTGGTGAGAAGCCCTATTGGCTACCTTGGCAATACCACCATACATGGTCATTTCCAGCCTTCTTGGCTAAACAAAAGATCGCAAGAGACACCAAATCAAGTATGGAGGAAGACAACACGACATTCCTGACCATCTCAGATGTTGCATTAAACACTTGTCTATCCACTTTATAACAGAGTGGAGCAGACATGTTGACAGCAGTAATACCCTTGTCTAGGCTAGGTACATCCAAATGATAAACATTAGTATGTGATTTGTATAAGTGAGGTGACAAAATTGCAGGCAAATGACTCAACGAAAAGAAGGCCCTCAAATTACCAGGATCACAAATTTCATCCAATTGATGCACGGTAATTTCTGCAATCTTTGACGATTGAGGTAAAATTCTGAGGGACGGATGTTTGTCATCTTCCTCAAACGTCCACTGAGGCCTTGACCTTGTATGCAGAATTGACTGTCAGTGGAGGAGGGCATTCCAACAGAGGCAAAATTCTGTATATCTCTTCCACTGACACCTTCCAAATGAATTATGTTCTTTCTGTGGTTGGTTCAGGCAAGTCCATGTCACCATTCTCGTCAACTGGAACAGTTGTCCTCTTGTATGCTCTGTGTCCAGGAGTATAGCATTGTTTACAGTAGCGATGATGCCAAATTGTCACCATGCATAAAAAAGGTTCTACCTGTCAGATATGCTAGTAGGGATGTCCAAGACATGTCCAGCATAGAGCTTGGTCCAAATGGGGAATGCGGGTCCAGTGCCGTCAGTTTGACCAGGCCGGATAGCTCCAATTGTAATTCCGGTTTGCCATGTACTGATATCATGAATATGGTCAGTCCAGCTGGCTGGTTGGCCAGGGCAGTCTGCTGGGTGTAGGATACCATCACTGTAGGAACAGTTGAGCGACGTCTGAGATGACAGATTAATGACCATATATTGTTTGTCTGGATGGTTGGACTGGTTGATTGGCAGCTGGAATGAAGTATGGTGTATGATACATAAGTTGCAGCCCAGGCTGGCCAGCAAAGTTGAAAGGTAATCCCGCAAACCCAGTTTCAACATCCCTAAGTCCATGCATGGGTGCAGTTAGGAACTTATACCCAGCTGGTTGCCAAATTAGGTTAAAAACAGTCCTAGTTTCATCCAACTCTCTCACTGACATTCTTGATGACAAAGCTTGCTGTAGTATGTGTATCAAACACGAATCCAATATAGTTTGAGTGGAATTGCTTTGCATGGCTTCAGGTGGATCAGAAGTGATCATCACCATAGGCACTGTTTTAGGTATCTTCATTTGGGGTGGTGGTGACATCTCAATGTACCTCATAAAAATGGAAAACAATTCTGAATTTCGATGAATGCTTAATGCTTCATGTTTGGAAGATTTATAGCATGCCCTTTTTTTCTCAGCCCTTCATTTGTCTTTTCAAGACATTGGACCAAATGTCTTCTGCCCACGTTGCACACATGCTCAATGGGTGTGAGGAAGAATATTTTGTGAAGGCAAAGCCTGTCTTGTGGTTGTCCTCCACAACTTTAAAGCATCTTCACTTCTTGCACTTGACTGACAGCTCTGTAATGAAAGAGGGAAGAAAAAACAGACAAGTACACAGTGTTCTCCCCAGGGCCTTTTACCGTAGCGGTCCCACTACACTATCATTTCAACCCACAATGCTTTAGAACCCGCTGCTACACTATACGCTTTAATGTTTGCCACTATTCCAATAAAATGAATGTTAAATAAACATCCTGTCATCTAATTCAAAGGCCTTTGACTCAAATGACACCTGTTCTTACCTCTTCTTGGGTATTTAATTAAGATAATCCAGGATAATTACTGACTGACTTAGTTACTATCTTTTGTACCTGGCTTGCCCAACTGAGGTGTGTGACCTTTGATGTGGGTTTCGTCTGCACTGACATAGTCATGCACGTGATCGGCCAGCAATGATGTAGTCTACTGGTAGTGCTATATATATATATATATATATTTCAGTCATTTCCACTACCAGCCAAAAAAGTTACACATCTTATATTTTAAGTTAAAAAAAAAACTCTTGCGAAAAATGAACATATCAATTTTTAAAAATGTTAAATTACCCAGCGTCTAGCTAGCCCCAGGCTGGCCTGGCTATCAAGATCCAAGATTGGTGTCACCAGTAGTAGAGTGAGTCTGATTCAGATAGCATGAGCATGATTTTCCCAAAGAATGTGCTTTATTTTTGTGGGGTTAAAGGCCATTTTTCAGCACACGATAGGCTATACATGGCGACCAGTATATTTGCTGGAGGAAGACCACGTCAAGAACCGACACAAGGGAATCTACCAGCAAGCTTTATCACATACCCAAGCTGGTTGAGCAGAGACTCAAACTCACACAAACAGAGATGTGTGAATGATCTGTAAGGTGAGTGCCTTAGACCACTCAGCCACCAAATGCCCTGATTTATCTAATGAAAGATGAAGGACAGGGTTTAAAACTGAATGGAAGACTTCATATCCTTGGTTGGAAATTGCCGGCTCAGATGGCAAGTTTTCCAAATGGCAAAAGTTTGGTTCAGATCTTCTTAGTTACCAACAGGTGAGATGGGGAGGGTGTGTGTGCAATATTTTTGTTTTCTTAGTAGTAGCAGTAGTTGTAGTAGTGATTGTTGTCATTCTTATTAATTTCCAGAAAATGTGGCAAGGATTGAAAGCTGCCCTATTAATTTCTCATTTCTCATTTCTGTCTATCCAAGTAATAAACAAAGCAATTTTTTATCTTTCAATTATTAAAATATATGGGGAAAAGAAGAAACAAGGATATCATTTATTGAAAATACAAAACAAATGAGTTTGACATTAAGTCTTGTTATAAAGAATATTATGTAAATATATGTACTTCTTTTTAATTTCATTGATATTAATTGTTTCACTTTTATGATCATATTGTATACTTGTAAAAACTATTTATGACCCTAATGCATGCTTACCCCAATGCTATCAAAAATGTCTGGGGAGATCACTGGTACATACAACAAATATGCAAATTGTTCCAATAGGCAAACCCATGTTATGGAGATGACCTAACCAGTGTGTAATAAACTGAAATTTAACAGCACAATACAATTACACTGATGAAAACTTGAGCGTTACCAATCAATATCACATGGACAATAATGACTGGTAACAAAAATGCATAAATACAAATAAATTCACCAGGAAAAACGCAAATGTTGTATACACCAGGTATATCATCATTCTGACTTACTATACCACTGAAAATAAATGTTTGATGGACAAAATTGATTATAAATTGCAATCAATTCTTTATAGGTACTGTTCATAGTTGCAAGCTAAAGTTTAAACATCCAGGATATTGGTGGCCACCTAGTGGGAAGAGGGGGAGTTAATCTGTACAAGTTACTTCCCTTTATCTGTATGATATATAGATGGAAAGCTGTTTTTGTCTTTCAGGGAGGGCTGGACTCAGAGGTAGCAGAGAGTAATTTCCTTATGTTAATGTGATTGGGTAATGTATTTGACAGAGAAATATTAATTATAGAGTTAACCAAACTTAGCATGTGAGTATATCTTAAAACTATCTGACACAATTTCAATGATTTTCTATCCATATCTGGTTCAAGGGCAAAGGTTTGGACAAAGAATGTTTTACTGCACACAGATATCTTGTGAAAATGTTAACTTAGATATGTAAGAAATTATTTTTGTCACCAAATTTTGTATGTTGGAGTTTCTCAAGAATATCAGCAAGGGTTTCAATACTCAGCATTTAAAAAGAACAAAAGCACAGAAGAATGGACTTCTCTTGGATTCCTGGAAATTCTCTTCAGCCAGTGGAGTGCCAGTCCCTTTGAAGGGCTCTTGTATAGTATGCCAAGAATAACCCACATGACCTACTTATTTTCATTTAGGCAGTACTGAGCTCTTGGTAGTGAGAGTCCTTGCTTCCAGGACCTTCACTTTCAAGTCCAACACTCAGTTTCTAAAATCTGGTCTAGTTTTCTAGATACAGGACTCTCATTTTTTTGGAAGAAATGTGGCCTTGGACTTTCATTTTCAAAATCCTACAGTGAGCTCTGGAGGTAGTTTCCAAACTTATTTCAATCATGACCTCAATATTAGACCCATTCATTTCAGTAGCTGACAATCTTTTTAAATAAATTCCTGTGTTGTGCAATCTGCATACATTAAATAACAAGCCACCACACTTATCTGCACAACATGCCCACCCTAGGTAACATGCTAATGAACAAGCAATATGATTTGATAACAATGTATTCAACAAACATAGGGATGCTACATTCACAACAGAGTATCTTGGTCAACAAGCCACTTGTTAGGTAGTCTAGCAGACTATAAGCAAGGAGCTGGTTGATCATTATCACAAATTTGCATAATTATGTATATGGAATGAACTTTGTAAACGTGTGCAAAAAAAGTATTTCTTCTATGTTTGCTCCAAAACTAATGCATAGCTTACTTGATATATGTGCCCTTCGATTTCTGTATGTAGCAGTGATCTCCCCAGAAATGTTTTAAAGCATCAGGGTAAGCATGCATTAGCGTCATCAAATGTTTAAAGCATCAGGGTAAGCATGCATTAGCATCATCAAATGTTTTAAAGCATCAGGGTAAGCATGCATTAGCGTCATCAAATGTTTTAAAGCATCAGGGTAAGCATGCATTAGCGTCATCAAATGTTTTAAAGCATCAGGGTAAGCATGCATTAGCGTCAGCAAATGTTTTACAGCATGCGCGCTAACATCATAAAAGGGGAAAATTGAATTGCAATGATATAAGAGAAGTACAAAGTATTATTTATTTCCTGAAGTTATAACATAATTTAATGTCAAACTCATTTGTCTTTGAATTTAAATAAATCATATCCTTCCCCATATATTTTGATTGCCACATTAAAATTAAAATCTTCAATGCAAAGTCGTTCTGTACTAATTGTCATAAGGTAATTCAGCACCCTCTGTGACAACCTGTTCCTTAACACACTCTTGATATGTTCATCATACAGAATGACCTTTCACAGTCTGGAAAAAATGAAACATAAAATTTATTAATGGATGTACAAAAAGATATAAAATTACCTGAATACCTATTCAATTACCAGGGACAAATTCTTCAAGAGTCAAGACAGTGATGTGTTTTCAAATAATCATGACAATATAACTAAGATAATACATATTTCTTTCCATGAAGAACAATATATCAATGTGTTTGTCATTGTTTTATTTCTTCACTGAATCAATGTCAAAGAGCTAAAATATTGTTCAAAAAAGGCCTGTCTAACGGACATGGGATCCTTGATATGCACCAAGAGCTCCCATAAATTGTGCCACTCCGCCTTCACATCAAAATTTTGCACTCTCCTAAGATAAAAATTCTTCTTTTTCTTACTTGGATAGAGAGAAAAAAGAAATGATAAATTAAGTTAAAGTCTACTGATCAAACTATTATACATGTAAATATAAGAGCAACTTGTGGATAAAATGCAACTTTCATTTCCCCATCTCACCAGTTGATGCTTAAGAAAAACTGAACCAAAATTTAGCGATATGGAAAACTTACCATATGATCCAGCAAATTCCACACAAGGATATGAAGTCTTCCATTCAGAGTTGAATCCCATCCTTTGTTTCTTAAGCTCTTTCTTTGGGGAAATCACGCTATCTGAATTGGAATCACCAGTGGTGACACCCATCTCTGATCGTCATACCAGGCCAACATGGGACTAGCTAGGCGCTGGATCATTTTATGTATTTTTGAAGGTGGTGTGTCCATTTTTCAAAAAAATTTGCTTATCTTAAAACGTGATATGTGTAACTTTCTATCTGGTAGTGGAAATGACTGAAATATATATAACACACACTACCAGCAGACTCCATCATTTGCTGACCGATCACATGACTATGTCAGTGTAAAGACAAACCCCGCATCATAGGTCTCGCACCAGCAGTCAGGTCAGCCAGGCATGTAAGATAAGAGCTAAGTGAATCAGTAACTATCCTGGATTATCTTAATTAAATACTCACTACGAGGTAAGAACATGTGTCATTTAAGTAATAACACTTTGAATAATGTGACAGGATGTTTATTTAACAGATTAAATTTATAAGGATAGTGGGAAACATAAAAGTGTAGCTGCACAAGTGGATAGCATAGCGGTGGGTTCTAAAGCATAGAGGGCTGAGCAGTGGGTTCTAAAGCATAGACGGCTGAGATGATAGCATAGAAGGACCGCTATGGTAAAAGACCCTTGGGAGAACACCATACACATATGCATAGTCATCCTTAGAATTGCATGTCCACAGCCTTTTTGTATGTGAATTACATACTGCAGTACATGAATGGGAATGCTGGATGTGAATGTTTAAGTGTTCATCTCTTACAGAAGGACTAGATATGTACAAAATTTGCACAAAAGTTGCAGCACAAAAAATATTAAAATATATCATATATTTTTCAATTTTGAAAGTAAGGTTTTAAAATAAATTCTACAAAAAGAAATTAGTTGAACAAAGTTAATTTCTAGCATAAATAAACATGGAATTATTTGAACTCCATGGAAAGTTATCTGTGGCAAAATTTAATACAATTTTGTAAAAGCAAGCTGTAACATAGGTGGGTCATTTTGTATAACTTGGGACAATTTTCCATCATAACTAAGCGAGGGAGGAGAGGGGGTGCTAATGACAGGCCATCAGAATCCCTGAAAGCTTCTTAAATAACAAATCACAAACCTTGTAAGTTGTGTCCTTCAGTTTAAGGATGGCATCACAGTACTTGTCACACCTCCAGAGCTCTGACATCTGAAACAGCAGCTGATTGGAGTGATTGGGGTTGACATACACCTTCTCCATCTCTAAGTGATTGGATGGCCTGCCAACACACCCACCACCTGGTACTGATGGCAGTAGATTGAGTCAAGTAAAAGATTCTAATCTGCAATATATGAATGTAAACAATTATTACACTAAAAATGTGGATGGCTGCATGGAAAAATTAGAAAAGAATTCTGCAGAATCCTTTGTCTTGCCTGCTTCACTGTGACATAATCCAATAAGAGTCCCAAGTGGCTCACCTGGCTGACATCTGCCTCATAGCTAAATGCATGAGCAGTTGGTCAATAATCTGGTCAGCAGGATATTTTTGTTGAAATTTCTTCCAATGCTGTTGACTGCATTATGTTATGAAAAAAATTGTTTTTCAAGCTTTCTCTAGTTTTTGTGTCTTCATCCATACCTGATGGCAGATCAGCATCATTTGTCAAATATTGAAAGGCCCTGTGCCAGGATGCTTTGTGTCAAAGTTGGTCAAATTCTGTTCAGGGTTTGTTTTCTTTTTTTAGATAAAGGTGTGTAAATGTTTTTTCGTGTAAATGATTTTTTTTACTTTTATTGATGGATTGGAAATTTTTTTAGATTTGAAAGCCCTCTATGCCAGAAAGCTTTCTCTCAAATTTGATCAAATTCAGTTCAGTGGTCTTTGAGAAGTTGCTTAAATGTTTTCTCTATATTTAGAAACGGTGGCCACAGTTGATGACAGATCGTCATCACTTGTGCAGACTTGAAAGGTCTTCATGCCAGGATGCTTTCTGTCGAGTTTGATCAAATTCAATTCAACAGTTTTGGAGAAGTCATTACAAGGTTTGTGTGTTTTTAGTAATGGCAGCCATATTTGATAGCAGATCAGCATAGGTTGTACAGATCTGAAAGCTATTTATGCCATAATGCTGTCGAATTTGGTCAAATTCTGTTGAGCAGTTTCTGAGAAGAAGTCATTTAAAGGTTTTTCTATTTTTTTTTAACTGCACCCATGTCTGACAGCGGATCTGCATCATGTGTATCAATTTAAAAGGGCCTCAAAATAGATGCTTTCTGTCAAGTGTTGTCACAATATATTCAGCAGTTTTGGAGAAAAAGCTGTTCAAAGTGTTTTTATGTTTAGTAAGAGTGGCCATATTGGATAGCGAATCAGCATCAGTTGTAAAAACTTGAATGCCCTCTATGCCAGGATATGTTCTGTCAAATATGGTCAAATTCCATTTTGCTGTTTTTAAGGATTTTCTGTTTTTAGTAATAGCAGCCAGATTTAATGATGGATCATCATCTTTTGTAAATATTTTAAATTTTTTCATTCCAGGATGATTTCTGTCTAGTTGGGTCCAATTCTATTCAATAGTTTTAGAGAAAAAGTCGTTTACAAAAATTTCTATTTTTAGTTATGGTGGCCATATTTGATGATGGATCAGCATCATTTGTACACATCTAAAAGGTCTTCATCCCAGGATGCTTGCTGTCAAGTTGGGTTCAATTCTTTCAATAGTTTTGGAGAAGAACTCATTGCAAAGTTTGTTATGTTTTTAGAAACAGTGGCCATATTTGATGGTGGATCAGTATCATTTGTATACATTTGAAAGGTCTTCATACCAGAATGCCTTATGTCAAATATGATCAAATTCTGTTCAGTAGTTTTGGACAAGTCATTAAAAGGTTTTTCTTTTATCTCTTTTTAGTAAATCATGGACATATTTAATGGGGGATCAACATCAGTTCTATAAATTTTAAAGCCTTGAGTTGCCAGGGTGTTTTCTGTCCAATTTTGTCAAATTCTATTGAGTGGTCTTTTAAAAGCAACTATTTACACCATTATTTTTAGCAATGGTGGTCATATTTGATAGTGGATCGGCATCATTTATGTAAACTTGACAGGTCTACTTGCAATGATGCTTTTTCTCAAATTTGATCAAATTCTGTTCAACGTTTTTTTAGAAGAAATTGTATAAAGGGTTTTTAATATTTTTAGTAACACCAGATATATTTATTGGCAGATTGGCATCAATTATATAAATTAGAAAGCTCTTCATGCCAGGATACACTGTGCCAAATTTGGTCAAAATTGGTCTAGTGCTTTTTGAGAAGAAGTTTAGAATAGCAATTGCTGATGGACACATGATGCATGACACACAACAGACACAGGGCCATACCATAGCTCACTTGACCTTCTACCAGGTGTGCTAAAAACCTTAAAATGTCACCAAAGCATCAAAAGTAAGTCACTGTGACCCTCTAAAATGAATACTTGATGAGTAGTACCCTCTAAAATGAATACACTCATCAAGTTTTGTGACTGTACATACAACAGTGTCAGCGAAACTGACCAAAATGCAAAACCTTAATGTAATCAATGGAGTGTGAAATTACCTTTGCCTGTAGTGAGTAGTACCCTCCAAGATGAATATGCACATCATGTTTCATGACTGTACATACAACAGTATCAGAGAAACTGTGCTAAATGCAAAAACCTTCATGCTGACGCTGTTGGAAAAGTGATCCCTATGCTTTGCCAACGAGACAAGAAATAACTGATGTTGAGACTTAAATTATAACTAGAAATCTGCAGCTAAGCTAAGCTTTTCTAGTAATGCTTAACTCCATCCTCTGCAAACAAAAATTAACTCCATCCTCTGCAAAACTAGTGTTTCCACCTCACAAGCACAATTCCCATGGTATGGATCAAACTATTAAAACTGTTGTGTACAGACCACCCCAAATTATATCATAGTGTTAAGTGTCTCTGTCTTGAATAGTTGAAGGAGTTGCATGACATTACATACACTTGCATGCATAGATAGGCAATATTCCATAATCCCTACCTTTTTTTTCGGGACAACAAAAATGATATTAAAAAAGTCAGCTTTGATAAGAAAAAAATTCCTGTGAACTGATTAAATGCCTACCATGTATGATATCAACAATTTACTAGTCACTGTATCATATTTTAGCATTTATAACTATGTGTCATGCAAAAGTTCATTACCATAGTGAAGGAAATAACACAGCAGTAAATTTTGATGTCTGATTTGTTAGGGAACAACAAAAAAAAAGAACATAAAGTATTCATTTCAGAATAATATTATAAAATAATGTTCACTGTGATAAAAGCCTTTTACATTAATGAAAACCTTTGAGTTATAAACCCTAGTCAATGTCATATAAAATATGACTTCTATCAAAACAAGTTCATAGCTATCAAAGCATTTTTACACCAATGAAATATTGTTATTTACCAAAATTGTTTACATACCTGATTTTGTTCTCCTAAGACAAAAAGTGGCAAAGAACAACATGCTGGTCTAAACAAATGTAAAATGATTTATTGCGACAGCTAAGTAGTCAATCACGAGCTTTTTTTCCGAAGACAAAAAGTGGTAAAGAACAACTTGCCGGTCTAAGCTAAAGTAGGACGATTTATTCCGACAGCTAAGTAGTCAATTTGAAGCTTTTTCTCAGAAGATGGAGGGGGGATCTCTAAATTTTAATATGTTGTCCCTTGAAGTTTGCGCGGTGTAACAAGACCATATACGATGTTAACCCCCAAACAGAGATCACGATCACTATCAAGACGATATGGATTTCATTTGGCCTCGAAAATACGTTACTTACCATAAAACCAGCAACGATGGCTACGACACGTGTAATGTAGCAGGTATGATATGCTTAGAAACGATTAATACACGTAAAGGTGTAATACTAAACATTTATACAACATGAAACAGGAGAAACGAACCAGTGTGACTTATTAATTTGGTATAAAAGTAGTTAATTTCAAGGATAATAACAATTTCCAGCCATAATTATTGACTGGTTTAGGTATAAAATAATTTTCAGAGAACCCGACACCGATGGGTTTTAATTAAAATCTTGATCCAGACTCTCTCCAAAGTGCAGATACATAAAAGAACAAGAAAACCGGTAATACGTTCAGTATCATGGCCGTAAAAAAACATAATGAATGAATGAAAGAAGAAAGAAAAATAGAGACAAAATTCAGTACCAACAATGACAAAAGGAAAATAAAGCACAATGATTTTAAGTGGCAACATATTTGTCGGACCATATGACGCTCTCACAATTCACCTTGTTGTCTTTGTTTAGAACAGATCAATACGCACCATGAATTTGAAATGTTCGTATGATATACACAATTTAAAAAGCTTTTGCTTGAGCTCTTGCCGATAGGAACAGAAGTAAGTAGATGATATTTGGGAGTTAACGAGCAGTATAACATTTTCAGGGTTGGACTAAAATGCGCAATGGAGTTGTTTTACGAAATGGAACAGTTTTATGCAAAATGGAATTATAATATTTCTCTTTTATAACACGTCTTTGAAATAACCATTCAATTCATAATTATTGAGCACAATTTGCTTGAACTATTTATTATTATTATTTTGAAAGAACTAATTAAACTATTGTCACATTTCATCACATTATAGATAGATATTAAAGACTTTTGTGCGAAATGTAACGAGATTCATACGCGAATTTTTATCATGATTCATCTTTTAATTAAATTTTTGAAAAGAAAAATTTTCAAATAAAAAAATGTATTACCTAACTCATTTAAAAATAAAAAATACTAGATATTTTTTTAAAAAACCTTTTTCATGTCATCTTTTTCCTCAATTTTGGAAATCGTCATGAGAAATAGAATCGTAAAATATACATTTTCTAAAATTGTTCCTACTATTTCATGCTATTTTACTTAAAACTTAATGAAAACAATAGTTTAGGTAATCGTTTAAGGTAAAAGCAAACAGTCATCACTTTTAATCCTGTTGCATATTATTTTATTTTTTAAAAATATTTTCGTTATTTACGTTTAAGTTACACTTTTTTTTTTTCTTTCAAAATTTTCCTAATTCTTAAAATGTAAATTCGTAATACAAAATGGAATTTCGGCATACGAAATGGAATCATGTCTGTGAAAGTGAATATCGGCTTGTACGATACCAGATACTGTTTTCCTAATGTGGCACACCTGTATTATTAGGTTCCATAATTATATAGCGTATTTTCATTTGAGATGTACCACTGTTTTTAATGGTTCCGTACATTCCCTCGAAATATTAAGAGAATTATAATAGCAAACTAGTAATTAGTCGAATAAAAAGGAAATAACTAAAAAGCAAATAACTTTCCGTTTCACGAAATCATAACTCTGTTTAAATATAGTGTTTTCTTGCTGGGAAAATATAAGAAAGCTTCTCGATCATTTCGATGACTACAATATATTTCATGAAATGGTGTATTTGTTAGTTTACATCACTATTTTAAGTATTTCACTGCCATATGTTTGTAGATTTTGTATAGATCCTCATAAACTGGAAGCCTATTGGAGTTTAAATAAATTTGTAAAACTTGCTAAACCTATCCCGACTTTCATTCAGAATTCATAATTCTCCGTTTTGCTGATGGAGCTCTGGAGCTCCCTGCTCGCTATCGTTTGGTTTGGTTGTCTTTTTTTTTCTCCAGCAGATGGCGGTTTTATTACTGTTCTAATGCCACTTGATGATACAACGATATTTTGGTTTATCTTCCCCTTAGTATTCTTAAGTTTGGCTTTATCTTTCGTCACGTTGTTATTGGGAGATGTTTGTCCATGTATCTACGTCAACAAGGTGGTGATTGAATAAATGAGACAGCTTAAAGTTTCCCATGTCTCTACCGCTCTATTTGTTCGCTTGAAACAATATCGAACATTAGTTCGATTAATTTTGGCATGTCGCTCAACTTCCACTGTGTTGGTGATTTCAGCACGTGATTTGTGTTTTCACGGTTATTATTTATAATGAGTCGTTTTATATAATGGATGTCCTTTTCGCCAAAAATAACCCTTATTCCCATTTGAGGCAATATAATCAAAACATGTAAATTATGACAATATCTCGATTATAATTATAGCAAACACAATATTTATATTTATGTTATTAATTTCAAAGGTATACATTAAAAAGGATATTTGTATGATTCCATTTTGCATGACGATATTCCATTTCGCTTAATTTCGTTTAAAAAAAACTCTGTTGCGCATTTAAGACCTACCGACATTTTCACATTAAGCCACTCATATAAGTGCTAACACTAAAAACAAATCCAAAATACCACAACATAACAACCCACTCGTATTTTGATATAACCAAACTTAAATACATAAATAATCCAAAATTACTCGCGCAGCCCCACTATCATGCTGTTTTAAATCTTATTACTACACGGAGACCATAAAATGTTGCATTAAAAATTCACTAAACCTGCTTGATTTAAACGAATGATCACTAGCACAGATGCGAAATCTTGACTTGAGAGTGGCGACAAGAAAATTATGAACGCGGAGAATCAAACCGAAAATAATTATTGATTTTATTTATACATTATAAACAATGGCACAAAGACACATAGTATTTAATTCGACAGTGTTTAGAGAGAATATTTCATGCTTTTAACATGAAAGCAGAACAGTTGTTATCAATAGATATAGTGCCTATTTGTTTACAAGTTTGGACTTGAAAAATGTGTAGTCAAAGCTAGTTGTGTCGAGGTATAACATTCATGATAATAACATTGTTATTAATATGCATTGTTGACATGCAAACATATGAAACGATACAACGATGGATACAAATATATTACGACAGTGATAGACATATTTTTGAAATTCTCTTGGTCTGAAAAAATAAAAACAAAGAAAGGGAGATAACATACACGATGCTTTAGAGACATCTTTAGAAAGCAAAAACACGTAAAAATACAGTTTGATAATGAAAAAAAATTGCAACAAGAAAGTTAAGGATTTTCTGGAAAATAAAACATGCAAACTTTTCAACTTACTCAGACAAAAAAATCACATGAAGTGGAAAGGTTTAACAGAACACGAAAGACAGAACGTGGAAGTATTTCATTAAAAATGAAACTAGAAAATGAGTTGACGTTTTACCAAAGCTAATTGAGGGATATTGTATCACAGATCAATAGACATGACTCCGGTCAAAGCAAGAAAACTGAAACATCGGGAACACCTAAATTTAAAATAGGTGAAACATCAGAATTTACCGAGGTAATGTTTAAAATCAGACAAGTAATTTTAGATGATCCACTTATTTACAAATTGGAAGTACTTGAAGGGAATGATATAAAGGGCATGTTTTACGAACAAGAGTTACCTATATTTGATAAACAAGATGACATATACAAAGTAAAAAAGATTTTAAAAACAAAACGGATAAATGGTAAAAAGTCTGTTCTAGTAAAATGTTAAGGATATAATGAATCATTTGACAGCTGGGAACAAGATGAAAACATTATGTCACTGGATAAATGCGACCTCCATCGGAGATCACCGAATTAGAGTGCATTCAAAGCGGTATTAAGTAACATTAACACTTTGAGTTTTTCAAAGATAACGACTTTCTAGAATATGACAGATGAAAACACGTCGCATTTGAACATAAAGGAGTTAAAACACGCACTGCATGCGAATTGTGTTAATCACAAAACTAGAGGCAAAAAAGAAAGCACATCCAAATCCATCACAATACAACAAAAATAAGGTACACACGAGAAACGTTATAAGGTGACCACGGTCTACGCAAAGCCCCAGCCGGATAATATATGGCATTACATAAGAAAAGAAAAGAAATAGCATTGAAAAATATGGAGTTGATTCCAACTAGCTCTAAAAGTACTTACAGACAGATCAAATGAAAATGTCTACAAGCCGGTCTATAAGATTCTAAATAAAATAAAAGATGATTAAAATGACATAGAAGTTCCTACAATCACGGGGGCATTTAAGCTTCTCTCAAATTCCAACAGTACGTGCACATGCGCAACTATAACACCAACTGTGTATTTTTCCTGGAAAATATCTTTACCACGTACCATTTTAACAGATCCGTCAAACCTTCTGTGACAAAGAATAGCCACAGCATTAATCAAAATCATTTGATGGGGGAAGAATTTTTAGACCAATGGGATAATGTAAAATCCAGGACACCTTTCACAGTTTGTGTATATATACAGATGTTGAAGATATAATTTTCTCGGAACTTTCATTTGATATCTAGTAGTAACTAAAATTAAACTACACAAATAAATTGCACAATCAGAAGCACACTACAAAATATCAGAGATGTAGCGCGAGAATGTGTGTGTAAAATCAACAAGATTAAGATGGAAGTACAGTGGAAAGATTATAGAGATAAATTAATAAGATTTACATGTGAATGTGGAAAAACAGTAAATGGGGGCTCAATATATCTTCCCAATAAAAGCCAATTTCACAATAATTTTCAAAAAATATAAATAATGAACTTAAGGTAAAGACATATCTACAATATTTTATTTGTAGACCCTTGAGAAACGGCGAAGCCTTGACGCGTAGCGACAACAGCGGAGGTATCCGAGTATTAAAGTTATAACTTCAAGTTCTAAAGAAGTAGACTGTATCTCTAATATGATGGCCTCCATATTAAAGAGAAACAACTAACAAGAACAATGCTTTACGCACGCCCGGCTACGATATTTCATGCACTAGTTGACCTTGCAATTGCTAAAGTATGAGATAAAAATTTGCTACACTGAAAAAGATTACTTCACCTACAAACCATTAAACGTTTGTATACGTATGTATTCAAGATCACAACAAAGGACGAAGTATATTGATACAAAACAAAGTGTGACATGAAATTTAGCAAAATCAATTTAATTGGACAGTAGTGATGCATGCTGCTGGTTAGGGGATATCGTATTGGAATTTCATATTGAAATCTACTAGAGTTAGTAAAATCAATTTATAGGTTTGACGTTTATTTCTAGATGCGAATACGGTTGTCTGAAAGTGTAATACTTCTACGTGGCGAGGATAAATGAAATAACACCAAAGCAGCATAAGTATGAAATAATTTAATTAACAGATAATAATTTTAAAATTCCATTCACCAGCCTTTGATGAAAAAGATTTCAGAATTGAAGAAGATGTTTTTTTTACCGTGGTAGAGATGCTGAACTAAACAACTAGGATAGAAGGCATTTAACTGGTCAAAGAGAAATTCATGGTTTCGAAAGGGAGTGGTCTTGGTTAAAATTGCCACTTGATTAGAGTGGTGAGGCAACAGGCTGGGCATACTTTGTCTGCAAGATGGCAACGGGTCGAAATGTGAAAGTACTGCATTCAGGAGTTATGTATTCCGTATCAGAGGAACTATTATGCAGCCTGGTTCCCATTTTTCAAGACCCCGCAGAAAGGTTATTTGAGAAACTAATATCGGGTTAACAATGCTCAGACTCAGATGAAAACATTATGGCCAAATGTGAACTATGCTCAACAGATTAAAAACTGTCAATGGACTATGCTTCTGTTGGTACTTGGTTGTGAAAATAAGTAGCATCGTTGGAGACAACAACATTTCACAGATATTCCAAGCCTTGTTTAAACTTGAATTGAACCTGACAATCAATGCCAATGTAGAAAAGAATGGTATTCCAAAGGATGATAAACAATCTGTGACAATACGACAGAAAAGTATAATAGGGACCAGAAAAGAAGACAAAGTGAATAAAAATTTGGTAGAAAAGCAGTATTTAATGGTGATGTTCCTCCGAAATAGTTTATCTCCTTCAGAGAGGTACGCCAAGGACATAACATCTCCAGAAACGACAGTCTTACTCTCACAATGACGGACCATATGCATTGCACATCTGCTAATGCGCTTGTTTCTTCGACACAGGTGCAGAGCACAATTACACCTCTGGTGTAGGTTGTCTCTGACACGACTCGCTATTTTGAATTTGAAACACAAAAGAAGATCTACTAAGCCAGTTTTTAAAATAAAAATTGAAAACAGTATCGAAATGTTTTACTTTCAAATACAACATAACGTTTGAAAGCAGTATCGAATATTTATACTCTGAAATACAACATAACATTTTGCGGAAGTTTGCCTTCGGCAAGCGGCACTTCCTGTCCGCAAAAGTTTTATGATCTATCTCTAGATAAATAACAAAATGGCTGCAGCAGCAGCGATGATTGGGTCTGTTATTTGAATGATGCAATATTCCGTTCGGATTATATGATCCAGATGGACAAAAAAGAAAGAATTAAACATAATAACAACAATGAGATAATGTCATAGAAATACTAAAGGGCCCAGTGTAAAACAGGGCTAAGTCACTAGAATTATATGAATGAAAGATTGAGAAAGCAAAGTTTGGTGACTCAGTACTTGTATAACCTGGATGATTATTTTAATGTACATGCATCTACCGTAGGCACCGATAGATCTACTTATCTACTAACCCATTATAATATCTGAAATTTGAAAAACCAAGGCAACTTAACATAATGATTTCTACCAACCTACTGATGAACAAACGAAATATTAATGCATATTCATTGCACTTATGATGTGTGTTTGCTTGTTTGTTGCTTAAAAGATTTGTAGATAATAAATTGTAGGGATGTCTACGAACGGCAAACACATGACTCATTACAAGCAGGAAAATACCACAAGGAGTTAAATACAGTAATCAATACATCACTGTAGCACATACACCCCGAGCAACAGTAAACCCAAACAAACTTTACAGGTAGCAATTCCAAAAGAAGTCGAAATATCTAAATTTTGCCAGGTAGAGTTTTCGTCTCTTTTGATACAAAAGTGAAGTGAGATGCTAACAACTCTGTGGTAAACAATTTAGGTAGAATGCTCGTGAAAGACATCACCGCATCATACCCAAGCTATGACCTTTTAAGGTGAATAACTTCAGCATCTTCATGACATACAACAATTTGAGATTACCTGATTTGCTTAGAATAAATAAGATTGAACAAGACATTTATGAATGATGAGTTTAAAAAGTTTATATCAGGAACAGCAAATGCACAGAAACCGAAGCTGAAACTGTTCAGTTTTATGGTGTATGGAAAAATGCTTAGAATACCACTTGACTCTCAAATACTAACACAGCATTATCCTCACCTGTGTCTGCTTATTGTTTGCTCTTTCGCAGGATTAGTAATTTAGAGTTTTCCTTTTGCTTTGCGCTCTGCAAAGACTACACCATAGGTGTATAATTGTAGAGTATTCACATGTCCGTATTATTTATGTTGTAAAAATAAAACGCTTGTTGTCACACATAGACAATGCTATGTATTCATCTTCATGCTGTCAATTTTATTAAGGTCTTAACTGAGTAAATTCATCTGGTGTTCTTAAATTATCTATTGATGATTTACCGTGTTATTAGATTAGCAATCTCTGTACATTTCACATTTTTAAATCTTTTTGATTACACATTTGTTTTTTTGGGGGGGTGGGGGGTGGGGGGGGTATTTTTGTGTATTTTTCCTTACTTGCTTTCTTTAAGCTTTGTCCGACATGAATGAACAAAGTTTAGACCTTAACTATTTAACTGAAACACCATTTGATTAATCCTTGAAAAGTCCAGGAATGTTCTTATCCATTTGTGGTAAGCCAATATGTCGTCCTTGTGGTAGTCACTAGTATCATAAAACTTGGTGTTGTATTTCATGTCATAGTAAACGTTTTCTGTCTCAACATGAATGCATAAAATAACCGGTATCAGTTAGTCACAGTCTCGTTCTGTCATCGTATTTGGTCTTTTATTTTTTTTCAAAATGTCGTGGTGCAATTTGGATTCTAAACATTTTGACAACTCTAACACTCCAAAACCTCCGTACATTGGTTTTGTTAATTTGATGTTCTTGTTTTCAAACTAACATTACTAAGTCATCGTCAATAATTATTCTCCTTGCAAATAGTGAATCTTTCTGATATTTGAAAAATGTATTTCATTGCACATATTTTAACTGTTGTTATTTTTTTAATAAATTTTCATCTGTTCATCAAGTGCATCGTTCTTCATCAATCCAAAGAAGCCTTTATCCAAAACATTTATTACTTTTCGTCTCAAATTTGTATTCAATCTTACGTACGATTCTAACCATGGTTGGTAATTAAACAGGACAAATCTGTTTATCATTTTCAGTTTTTAAACCCAATTGTATGTAAAGCTGTATGTTTCTAAAGTGAATGCCATATTTCTCTTTTCAATGTAAATAACCATTGTAATCATTTTTCATTTTCTTCTGTCGCTCTGCCATATTAATTTCGTCTGGAACTAATTTCTCTGGAGCTAATAGACAGTCCTTGAAATATTCATGCAAGCGTAATGGAATCCACAAATCCACTTTTCAAATGCCATCAGTATCATGGTCTTCTGATATTTTGAACAGATTTCCTTCTATCGTGTCTTGAACTGGCTCTGACATCCTTCTAATTTATTTATCAGCTGCCCGCCTAAAGCTATTTACCGACACACATTGGCTCATGGCCTAATCTTAAGATATGTTGGTATCTAGGTAGATAATAATTAATGTTCACCTTGACCTTTCTTATTCGCCATCATTTTATATCTTGCCATATGTGTCCTAGTAGTTTTGATGACTTGCTTTGGCATATCTATGTGGTATCATTCTAATTCCACCTCTTATTTCACATTTAATCATCAGGAACATGTCATAGTCTGTCAACAGTTCTAATTCAGCATCTGATATTTTCAAACGTGCGTCATATGCTAATCCTGGAGCATCTTAATAATAAACAGGCTCTAGTTTGTAACTTTTCACACAGATATTACGAAATTCTTGAAACAAAATGTCACATGGCATCATTTACGTAGCATTCATCAAGGTCACCTAATGTTTTAGGGTTAAAATGTTCATTGACATCATATATATATTAATAATCATCACCTGATATGTTTTATAAGTTAGGTGACGAGTAGAAATGTGATATTGGTGGTACAGCTGTTTTGTTAGACCTTTTTCAAAGCTATCCATGTATTAATACGCGTAAATGTCCTCCCTCAATTATTTAGACTGCATATTTGTAAACTGTTGTAGTGTTTTTGTGAACATACATCACTCACATTTTTTGCTAACTGTTCTATAGACTGTCTCAAAAATTTAAAGCTGTCTACACACTTGATTGTCCGTTTAATTGTTATTTCTTTTTCGGCTTTAAAATTATTTGTTAACCACCTCATTCTTACTGAATAAAATGTAGATTTGATTCGGTATGATTTTAACCTCTTCATTTGGATTATTTTTTTTACCAATGTCTTCGTGAACAGATGACTGACAAAACTGAACAAGTTATAAATGAACATATGGTAGGTATTTTGGATATTTAAAATTCAAATTGCATACGTTATATGCTGGTCCTCTATAATAGCCTATTAAATTGTTGTTGTCTTTTACTTTATCTTCAATTATTTCCTTCTCAAAGATACGGCACATATTTGTTGAATTTAAATGTTTTTAATCTTTCTTTGTGGTTTTTGGTTCTTAATTCTTCATATAATAGTTTTGAGATTTAACTAAACGCGTCGCGAAATACCTGAATACAATCTGTTCCACTGTAAGCTGTTGGTTTGCAGATGTTGTGGAAAGATTTAACAGACAACAGAACTCTGATGGAATGTGTTTAGCTTTTTTCTTTGTACAGCCGGTAAACACGGCCTATTGTATGATTGTCCAGAATAATGTATTGAGTTCTGCATCGCATGTGTGTGTGTGTGTGTGTGTGTGTGTGTGTGTGTACCATCACATGGAAAAACGTCCCTTTGAGCGCTATTTGACTTTTTTTGTATATTTCTGAAACTATAATGATTTTACGAAAAGATCATACATGTTGATAGAGATAAAATAGCTTGACTGCATAATGCAGCTACGTTATGACGTTAGAACTTTCTTTACATGACGACGATTTTCTAAAAAAAGGTCTTATTATAAACTAATGTTTTCTCCATTAGTTCAATTGTCGGAACTGTGTAGTATTTCTCCCTACTGCATTTCGTCATCTTGCACAACACGCTACCAAGTTCGCGGTACAATGCACATATAAATACTCGGTTGGGTTTTTGTTTGTGGATTATTTGTATATGGTTATGTATTCGCCACGTAATTAACAGAAATTTAACTTGTTTGCTTCGATTATTGCTTCCTTTTTATTATTTGATAAATAATTAATTATAACGATGGGTCTATTTCAATCGATATTCATTTTTCTCCATGTTTTTTTCTAGGTTAATTTTAAGTAATCCCCTAACGCATAAGTGGTGATGTCGGAATGTTACGTCATAAGAATGTTACTGTTGGTGACATCCGCAGGCCTCAAAAAGACATCTGTTGTGAAATATAAGTACCTTTTTTCCCAATCTGTTTTGAAAAGGGAATGAAACAGGTTTATTTTATAATCACTCCTAGACGTAACAAAATGAGCATTTACAAATTAAGTTACTACATTTTAATTCAAAAATATTAATAGTAACTACTTTTATCTCCTAACGTCGTGCAGTATCGCTCATAAACAACTCGTTCATATTTTCCCCCATACAAATGTAGTAACCTGTACCTATTGTCAGAAGGGAAGTTTTATTGCGTTGCCGCTATACATTTTACGACCTCGCCACCCCTTTGAGTTTTTAAGCAATTTAGTTTTTACAGACGTGTGGATTTGGAAAGAGGTGTGAGTGCGTGGCTGAATGATAAATCAGGGCACTGAGTCAACTAAAATTATATATTAAAGAAAGATGAATCAACTGGCGTGGATAAAACCCCAAACCACACGAGTAAATTTGCCACTGCTTAAAGACAAACTTAGCCCCTGATTTTAATGTTACAGTGATCGTTATACGACTTTAAATACCACATCTTAAAGCTGCATTCCATCGCACTATCAATGCAAAGTGATGACAATATTTTGAACAAAAAATACAGCAAGAGTCGAGAAAACGGGATAATCCTGGCGACGACCCTAAGCATCGGGCAGACCTTTTAGCATTTAACTACGGTGAATTGTTTTCCAGGACACTGTTCGTCACTGCACTCCTATCATGATATCTACATACCAGCAACAAGGTCACTGGCACATGCAACTGTACACAGCCAACCCATAATTAACCCGAAACGTGGCAAAGCAAAGTGTAGAGAAAACGTGCTCCGAGTGCCCACCTTTCTCTAAAAGACGATTCGTGCCAGACCTGAAGACTTTTCTACCCATGAAAGTGTAGCAGAAAGGTCAAGGCAATCATCTGAAAACAGTTCATGTGTGTAATAATACTTTATTTCCGTAATATAGCCCACCGGCACTAATTACATAATTACATATTAAAGAAACATACAAATATGATATGCTTATAACAATGAACAAACACAGTAAGTGTAGGTATTTACATTTTCATAATAGTTTTCTTTTTCCTTGCTATAGAATGCAAACTTACAAATTGATGCAATAGTTTTTCTACGATTACTTCTCAAGGCATCAAAATATTTCTCTTCGCGTGGGTTCAAATACAGAAACAGGGGTAAGTACTTCACACGAATGTCAGTAAATACTGAACAACAAATAAATTAATACTCTGTTTCCACAATGTTAAGATCACAGTTACTGTATGGAGATAGTCTATCTTCATACTTCAATTTCATACTGTATGGACATTGTCTATCTTCATACTTCTATTTCTCAACACGTCCTGAATTAACCTGAACACCAAGTAACCCCCCCCCCCCTCAATTTACAGAATATATTCCTAAAAATAGGCTTTTCTAAACAAAGCAAATAATCTTCGATAAAAAAATCTGGTTTTAATATCCTAAGAACATTTGACAGAAAGAAGTGGAACATAGCCTTTCCAAATGTCTTTCTTGCAATATGAGAAGCAAACAAAAGTAGAAACTGTATGAATATGCTAAGCAAAACAGAAATACGTGCTCGTTCGACTTTGTACCTATTATTTACAGATATTTTTTTTCGAATTCGCAGGTTTAGCTTCGTTGAGATAAATTCAAAGAAAGAAACACATATAAAAAAACTTATATATATATATATATATGTGTGTGTGTGTGTGTGTGTGTGTGTGTGTGTGTGTGTGTGTGTGTGTTTTACACTCATATAAACTGTAATTATTGAAAACCTTGACATGTTATTGTTTTGCAAGGGTAGACATTTCAGATTCATAAATGTTCATGTGTACCTAAGTCAGTAAGTGCCTGTTTACACGTGAAAACAGCTTTTGTCGAACCAGACAGAAAGTAATATTTTCATCACGGGACAATGAACACTAAGATGAACAAACGTCTTCGACAGAATTCAATTGCATTAATGCTCGCATAAGAGGACGTACTTCGTCTATTTATAGCTTGCTACCTGAGCACGGGATCACCAGTGAACCTGTTATGAGGTTCCACATATTGTATCATCAGACTGAAAAATAAATACCGCTATATTGCTATCTTTATCTGCATATTTTTTAAATATAGAAGCAACATACTGAAAAACATTTGTGATTTGTTTATCTAAAAAAATTTAAAACGATGCAACTTGGTTCTGACGGCTAATAAGGCAATGAAAAAGAAAAATAAAATATCTTACTTGAGTTTCGATCTCGAAACTTGTGTTAAACTTTTCAATAACTCTACCGACTGAGCTAATCTAATTACAATTTTCACCCTGGTATAATTATAGATGACCATATAACATTATACGTATAAAAGCACATTCTGAAACATGTTCAACGATACATTTTTTAACTAAAGCGTAGTCGGGTACCTCTGTGTTTTATCTTTAAAATGATAGCATTTGTTGGACGATTCTTTGGAGCAAAATTTAAGGATTCTACTCCTTTTTTACACTCATGTTTAAATATTGCTTTAAAGTCAGAAAACTTACAAAATATTTAAAAAAGTATACAATGTGTCTTTTTAAAATTCTTTTTGTAAGTTGAAATTATGTCAGCAATTAAAATTTTTGAGATTTTCAAGAAATTCAGAGATGACTTGTTCAAAATATATGAAAATATTTTAATCTCTTGAAATTTAACTTTTGGGTTTGAAAATCAGGGCTTTTTAGCGACAAAAGCACATAAAAGCGACCTTTATTTCCATTGAAACTCTCCAGTTTCTACTTTTTACAATAAAAAGAATGAATTTGATTAACTCTATTCATTAGTTCCATGCTGAAGTTTTTTTCTGCCAACATGCACTGAGCAACGTTCATCTATCCACCATATTTCCGCCGTTTTGATAATATAGGGTCATACTAGTCACGTCAAACAAACAACGATAATCGTAGTTGCCAAAACGGCAGACCAATCATAAAAGTGGAAAACGTTCCTTGTCAGTACATCGCAATCGTGTTGTAAAGGGGAAATAACTCCTACGGCCTTCTTTGCCAATTCATTCTGAACTTATCAATGGATTTTGAATAGTGATTTTGTTGGACATTAAGATTGCAGTCATGTGTAGACAGTGCTGGATTACCCAATAGGCAGACTAGGCACGTGCTTAGGGCACCAGCAAAGCAGAGGCACACAAAAAAAAGAGAAATTACGTGGTTTTTTGTTGGTTTTTTTTTTGTTGTTTTTTTCGAATTGCACTTAGCGGGGGGGGGGGGGGAACGGACCATAATCTTTTCGGTGCTTAGGGCCTCTAAAGGTCTTAATCCGGCCCTGTGTGTAGACCTCTATTGTTCAATGGGCTACGTCACCTTTCTTAAATTAAGAATTTTTTTGATTATGCTGGAAGTGTGCTGACAAGTAAATTAGCCACTATATACTGTTTGAACGTAACTGTTTACAAATTTCTTTTCAGGTTTTATATTATTATTCGTCAGTCTTATACCTCACACCAGTTTTATTCTCTTAAATATCAAAGTGTTGTTTCATATTCAAATTTTCGGTATTTCTAACATAAAGTTCTTTTTTCTTATTCTTAAAGCAGTGACTTTCTCTTGCCATTTGTTTACAGACAACTCCATGTCTTCTAACGGATACTTTTCTAAGAGAACGTGGAAAGGTATGAGTGAATATGTAACGAAAATCAGTCTGTTTCATTTCACTCTACTATATGATTTGTGAAAAGTCCGTATGAATCTGAGATTAGAGTTATGAGAAATTGTGGAATTTCTACATCAGTGAGACTATTTCCTAGATCAAGCGATCATATTGTTAACCACAATGATTACAACGAACATCGGACCACATCTGAGATTTTACGGACGATACCCTGTGCGATCGAACCTATTTGTTAAAGAACAAACTAGTGCATTAGGAGGGATCAACATTTATTTACAATTGCCGTACACATGTACTTCCAATGGATAATATTGCTTTTATAATTCC
This sequence comes from Margaritifera margaritifera, assembly GCA_029931535.1. Classification (NCBI taxonomy): domain Eukaryota; kingdom Metazoa; phylum Mollusca; class Bivalvia; order Unionida; family Margaritiferidae; genus Margaritifera; species Margaritifera margaritifera. Next base: position 899,662 of record JAQPZY010000997.1, read on the forward strand.
TTACAATTTTTTTATCAATAATCAGACCCCGACTTTTAATAGTCATCTTAACTGCATATACTATACATTCATGAATTATTGTGAGATATATATTGTTGCAAAAAAAAATGCTACCCTGAAGCATTTGCAGAAATAAAAATTCACTTCATAAACAACTTCATTTGAACTGATCAGGAAATTAGATTGGGTCTCTATTCGTGAAAGAATCAAATAAAAAAATATACAAAGCCATAAATAATCTTACATCAGAACACGCCTACCTAAATTTCGCACAACTCAAGCTAAAAATTCCTTTTTTTATTTAAGGACCACTCTGCGGAATTTCATTTCTTCCTCTGTAAGACATTCAACTTCTTTGCATTCAGTTAAATGTCCTATTAAATCATTACTGAAAGACTGTAATCTGACCTGAAATCTATAACATCACACCCGTGTATATGCAAACTATTTTTTATCTCTACCAACATTTATTGTGTTCAATCTGGTCATTAGCATGCCTGTATTTGTAACGAATGTATATTTCTTTCGTTTTTATATTTCCGGTCACGTTTTGTGTTGAGTGTTGTACATTGCGTGCCTAGATTTGAGTATGTACTGTGCATTTATGACTGTAGAGGGCTTTGATAGGTATATATAGTCGTATGTCTGTAGCGTACTAACGGGGGTGGGGGCGGAAGGGGTGGTTACCCCAGGCGCCAGAGGTATTGGGGTGCTAAAACAGCTGATAAAAATTCGAACCTCGTATTCTGGCCCTTTGAGCCATCATCGTCGACCCGGGCGCCATTTACCCTTAGTACGCCACAGTCCTATGTTATTATAATGCATTTAGTGAGCATGTTAGTGTACCTTTAATTATGTGCACTGTACGTATCATATACTGTTGATCTGTGTATGTAAATACGTTGAGGCCTACATGGTTGAATGCCTTAATTGCCATATGTAAAGCCTCTAGAAATATAGTATAAATAAATAAATATGTAATCTGTTCAACCCATTGGGAGATAGAATAAATTTTTTTTTTTCCTTTTTTGCAGCTCGACAGGAACAGGCATGATTATAATACGCGCTAATTTCTAAATTCGCAGAATCCATACAGACGCGTTCATTGATTACTGTGATTTCTACACTTTTGACGACAAGTTGTTGAGTTATCGAGTCAAAAAGGGTGCAACTCCATTGATGAGGACAAGTTGTTGAGTTATCGAGCCATAAAGGGTGCAACTCCACTGAAGTCCACTCAGGGTGAATGTACCCCTAATAAGGTGAACTATGTATAGAAGTTTTAAAAAATGTACACACACAAGCACACACACACACACACACACACACACATATATATATATATATATATATATATATATATATATATATATATATATATATATATATATATATATATATATGTTTGGTTATATGCATGGAGAACCGATCAAAAGTCAAGAGAAAATACAATGATTTCATCATTGTTGGCACAGAATGTGCGAATTAATCTGGATAAATAAACAGGTATTCTTCATGTCTAGAGTTGCAGTAAATATTATTTCTTATTTCTGGATATGAAGCAAGGAGGAAAGTGGACAAATAAAGGACAGGTTGAACTCTTGCAAGTAACTTTCCCGATAATGATTGAACCAAGCCATCGGAAGACGCAGCACACTTACCATTAGCGATTTGTCACCGAGTTAGGTCCAATAATTATATAAAGTGTTCGATATTTTGCGTCTGTATTAGTTAAGCGAACTCATGTACATTTTTGTAAACGTACCTTGGAACATAACAGACATTGTAGCAACTGACCTTGGAGAACATCTATCGAAAATGTATAGACTTAACCCTGACCAATACAAATCACAATTACAGCAAACTAGGTTCGGAAAAAATCCCCTTGTTTCTCATAGAATTAGAACAGAACTATAGTCAGAGAAAGAAAGAAACTAAGGGAGATATATAGATAGATCAATAAGCTTTCCATAGGAGTGGTTTATAGGAAACAGGATTTATTATTTTACATCTGTGCAAAACATACATGTCGGACTTGGTCAATTGACCATAACACAGGCATTGAATCATCTTAATCGTTTGTGTGTTAAAAAACCTAATTTGCTTGGACTGTGTACAACTGGTCCATTAAGAGGTCAGCTAGATACGCAGAAGATTCTCTCAAGGAATGGATTTTGCGTTCCAGTATTAAACTGTGCACCTGAATATATGTAGTATTAATTTTAACTTTATTTCGGCGTGAATCTATTCTAATTATTGATAATATTAAAAGAAGGAGAGAGAGAGAGAGTAGGTGCGGGGGGAGGGGGGGTCGTGTGTGTGTGTCACATTCACCAGAAGAGGTATAATGGAGAGAGGGAGGGATGGAGGGAGAAAGTAGCAATCTCCGGAAGAAGCATACATGTACAGTTAACAAAGGACATACAGAAATTCCATATTCCACTTCAGTTTCAACTGGGGGGGGGGGGGCCAATGCTGTCGGTTAATTTTCCCTTGAGCACCATAAACAAAAACACCAATTATTCTGAAATATTTACATTGCATTTTTTTATATATACTGAAAGTGATGTATGCTAATGTCCGCATCTATAATTCTTGCGCCAAAGAATTATAATTAGACGTAACTTTAAAAAAACAAAACAACAACAACAGCAAAAACTACAAAATCAAATATGATCACGAAATAATCAATATATTGGATATCACAGGCAAGTTCTTATTGCCAGGAAAATCAAAAGTACAAAAGCGACACTCGGACTAAATGATTTGAAATGGTTTCCGCAGAATTTCAAAGTTATTACGATTTGGTCCTTGTTAAGTTTAGAGGGCTTAACAGATGATTTGATCCTGTTATTTTTAGAATCCTTTATCCTGAATAAGAAAAAAATATATAGTTAAATCTCAGTTTCAATCACGTAATCAAACAGTACAATTAGTATGGTCCATGCTTTCCTTTAGACATACATCCAAGTTCATCCGGTAACAAGAATATAACTCATGTCAATTCACTCATTCATCAAAAGTGTAATGTAGTGCTAAAAAAGACATTATCTTCACTGTATTTACCAACAGCAAATATTAATGCAGTTTTTGATATCTTCGTTTGAAAATGAAAACAGTATATGAATGGTATTAGCTTACACGTTAAGCTATCTGTAAGTCATTTCATACTTTCCAGTATAACGCATCGCTTTGAATGCTGGGAAATGAATTTCTTAAGTCTGGTTTCATGATTGACATCTTTAATCCGATAAACAAAAGTTCTTCTCAATAAGACCAGACTACGATTTCATTTTACTGCTTTGCGCATGTCAGTTGGTCGCTAGAATTTGCCTTGGGACCGCCCTGCACTCGTACTGGGGCTCATACATTGGGTATCGGGTTGTGTAACGACGAGGATCTGGAGAGGGCAGCTGACCATTCTCGGGTGGCAGGAAAGTGAAACCTTGAAGAAGAGTTGCCAGACACATTAATAGCCGGGTTCGTGAAAACTTCTCCCCAGGACATCTCCGCGGGCCAAGAGAAAAAGGAATAAACCTGAAATAAGAAACTTGTTTTGTTAAATAAACACTTGTATTCAAATTTTAATTGGTCCTTTCCCAATCACATAAATTACATGTGGAAAGAAAACAGACATTCAGCCAAATGCAGAACACATCCTAAGATAATCTATTATAGTGTTGATACTTTCCCATTTGCTTTAGATTTATCAGTTTTCACTTGTTTGTAGATATTGGCAAAGAACAAACCATTACTCTTATTACACGCCATTTATCGGTGCAGTAAATGTATTTATCACGTATATTTGTTTAATCTTATAAGTTAATAAATGTTGAGACGTTGATTGTATTAACTCTTCGAAAGCAGACGTCCGTCTGGTTTACATTTAACTGCCAAATTTCTCGTATGTGAAAGTGTATGTCAACGTGGTCATGTAGGCGCCTTTATTGATCTTAAATAAAATATTACTTGTTATTCTAAAATTTGAAACTAGAATCTGTTTATTCCTGATTATTGCGTGATCTGCACCTTGGTTGTCATTACAAAACTTCAGACGAAAATGTATCGATCGCCGCAGGGATGGATCAGGAGTCGGGGTGGGGTGGGGGTGGTGGTTAAAAGTATGAAATTATGCCCTGGAAACGCTTACGATGCAGGAGCTCGGGTGGGTGGTGGCATTTCGCCCCTTGGGCACTCGCCCACCCACCCACTGGGAGTTTCGTCAACAGACTCATCGTCCACTTGATTACACACTTCCCCTAACGATATTTCTGGATCCGTCTCTGCGCTGTTATCTTTTAACACGGCAGCTGAGCACTCAACTGAAAAGCGGGCCTCGGGTGTAACCAATACCAGTGCAGGGGGTAGAACAATTTTCCACTACGTTTCGATTTTATTCTCACAATATAGCGCAAGATTCAATCCTGTTTACACTGGATCCAACCTCTTGCTTGGACTCCTCTAAATATATCCACGTAGTTTAGTGTTTTGTCAGATGCATTTCCTGGGGCCGATACATAGTGATCTTGCAAGTATTCATCGACGAGCAGCGAAATAAACACAATAATAGCCATTGAAAGGTAAATGTACCTTGTACACAAATGACCAAAACGACATATATAGCTGAAATAGTCGGTACCGGATGCCTACACGACCTGTATGACTCGTACTTTAATCATTCTCTTAGGGCTACCATACGTCCTCTTTTCCCAGACATGTCCTCCTTTTCGGTCCTTAAATCTCCTCTTTGTCTCATATATATATATATATATATATATATATATATATATATATATATATGTGTGTGTGTGTGTGTGTGTGTGTGTGTGTGTGTGTGTGTGTCCTCTTTTTGAAAGTTCAAATATGGTAACCCAACATTCTCTATAGAAGATTGTTTATATCACATTTCTTATCATTTAAACGTTTAGCTAGACAATTCACTTGCCCAAGATATCTTTTTTCTTGAACTTAGTTATTTTTAGTTTGTACTGTTTCTTGTTGTTGTTGTTGTTATTGCTGTTGTTGTTGTTGTTGCTTTGTTGCTTTGTTTTGGGCTTGTTTTCTTTGTTTCTTTGGGGGGGGGGTAATCCTTTTTTTTTGGGGGGGGGGGTCTCAAAGGGTATAGTTTTCCCTAACCCACTATTGGTTCCTTAGACCAGAGGCAAAATCCCGAATACCATGGCATTAAGTACGTAAGAGTACGTGACTCAAATGGATGAGATGTCAATGCATTGCAAGTTAAACCTACAGCGGGCGCTGACTATCGTTTACATATATGTGGACTGGATCAAGCGATGCCACGTCCTTTATCTATGCACACAACATAAATGTCCAAAGCGAATCTCGAACCTAGGCTCGTATGTTCACAATACAGGAGTAACTATCACTCGAACACACTTTCTCTAAATTGCCTTTTAAAAAAAAAATAAGTAAACAGGGGTGCGTACGCCTTGTAAAGTGGATGATCCTCAGGGATCAATTTTCCATTTTCATCAAGAAATCTTTCTGGTCGATAATTCCAGGGGTCACCCCAAGCCTCACTGTCGTGATGCACACCCCACAGATTTGGGATTATCTGAAATAATAATAATAATAATAATGACAATAGTTTTATGTTGTTCTGGCTGTTTTCGTTGATAATGAAATACATCACTGTACATACATATACACTACATTAATTTGTAACAACTAGCTCACGACAATTCATGTATCACTAGATTACATTCAGGAAACATTTTTACAATAAAGTAAGACTGAGGACTAGAGATAAATAGCTACTAATATAAGTCTGAAGTCAAAGGATGTCTTATGTTTTCTTTTTGTTTGTTTTTTGTTTGGTTTTTATTTATTTTTTTAATTATTTTTTTTTATTTTTTTATTTTTTTTTTTTTTTTTTTTTGGGGGGGGTAAATATGAAATTCTGTTTAAGATAAACGTATATCACTGTCCCCTTCCCAAGTCCCTTCTTAGTGGTTCTAACTATATTGCTGAAAGTGAAGTAATGAGAGAAAACAAAACCAGTAAGAATTATCGGGCTGTTTTTCTTTGTTTGTTTTTTTATTACAATGCGGGTTTTTATAAAAAAAATTTCTCTGGCTCCAAACATCAAAATTTTGGAGGCAATCACCTTTCCAATTTTATCTGAAACTGAGTAATGTGCTGTTTTCACAGTGTATGTATTCTATTTGTTTCTCTGTTTTTTTTATAGAGATCTCATCGAAAAGTTATTTGTACAATTTGATCAACAGCCATCTGCTTGCTTAACACTGTAAAATCATATGCATCAAAAACTCGTCAGAAACAACTCATGTGCATCAAAAACTCGTCAGAAACAACTCATGTGCATCAAAAACTCGTCAGAAACAACTCATGTGCATCATGCAATTGAAATAATCGCCACTAACCAACTAAATTATTATTCTCATCCTAAACAAAAATATAAAATTACATTTCCCTCACCAATTTCTTTCACGCCCCTATAATTACATTTCCCTCACCAATTTCTTTCACGCCCCTATAATTACATTTCCCTCACCAATTTCTTTCACGCCCCTATAAAACCTACCACGGTGTCTTTTTTGATGAGATAACCGTCGATAACGACGTCCTTGTTGCATTTGTGAGGAATGGCCAGCGGTGTCTGTGACGTGTAGCGCAGACATTCCATAATGGTGGCTTGCACGTACGGCAGCCTATCGCAATCCTCCAAAGCCAGAGCATTCATTCCCAGAACGGTGTCAATCTCTTGCTGTGCTTTCTTCTGACACTCCAGATGGTGGATCATCAGTAGTAGGTAAATTCTCTGTGCTTTCAAAAGTTCTGTCATACCTACATTAAACGAATACAGTTTTCAATTTCACATCCATCCACCCAACAAACAATCTTGGCAAGTCTCAGTGCCTTAAATGAGATGTCAAAATTGAAACCCCAAAATCCCCAGTGACGTTCTGTCGTATTAGCGCATCTCTGTGTTTTGAGCTATTTGGGTTTGTTTTCCCCAAGTCCTACAAGTGGATATTCTCTCTATGTAACGAATTTTACCTCAAAATAGCTATCCCAAACATTTGATGGAATACGATTTCCCATGGTTCTCAACCATTTTGTCAACTGTCATTCAAGAACAGTTTAAAACCCATCTAGACCCATACTCCTGGCAGTGGGTTCTTTCTCCCCCCCCCCCCCCACCTAGGGTCGGATTTTTTTTTCTCCATCGTTTTTTATTATAATTTCTGATAAGAGAAGTAAGGTAGGATCCAGTCAACGTGCCTGTGTATTAATTCGCGGTGAAAATGGACTTAGGTTTAGATGACCCAGAGTTGAAAACAGTCTTACGGCAGTTATATATTCTGGAGAGCTTTTGTGCTGTGAGGAGCGTAGTCTAGATCTATTAAACCTACTATACGGGGGTGGGGGTGAGGAGGGTGTATACATTTGGTTGTGGTGGCGGTAATGGAATTTATTGGTTGATTGTTGAAATTCCGTGAGAAAATAACAGTATTACATCGACAATGGACATTACATTTTGTAAACACTCTATTATATAAAAGTGCAATTCTTGGCTATGGCCTTCAAAAATAGTAAAGTCAAAATAATTGATTAAAGTTTAATGGCTTGCTATAATGCACAAAGCGACTTTAAAGATTACATTTAAATGTCTATATATATATTTTAAATATGTTTTTGCTGTGAGGTGCATGCAGTATAGTTTTGAATCCAAGTTAAACACACCCCACTCAATAAAACATGTTTCCCCATGCATCTTAAATATTTTTCAATCACGTTTATCAGTTACAACGCTGCATTTCCTAAAATTATTATTCTATGTATGAAATATTCGACCTGTTGTGTGAACTTCTCTAAACGTTCTAACCACTTGACGCTTTTTATTTATGGTGCATATCAGTTTCAACTACCGGGTTCAGTCAATTGTCTTTCTTATGAAATCTTTTTGTCTTTCCCAAAAGATAGAATTGCCACATCCGGGTCATACAGATTTGACAGCGTTAACTTTTTGTCTGTTTAGATAAGCCATAATAACATGATTATAAATATTGAGATAATTTTCACATAAGGAAGTAATGACAAACTAATTTCTTCTGAGAACACACTTCAGGATGATAATACGGGATTGTCGTTTGACCCACATTGTATAGCCACCAATATAGGTAACACTACACTAATTGAGCAGATGAGTAGTTATTGCATCCTACTGTGGTCCCTAAGAAAATCATTAATATTTGTTCTCTGATATTTTATGAAGATTTGCCAGCCATTGAAGACGGTTACTTGCATTTAACATCAAGCAGCATTAAGTCTAAACAGAAAATAAAACGTTTGTTGAATTCAGCTATTTGGCTTTTGCGTAGGATGACAAAGGAAACATGTGTCATTCGGCCAGTTCCAGAAAGGTCACTTGCACTAAAAATTCCAGTCATTCTATTCAAAACATACCTATTTCCAGAAACTTAAATATAACCGATACTGATTTTTCGATATAATGTGCCCAAGTTAGTGCCTAACGTAAGGAAAAAAGTCATTATGCATCTGAACGTATAACTAATGTACTGGATTTCAACCAAAAATGTGGAAAAAAGAAGGAAATTTATACACAAGTTAATCAGTATAGTGATAGCTTAATAAGAGCGTCACATGTTTTATATCTGCGACCTCGTCTGAATAATATATTTAAATTCTTCTTTTAACTTTATTCATGTCGATTGTTCAACAAAACCTAAAAATTTGCCCAACATACTCCCGATGGTTGAGATCAATGCATGAAGTTGTAATTACGTCGATTGTTCAACAAAATGTAACAATTTGCTCAACAGGCTCCCGACGGCTCAGAGCAATGCAGGTGGTTGTCAAAACAGGGAAGAAAACCATAGAACATGGAAGAAACCATGACCACTTAATTATCCCCATGCTGCTTTTCAAAGAAACTGGAAATTATATTATCTTGACGGTCACACACACACACACACACACACACACACACACACACACACACACACACACACACACACACACACACACCACAATGGCAAAGTCATAGTAAAATCTTGTAGAGCTTTGACACCGGTTCTAAACTTGCTGTTGCCCACAAATTGTGCGACCTGTACCCAATGACGGCGCAAGTGTTCGGAGCGCCCGGGGTGCAATATTCTTTTGTGGCACTCCTACAGAGGCGCCCGGGGGCAATGTTTTTTTAGTGGCGCCCCTACTTTGCCACAGAGAACAGTTATTATGTCAGTTGCAAACCTCCTTCCTCCTCCCCCCCCCTTTCTAAATATAAGCTTTGTCAAGAATTGCCCCCGTTACACTAAGGTGAGGTGAAATACTATGAAAATTTCAGCTAAAACAAAAAGCTCCTGACGGCGCCCCCCTTCGCCTGGCGCCCGGGGGCAATTACCCTCGACTCTCCCCTCCCCCCTCCCCCCCGCGCCGCCTCTGCCTTTACCACATGCACTACATACATGTACTCGAAGTTATGATGTACAAATATTTACAGATGAAAGAAACTCCGTCCCCGATTTCATAGGTCTATAGATTTAAAAAAAGATCCAAAACTGCTCACAATTATTAGTTCAAGTTTGCCGACTGCTGTTACAAGAATATACAATGAAAAAAACAGCAAAGCTTGTGTATTACATCACTGATTTCTGTAATCAGGGCTCAGGAAAAGCACTCGTCTACTCGCCCTGACCGGGTAAAAATTGGCTGGGCCGAGTAAAACTTTACGACGTTCTCGTCCCTGGGGCGAGTAGATGCAGAATCCAACCATGAGAATAAATCCGAGTGCATTGTCTACCCTGAACAAGCGCCGAAGTTCAACATTGAATAACATTTGGCGTGAGTCAGTTATAAACTTATGCCTAATCTGCCAACTTGTTGCAAAGAAAACGGCTTCGTTTCTATTTTTTTTTTTTTTTTTTTTTTTTTTAACACTGGTACCTGATGTAAGCTTGATACTAAAGTGGGTACATTTTATGAACATAAAATGTTGCAGTTTCACACTTTGCCCTCGATTTCTTAATGATGTTTGCATTTAGAGTGACACTTTTCAGTAATTTAGGCGTCATTTTGATGTGGAGAAAGATTTTCTTTCGATGAGCTATCATGCATCTTTGTGAGGCAGACCTTTGAGAATTAAGAGACAGAGAATATTGAAATTTGTGTGATTTTCATCTGATCAGGCAATATTACAGTTGCCGCAGGTCACCGGTATTTTCAAGACTGAAGCTTTCTTGATACGATGTCATGTCAAAAGAAAGATGCTAGCAAATATTTCTATACGCATATAATTACTTTTTATAACATAATTTTTTTCAACTTACGTTCAAAATGAATATTTTAAGTGTCTCAGATCATTCCCACCAACTTTCACACAATGCATGCTGTTGTAATGTATTTCTAAAGCAGATAATGTCCAGACAGCAACCGATTGGTCGAAATCTAGTAGGGATAATGACCTAGATATGTTCCGATTCTTTTGGACAATCAGCAATCTTCCTTTTCATGGCACTCGTGTGTAGTTCTCTACAATGGAGGATTGACCAAAACGGATCATTTAGCACGAAAGTTGGAAGACATTGAGACGGTTGGAATTCTTCTTTCAAATGCAAGTTACTGACATTTGTCTTGTCAAACGTAATTAAATACTTATATAAATATATGCTGGCGTCTTTACTTTGGCGTGACAATGTATTAATAAAGCTACACAGTCTTGAAAATACTGGTGATCTGGGGCAATCGTAACAATGTCTGACCAGACGAAAATCAGACGACATTCTCTGTCTCTTAACTTCTCCCATATCTAACTCATAAAGATGTGTGATAACTCATTGAAATGGAAAACTATGACACCTAGATTATTGAAAGGTTTCACTGTAAACGCGAATACCACTAAGGAATCAAGGGTTATATGTGCAAATGCAATTTCTCGAGTTGCAAACCTTGTCTCATTATATGTTTATCTAAGGATCCATATATTAGAACAAAACTATTTTCATGACTTTGACCAATTTTAGTATCAAGCTTGCACTAGGTACATGTGGTTCTTTAGTATCAAGCTTGCACCAGGTACATGTGGTTCTTTAGTATCAAGCTTGCACCAGGTACATGTGGTTCTTTAGTATCAAGCTTGCACTAGGTACATGTGGTTCTTTAGTATCAAGCTTGCACTAGGTACATGTGGTTCTTTAGTATCAAGCTTGCACTAGGTACATAAGGTTCTTTAGTATCAAGCTTGCACTAGGTACATGTGGTTCTTTAGTATCAAGCTTGCACTAGGTACATGTGGTTCTTTAGTATCAAGCTTGCACTAGGTACATGTGGTTCTTTAGTATCAAGCTTGCACTAGGTACATGTGGTTCTTTAGTATCAAGCTTGCACTAGGTACATGTGGTTCTTTAGTATCAAGCTTGCACTAGGTACATGTGGTTCTTTAGTATCAAGCTTGCACTAGGTACATGTGGTTCTTAGTATAAGCGTAAGCAGTGTAGTGGAGAAGTGTACTGTGTTGAATATAAAGAGGACAGGGACGAGTAACTCTTACAACTTACTCGTCTTAGGGACGAGTACTTGGTAACAAATTTCCTGAGCCCTGGTAATGATGCTTTAACACTTGACCCGAGTTAAGCGCCATGTCGCCGATCAATGATCAAATGAGTGATTTGATAACATTTGCTGAAATATCTTAATGCGTGGATATTTTACCACATTTTAAGAAACGATTCTTGAAACTTTATATCCAGTCGATTTGACTCATGGAAGTGTAATTCGATCAAGTTTACGGTACTTCATTGAAATGCAGATTGAAAGAGGCTACCAATGAATGCCATTACGAATATGCAATACTAAACTTGAAATTATATATATTGGACCAAACCTTTTCGTGAAACTATTTCTTTGTTTGAAAGAAAAAAATGTATTTGTGCCCAGCATTATTAGTCAGAGATAGTTGAAGACGTCACAGACATATATTACTCATTTTTTAAGTGTTATGTACGTCTACATTAATGGCACGTCTATTTTTGTTGTTTACAAGTTAATTCTGTTGTAAATAAAAATTGCCCTGTCAACGCCCGCTACAAGCCTACTACAAATCTTATAACATGCCCTAAATTTCAAACTCTTTACACATTAAGAAAATTTATAACAAACGTTAAATAAATGGATTCAGCTATCAAACTTTGGTTCCCGTTTTGTGCTAAAGTTTGATTTTACTCAAACTCTGAATGCAAGGTTTAAGCAGCTTTGGAAGTGTAAAATTCAAGGACTTTTAAAGGACATTCCAAAAACGCGTGTAACAATTTTCAAGATCGACATTTATCAATCTTTTTTTTTTTTTTTATATCTATCTATATATATATATATATATATATATATATATATATATATATATATATATATATTTCTAAAACAAGAAACTATAGATCAGTTATGTACCTGTTTTCCTTGACTGCACTTTAAGGAAAACATATTTAGTTTAGAATATGGGCGTTTTTTCTGTTTCAATCAATGCAAATAATCCACATGACTGTAACTGTTTCAGAAAAGTGTGGCATTTGACATTCCCCTAAAAGGTAAAGGACTCTCCAGCACTTTTTAGCCAAGATGTTAATTTTCAAACACTTTCAAGACCTTGATTTTGACAGCCTAAAATTAAAGTACGTTCAAGTTTCTGAATGACCTGTACGAACCCTGTGATGATGCAATGCTTGTTTTGTCTAAAATCTGACCAATCAAATGTCTGAGGAAAAGACATTCGCTTGTCATGTGACCTAGACCCTTATGTCGTGAAATCAGAGATCAAATTGAGCAAGCAGGCAATATTCACAACTGAATATTTGGAAAGGAAACAAAGTGATAATACTAAGGCAAAAACATTCCCTATAATATGACAACTGGGCAATACAAAACTATTTTTCTGTGGCGCTCTCAATTTCCTCGAAGCACATCTGGCTACACAGACTTTTCCAATCAGGAATTTTGCAGAAATGTTAGTTTTCCACCATTTTTCTCACGTCTTTCAAGTAGTGTGCAAAAGGTAGCAAATTAGAAAAGCAGTTCTTGTCTAATAATTTTTAATATATCGACTTGTTCCCCAAGCACAAAAAATAATAATGTTAATGACAATAATTCAGAACAAGATCGATCCCAGAATCAAACAGTCAGTTCAGACATTGGTGTTGTTTTAACATGCCATCTTAGGATAGCTTCAGTAAGTGAATAAAGATAAGCGAATAAAGAGGCACTACTATGCCATACGCATGTTTCATTTCCGGTAACGGATTGATAATAATGATGAGTTAAACACATTCAAGATCACTAACAATTTCTCTTTTCCATTTTAATAAAATGTTTTGCATCTTTTACAACTCTTCAGTTCACGTGACATGCCAAAAATTTACACAAATCATTTAAGTGTGTGTGTGTGTGTGTGTGTGTGTGTGTGTGTGTGTGTGTGTGTGTGTTCAACCTAGAATATAAGACAATGGGTTAATTTTGTGTATTAGGAAATAAACGTGGTAATGTTGACGCAAAAATTCGTTTGAAACCTACTCCAACTGAACAAAGCATCCTAAAATTGTAATTAAGAAATATTCAAGATCATTAGAAATAATAATAATAATAATAATAATAATAATAATAATAATAATGCCTGCAAGAAGAATATCGGACATAAGGCCTTTGATGTAGTCATCCGTAAGCCATGAACTTCCGGTGCGCTCGTTCTCATCCATCTGGGTCTTGAAGCAAACGTCTAAAAGACCTCGAATTTTGCCGTGCTTGTAGGTAGCCTGGAAGATTAATAAATGTTTTTAGTGAAAAATAAGTTGTGGTTTTGTGAAGTTTAACGCCATTTTTCAGCACATGATTGGCTATACATGACGGTCAGTATATCTGGTGGAGGAAGACTTCGGGAAGAACCGCCTACACATGGTAAACAACTGGCAAGCTTTCCCACATACTCACATTGATCGAGCCGAGACTCGAACTCACGCGGACTGAGGTGAGATGTGAGTAATCTGTAAATGTGAGCGCCTTAGACCACTCGGCCATCCGGCAAAGGTGATAACTTTTAAATGAATTAGTCAAGCAAGAAGACGAAAAAGGTAATGATGATGATGATTATGAATTTCGCAAAAAAGGCAACCATATTTTCACAAACTTATGTCAGTAAGAGACACAAGGATTGCATCTTAAACACAAAACTACAATGAGATTCGAATCCTAATGAACACAAATAAACAAATGGATTGACAATTATACAACAGAAAAAAGTGGCTGAGATGTGCAATTCGCAATCAATTTCGTTCGAAATTGTATTCACATGATTATATGAACATCGCTATCGATTTTCCTGCACGTATACCTTAATATGCACAACAAAACTAATAAAATGGCGTGTTTTAAACGCAATATGACTAGCGTCTTTAATTTTGAATAAATTTTAGATGGACGTTGATATGATACAGAACGAGTGTCTCAATATACAAATTTAAATATTGTCTTAAACAGGTTCAAATTATTGAATTGTGTGATTTAAACATCTCTAGGTCGCTTCAATTTAATCAGCTCAAGATTTTGAAGATAACTATTTGCAAGAGATATTTTTTTTATTATACTCCCTAAACCGAATATCTTGTTTGTTTTGGTTTTTTTTTTTTGGAATAGCAATAATATCAGCAGAGGAACTTGGCCGTGGAAGATCTTGATGATGTACGATTTTTTCTTGTACTCAGAGTAAAAAGAGAAAGATTTCATCAGAATGCAAAAGTGCCAAAAGCTTTTATGTAAAGTATCTTGGCAACGTTACGTAATTTACATATACGTTTATAATCAATACAATTACGTATTTTTTTTTTCTCTTGATCATGCCCTGTTCTTCATAGGTTCGTTATTTATGTATTTGCTATATATTTATTATTCTATATTTAATAAGGCAAAACATTTGACATGTATACATTCTTACTTGTAGACCTCAATATATTTACAGTAAGAACAAAAGCGATAATGCTTTCATCTTAAATAAATCCAGTATATTTACAGTAAGTACAAAAGCGATAACACTTTCATCTTAAATAAATCCAATATATAGACTGGTAAAAAAAAGAAAACAAACATAAGGCATACATTACATTTCATACAATGACATATGCATGTTCTTCCACACGCACACATGTGTGTCACAAAAACAAATACACACTCACACACAGAAACAAATATGATTTACATTTATTTCACACCCTTACATACCATACAATATATTAACATCAATTTAATAATAATAATAATAATAATAATAATAAAAATTACAACATGGATAACCCCCGTAAATATACCGTCTAAAAGCCTTTTCAAATAAAGAAAGGGACTTAGAATTATGAATAAACTAAAGGTGAAAACTTAAACAGAGTAGGTACAGAGAAAGAGGAGGAACTGGCTTTAGTATTTGTTCGAGTTTTGGGTTTAGATAACTTCTTTTCAGAGACAGACGTTTATTAAGACAATATGTGTCAAAAATAGGTTTTAAAAGAGCGGTCAGATACCCAGCAATCAGACTGTTGATGATTTTATAACCAGTCACACTAGTATTGTAATTAATTCTTTGACTGACTTTGAACGAGTATAATTCCTTTAACATAGTTGCAGAACAAGTTTTATATTCAATATTTAGTACGATTCTAACAGCTGTTTATCGAGTCTTTAAATATTATCCTTACTAGTTTTCTCCCAGATGAAAGATCCGTAATCAAGATGCGGAAGAATGTACCAACTGAAGAAAGATTTTAACATTCTAAAGGAATATGCTTGAGAGTTTAAAAGAGAGATTTTGTGTGTGTGTGTGGAAACAGCCTAACAGACGTGATCGATGTGATGATTCCACTAATTTCTTTCGTATATAAACGCCCCAGAGTTTTTGGTTTGTCACATTCGTTAAGGTTCCGTCGCCATTTAGTAACCGTAAGTTTTTGTTTCTCGCAAAGTTTTGTCAAGAACCAATTGTCATGCACGTTGTTTTTAGTTGTCTTGATTGCCTTCTTGCTCATGTCACATTGAGGTACACCGTGTGTAACAGGTTCATCATCAGAACTGATGTTGTCGATAACTATTCTTCTGGTTTCTTTTAGACAGATAGGAGTTAAGCCAAGGTAGAGCAGAATATTAGAATCTGTAAGCACGTAGTTTTTGCAGAAGAATCGAATGATGAACCAAGTCAAAAGATTTGTAAAGTCAAGGAAAATTGCTCCAGCCATGTCGCCTCTGTCTAAAGCTGAATAACATGGATCAATAAGTTTGTTTATAGCTGTTTGTCACGAATGTTTATTTCACTGAATTCAGACTGCACAACGTGTAATAGCTTCTATTCATTTATGCAAACTAGTACTTCCTTATTTTATGTGTTTTTTAAGGATCTTAGAGACAGTAGGAGGTACCGATAATTAATGGGCTTATATCTAGAACTGCCCTTATCGAGGGGGAAAAAGTGTTTGACTCTCTTTCACGCATATATAATACATTATTTGTATTGACTCTTGCAAAGCCAAATATTTGAAAATCTTCCATGGAACTTTTTAAAAATTAAAATCCATAAGTACCAGTTCATTAGTTTCTCGAGGACTGTGCAGATGACAGATGAATTTGAATTATGTTTTGAAGTTTATCTTCTATAACAAATTTTACAATTATTACTACATCCACTTAGAATTCCCTTGTTTGTTGTATTTGTCTGATACCTAATTAAAGCGTTTTTCGTCTTTATGTGCATGAGCGGATCATGTAGATTTTGGTTTCTTCCAAAAGCGTACAGCGATAGTTTTGGGAACAATATGTGTAGTCTTTCCGACATATGTAACATTTTGTGACGGTTCTTTAAAAATGTTCCCACATCTGATTGTGAACTACTGTATGTCAGGACTAACGGTACTCGGGTCATGTTTACCTTTTTTACGGTATAGTAGCAAACAACACTTGTCTAGTTCACCAGTTTTCTTTAGCTGTTTTTCAACATGCCTTCTCTTATGTCCACGTCTTATTAATGTGGTTTTTAATTTCTTTCATTCTTTTTTGTAGTCCTGGTGTTGTTTCTCAGAAATTCTTTTCGCCCGTATCGCTAGTCCATAGGGGACTGATTCTTTCACCTTTCTGTTGTGATCTGATTTCTGGTATTGGTACATATGTTTAGTCGCTATCTTTTTCGAAGAGTTTCGTTTTTATTATCACATCCTCAATATATGTGACAGTGTCTAAAACTCAACCTCTTCCTTTCAATGCCTTAATTCTACTGTTACCGTATATACTTGCGTATAAACCTATACCAACTTCAAACAGCATAGACCAAGATCTGCCGGCGCATTATGCGACGGCAGATCTGGGTCTATGCAGTTTGTAAGGACTAATAAGTAGAACAAACAACATAGACCCTGATTTGCGGCGCATTATGCGACGGCAAATCAGGGTCTATGTTGTGTGCATTTGGTCAAGGCTTATACGCGAGTACAGACGGTAAGCAATCCTCCATGTATCAACACACCACAGAGGTCATCTGCAGACTGAAAATAATGTTCATGTGTATTCACCTCTCCTCAATGCCTCTATGGTACAATCACGACACAATCCTTTTCTGTATCGATGTAAGAGCCCTATACTCTAGCGTTCCGCCAAAAGGAGGACGGAAGGCATGCAGGGTAGCACTAAAGAAAAGGCACAATACATCAATAACTAAAGGAGAAGTGAAAAAGAAAGAAAGAAAGAAAACGAAACCAGATTAAAAAGACGGGGATACAATGGAAATTGAAGCAAGCTGATGAACTAGACTAACTTTCTTAGCTACAATAAAAAAAGGAAAACATGGACCGAGTACCAATAGGCTTGATATACAGTATTTTACTACCAGATATAGAAAAATTTGTAACCACCGTCACAAAACTATACATAATACGAAAAGACTACAAAAAGTGTTCCCAAAAACTACCACCCTGTCGTTTTCAAAGAAAGCAAGATCTTCAGGACCTGTTGATACACAAAAAAATGACGACAAAAAAGCTTTGATTAAGTATCAAACAAATAAAAGAACCAGGACAATATAAGTGGATGAGGTAGAAAGTGTAAAATACGTGATAGTTTTGTACAAACAGAGGTATGTAACAAACAGGAAAATAATGTTAAGGCAAATAGAACAAACAACTGGAGATTACTTAATATTATGTGTGGACTTTTTGTATGGATATATGTATTTACAATATGTGTGTGAAACAGGAAGAAAACTACAAGACAGAATCCATATTCATTTATCTTCTGTACAATCCTCGAGAAAAAATTAACTCGTACACATGCACTTTCAAAAAAAAACAAAAAGCATTTCATTGAAGATTTTAAAATATTTGGTATAAGAAAGTGTTAATAAAGATAATGTATTCTATATGTGTAAAAGATAGTCAGCGTATATTTCTACATATCGAACCTATGATCAGGACAAGGACGGTGCGCTGAAGAAAATGACGTTAGAATTACGATAAACATTTGACGTAACGTCGTCAAAGTATTGCCCATAGACAACTATGTTATGTTTCATGATAAATACGACTAGAACTTCAGTCATAAATTGACAATATATATATATATATATATATATATATATATATATATATATATATATATATATATATATATATATATATATATATATATATATATATAATACAGAATCTGTTAGACTTTGAAATTATATGCCCTGCCAGCGTGTGAAATAATGCACAGAACTCGTTAAATAAGATGTAATTTAATGACGGGTAAGCAAAACATTATTTCCAAATCTGTCCGCTTTCTCATACATAACGCATGACTTTATAGACATACTAAAATATCAGTCTTTTGAATGATTGACTTATTTGGCTATTTAAAAAGGTGACCTCGGGTCAGTGTAAAGAGAATGCGTGGTACGGCTAACTTGCAGGGTAGTAATGTTAATCTGTTTGTGTGTGTGTTTGTGTCTGTGTGTGTTTGTGTGTGTTTCCCCCAAAATTTCGGTTTCCAGTATACAATTCGTCATATTTCACTCCGTAAAAAGAATCATAGGCGCAATTCGCGCGTGAAAATTGCAACGTCCATAACACATATAGTTTTTACTACACTACGAAACCAATGTAATTTGAAATTCGAATTAGTCATAGGGTGTTTACATGAAAGTGTTGGGGTGAAACCGACTGTAAATATTTCTTTTATCTTGACTATTCAAGCTGAAATTTAGTTTGAACATGTATATGGTCAAACATTTTTTTCACAGAATTGAGGCAAATTTAAAGCGAGAGCTAGATATACTATTTTTCACAAGCAAAACGTTATTTTAATGCGAAATTTTTTTTATAACTGTATTGCTCTGATTCCTGAATTGTAAATGATCGCCGATGTTTATCTGGAGGGTGAAATGTTAGCTGTTTAGAAGTCAAAGTTTTTGTAGTCGTCGTTGTCGGCGTCATTATTACGAAGCTGACGTCGTTGTCGTAAAAACATATTTTCATTGTTGTTAATGCATTCTTTATTGTCCTAATCCTTCTTTTTAACGTTATTGACATACTTATTTCATTTTTTTATCGCCAGCATCATCTTAGTTTTTGTTATAGTTGTTGAAATTATACCTATCTCTGTTCCTATTCCTACCTTGTGTTTATCGAAGATGATTCGGAACACCTTGTCTCGGGCTTCTATGGACTTCCTGTAAATATGGCCGCATTTCCCGGGAAGGAAGCGCAGAAAAGGGAACATGCGCAGTGTGCTGTCTACATTCGGATCAATAAGTCGATAGAGCCAATCACAAAGGTCCCACATCATCCCGTGGTCGGGATCTGACTCCGGCAAAGTTTTTCCAATCAACTGAAATGACAGGAAATGTGATCAAGTGGTGTAATAATGTATGAAATAGCCTGAAATTGACCGCAAAGTATGCCTACAAGAAATTAAAAGAAAAAAGAGCAATCTTAGCATTATCACCAGTATCGAAAGGGTAAGTTACATTGACAAACGTACAGTGGTGTAAAGCCTTTCTTCTCCAGGATGCTTTCGCAAAACTGAAGGACGTATGAATTGAAATAGGAGAACTCAGTGTCACCATGAAAGCATGAAAAGTAGACCCATTGCCTACTTGTTTATCCACCACCACCACCACACCACCCCTACACGATATTCGTGGATCCGCTCCCGAATAGTGAATATAGAAGTGTAACACTGCTTCACGTAAACGAAGGTTGTACAGGGGTTATCTCGTGAGCCATCGTGCACATTTCTGAAGGCAGGATAAAAATGACAGGACTAAAATTGGCTGGCAACTGATCGCTGAAAGTGCACTTATTTAAGCAACTGGAGTTAGGGGGTGAAACGATACACCTGTGCCGCGTATTGATACGATTCACGATATACAGCCTACGATACAATGGATACACATATCAACTTGATGGTCTTTTCATCTTTAGAAGGTCTGTCAGTGGTTGGGTTGTGCTGTTTTATAAGTGTTGACATATTGGTTGTATTTCTTAGACTTAGCATCTGTTCATATGCCATTTTCTTCCTTGACAAGATACAAAAAAGTACTTCCAGTTGTTAGTGATTTTGATTCAGCCATTTAGGCCATTTGAGGCTATTCCGTTTGATCGGATCCAAGACTCATCTTGGTAACCACACCCTTTGTTTTGCGCTGCGTGAATGCTTTTAAAACATCTTATTATCAATTTTTATGTCTTCACTTAAATTTGAAAGACATGACGGTGTTATCCTCAAAACAGAAGAAACAGTGCAATTTCCACCTGCAAGGAAAATCTTATCTAGAGCAAGTCCAGGTGTGGGAGTGGAGATGACTAACAACCAAAATCTATCACATTGTACTTCCTGCAGATGTCAAACAACTGCTGCGGCCACAGACACTCGTTTCTGTTAGTGAAAAGGAAAACTACTGACACTATATCCACTCCACTTCTATACAAAATTAACAAATTAACACAAGGTGACAAACCTGCACGGTTTGAAATCTGCCTTCTTGCTGATTCTATGCTAATTGTATTTATCCTGTTGGCACGTTTAGTCACTGATTGCCTATATCAATGTAAAAGGAAACATTCCAAACTTGTTCTCCATGTACGACTTTAGTAATTTACAGATAATTTAATAACCATTTTGAACGAAGTTTCTCTGTTGCTTTGTATCTACCTGGATCGAGTTTGAATGCCAATAATTCCGGAGTGTCACGCAGGGAATAAGCTGCAGTCAATTCTGATTGGTGCTTATTGTTTACCCTGGACTGCAACAAACAATAACCACCAATCAGAATTTAATGTAACATATGTCACTGAGTGACACACAAGAAGTGTAGCCTTTAAATTCGATCCATATAGACAAGACACGAAGCAACAGAGAAACTTCGCGTAAAAGTGGTTTTTAAATGATCAGTAAAGTACTTCAATCATACATGTGGAACAAATTTGGAAAGTCTCCTTTACGTTGATATACATTGGGGGGGGGGGGGGAGACACATTTCTAACCATGTAACCTTGTGTTAATTTGCAAAAGTTGAGTGTGTTTTCAACCTTTTTTTTTTTTTTTTTTTTTTCATTTTTACTGACTAACATTAGTCTGTCTCAGATACATTCTCAGTTTAAAGAATAAAAAGGCAAACGACTAATAATTATTCATGACTGCTGAAGATTAAAGTAATTTCTATAGGGTAAGTATCGTTTTGTATCTGTTCTTCACCTCTTGTATCGATACGTGTATCGATATGGCAAAAATATCGATGCATCGATGAATCGTTTCACCCCTAATTGGAGTATAGTACTTTGCCCAAAGACTAACCACGGTAGCCAATCCGGGCTAATTCGATGGTTGGATTCGAACCCGTACCCTTTCAATCGCGAGTCAAGCACTCTAACCACTGAACCGCTGCTGTTTCTGTGAGACGCTAATGTGTACCGCTGCAAAAATGTTATGAATTTTAAAATCGTTCGAGTTACAGCTTGATTTAGACTTTAGTTCTCAATATGTTTTGGGAATACAGGGTCAGACCTCATAACCCTAGTCTTATGTTTGTCATTCACAAACTTATTTATTCCTGTGTACATGTATGTTGGCCTTTGTTGTTCAAACGGTAACATGCATCACAAACCTAAGTTTTGGAATCTAAAAACTTACATGACATTAATAGTATTTCACTCTTGAACATGACTGTAAAAATAAAAATCACGATTCTCCATGGTTCATTTTAATCAGGAAACCTTTTCTAATGAAAACAGTGAGCCTGATTAAAAAAAAGTATCTGATCAACAACGTAAACAATAGCAACAACAACATTTATTTCAGCACATTGTCAACATAAAAGAAAATATGTCGACCAAGAGTGTATAACCACTGCCTTTGAATGTTTGCCTTATCAGCGACAGACATTATTTTACTGAGTGAAAAAGAAATTTAAAGAATGTATTACATCTAGTTCATTCAAGGATAAGGGTACTTAATGTGCAGCAGGGGAATGCATGAGACAATTTACATTTATGCAGTAACGGAATGTGTACCGAAGCAGGGCTTGGGAACAAGGATTTTATACTCCAACTACCAGCAGAATAATTTGTTAAATTTGCGACACTTGTATGTAACATTTGACTTACATGTTGTATCGCTGATATTTTACCAGGTGTAGATCAAAAGTTTAATAACTCGAATTTGGAATGGGTACGCAAAACTTTAAAGAAAAAACGTTAATTGTAGCTACCCCCATCCCCATCCCCTTCCTCCCATCTTCCCCATTTCACTCTCTGATTATACACATAAACTATCACTTGTAAAATGGTCAATTTTACGCATCCTTCGGTATATCCCTGCATACTCATTAAGATAAATCACATACCCTCGCATACTCATTAAGAAATCACAAACCACAAAGTCCTTACTTGGATACTTTTCCCCATTTTTCTCAGCGATTTACACGGAAGAGTACTCGCAGCAAGAGGAAATTAGTACTCAGTTAAATGCATAAACCAAATGGATTTCTAAAAATACAAGGTAGATACAAAAAGTTATAAATACAAATTGACGTCTATATACCAAGGAGAGAGGAAAGCGTTTACCCCTTGATCCCACACATTGTATGTACGGATTCTTGAGTGGATATGAGGAAATTATTAACGAGTGCAGTGGACATATTGTATTGATGTTTCGCTTCACGAGTGAAATATTTCCTTATATCTACTAAACAAACGTAGTTTGTCTTTTTTACTATATATATTTTTAAGGCAAAAACCGTCCAATTGCTTGGATTTTCTTTTCCATTCTCTGCCATTGCGGTTAACGGCTGCATTACTACATGGATAAAAGGAAGTTTCGAAATTTTACAATAATTTAGGACAATTTACATATGTATTTCCTACAGGCCCGGTTTAACCACTAGGCAAATTAGGCGGTCGCTTAGGGCGGCAAAATTTGGAGGGTGGCAAAAAACTGAATAAAAAAAAGAAAGAAAAATAGCGTAAAATGGAAGATAATAAGCATCTAAAAATAGGAAGAGAAATAGCGTAAAATAGAAGATAATAAGCATCTAAAAATAGAAAGAGAAAAACAGAAGGAAAGAATAAGTGTGTGTGTGTGTGTGTGTGTGTGTGTGTTCGCGTTCGTGGTGAAAGTTAATTTTGAGGGAGGGGCAGGGCTGAAGGTTCACCTAGGGAGCCAAATACCCTTGCGCCGGTCACGCATATAATGCTTCAACTTTGTCAAATTAATTATTGTTTTCATACGAAATTGAAAAGATTTTATTTTCGTTAACCCATTCCTTGCGCGGATTGATAGAGTGAACATTGTTAAGGCTGAAGTGCTGGTGAATCATTATAGAGCAGTCGTATCCGACAGACTTCTGAACGTAACATATTTAAACAAAAACTATTTTAATGATTGTGAGTTTACCTGTTATGAATTTGGTTATTTATTTTATTTGTTTCTGCTTTAAAACGTGAACTATGTGGCCTTTTCAACCTTGTAATATATTTCGGTAACTGACACTGCACCCAAATCTCAATAGTCACTTAATTTCGGTTTCCCATCAACACTCGTCTATTGGATAATCCCCAATTTCTCCATCGTTTTCAAGCATGATTATGAGTGCGATAAGAATTTAAATCGCTAATTAAACAATTTTTTTAATCATATTTAATCAACAATTTTGCCTTAAAAGCTTGTATTGTTTGCCGTAGAGTGTAACATGCACTGTATGGGTAAGATCGAGTATCGCATAGGTCATCTAAGTTCATTCACTGGCAATATGAGCGATTAATGTGGAAAACTATTTTAAATAAGGTAATGCTCCAACCTATTTGTTGTTGCTGCTTGGAGTTTGTTTTTAGGCATTTGTTGAATTGCACCTCCTCATAGCTTATATAAATGTACAGTATTGGTATATTTTAAGATCAGTTCATCCTCTGTGTGTGTGTGTGTGTGTGTGTGTGTGTGTGTGTGTGTGTGTGTGTGTGTGAGCCAAACAGACAGACAGACAGTGAGAGAGAGAGTACAAAATGAATTAAGCCTAAATATGGAATATATGTTTGAATAACATACATAAGGGCAGATATATTTCCTAACTGGAAAAAGAAAGTAGTTCCAGAGGTGATATCGCAACAGCGATACATTTCAATATCTCATGAAATATATAATAATGGTTATATGAACGAAATTTTTATCGAATGAAACAAATATAATAAAACAGTCTAATTCGCTCAAAGCAGGACTATATAAGCCTCTTCAGTGTTTAATACGTACATGAAGGCATTAAAGCAAGCAATATGTTGCTAAAATATGACCGGCAGCGAATTCAAAAGGGTCATCGATCAAAATTTTTCTGGGAGTGTATAAGCGGCGACTGACCGTCTAGAATTAACAAATTTGTTCAATCACTTCAATGTACTTCATTTCGCTAATTGTTCCTATGTACAAACGCATCCAACGATCCTCAGTCCCTTCCTCCTACAATCAAATCGTCCATCCACCTATTCATTCTTCCTTCCGTCCATGCATTCGTCCATATCCATTTATCTACCTGTATGAACGCACATAGAATTAACGTTAAAAGCTCATTCTCCAGGAAGTAATGGCCATGTACGTGTAAAATACGGCATACAATTCTCTCTCTCTCTCTCTCTCTCTCTCTCTCTCTCTCTCTCTCTCTCTCTCTCTCTCTCTCTCTCTCTCTCTCTCATAAACATGAACATACGTAGAATAAATACACACTTATAAATCGACTCCAACTCCAAACAGCATGGACCTATAATGCGCAGGCAGATCTGGGCCACTGCAGCTTGTTAGGACTAATTGGTAGTACAACACAAAGGCAGATCTGGGTCTATGCTGTTTGCAGTTCGATGCAGGGCCAGATTATGACCTCTAGAGGCCCTAAACACTGAAAGATTATGGTGCCCCCCCCCCCCCCCATGTAATTAAAAGAAAAAGAAAAGAAAAAAACTAATTTCTCTTTTCTTTTTTATTTTTTATTTTCTTTTGGTGCCCCTGCTTTGCTGGTGCCCTAAGCAAAAAGAAAAACAAACAAACACCATAAGCACGTGCTTAGTCTGCCTATTGGCTAATCCAGCACTGCCTATAATCATATACCGTACGTAGATATGCCAAAAATGATTCTACTCACCATGATGTATGTTACGTTGCTCAGAACGGTTATTATTAAGTCATGTGGATTAAATGTTTGTCCCTTTTTATCTTGAATACTGCTGTTACATCTCTGCAAAACCTCTGACAATGATGTTTCGAACTTGGACTTTCCAGTCAAATACAAATGGATATCTCTTTGCAATATCAGCCTTAAATTCCGAATTTGCTCCGAAAGATCAGCTCCCCCGATATGTTTGCGGTCTTTGTAAAAGAATCTTGATGAGTTTACTGTCCGATCATTTGTATGTGCGCTAACAAGATTGGAATCAAACACCTTTTGCATCCAATGGAAAGATGTCAGTACAGCTACTTTCTTTCCTGGAACGGCAAACTGGTAAATAGGTCCGTACTCCTTACTCCATTCCGTACACTGATGCGGCATCCTGTGCGTGTCAATTTCAAATAGATTTCCAAATATTGGCCAACCCTTGGGACCCGGTAGGGGCAAGTATGATCCCTTTTTCTTCTTTGTTGCCTGGTATAGCCAGAGCAGTAGTAAAGAAAGCAAAGCGAGTAGTTCCGAGGAATAAACACTTTCAAACATTTGGGTATGTGTTTGGAACTCTGGCGCTTTCGACGAGTCCCTCAGGTGCGTAGTGCTTGCAATCAACACTAGCATTTGGACTCCCTGTATTTATATTACCTGTTATCTAGTTTAACAATTGCTGAGCACCTTCAATTACGTATGCCGTATTTTCCTCAAAATTTGAACCAAATCAGGGACTTGATTGTTAAAACAAAGTTAATGTAGTTCAGTCCTTATTGTACGAAATAACCAGCTCGCTACAACTGAGCATGCCGTACTTTCACAGCTACTGGTACAACTTCATACAATGTCATACAACTTTATCTGCAAGCGACAAAAATTCGATTGAACCATCCTACGATTACTTGTACTGCAAAGCTATTTTAGTGTATCCGCTCTAATTCGTTTTGGGCCGCCGGTGGTGGTGTACTGTGTGTGTACAATATATATTAAAAGATATGCATGATCAACACTAAGAAAGGTAAACCAGCAGTAGATTTTTACATAGATTTGAAAAGTTGCAATTATCAAAGAGAAATAAATATCATCCCACCTACGACCCACCTAAGACCCCATGTAGGTCCTTGTAAAAAATGGCGAATCACAAATATAATTGTATAACACCTAAGACCACTGTACGTCATTGTAACAAAAATGGCGAATCACAAATATAATTGTGTAACACCTAAGACCACTGTAGGTCATTGTAAAAAAATGGCGAATCACAAATATAATTGTGTAACACCTAAGACCCCTGTAGGTCATTGTAAAAAAAATGGCGAATCACAAATATAATTTTAAAACACTCTTTCCAAGACTTATAATAGAGGTATTCTATGTTTTGTTCAATAGATGTAAAAGAAAATATTTCACGAGTGAAGCAAACTGATGTATTGTCCCAAGTGGCGAAACCATGAGTAACAAACAAAATATTTCCACATCAATAGTGAAATATTTTCTTACATCTACTCTAAGTCTACTCTAAGATTGTATTTTTAATATATATTTCAAGGCGGAAAAGATCGATTTACATTTTATTTTATTTTTATTATTTTATTTTATTTTATTTTATTTTATTTATTTATTTAGTTTTTGTTCCATTATGCTTGTGCCAGTGCTGTTAATACTATAGACAAGTACCGTAATCCCTATTAAAAATTTACTACTGTGTTAAAAATCAGGAACAACGATTTAGAAAAATTCTCCTCCATTTAATTTTCTAAATAGTGTATTTATTTATTTATTTATTTTTTGTCCAATTAATTAGTTTCCGTTAACACATTTCTTGCGCGGATTGATATAGTGAATATTGTTAGGGTGTGACTATCACAGAGTGGTTGAATTCAAGAGCATTCAGACCGTAATACCTTTAACCTGACGACTGTAATTATTGTGAATTTACCTGTTTGTGTTTTTGCGTATTTATTTTGTTAATTCTGCATTCAAACTTGAAATCTCTGTCCTTGAAAGGACATTGCAAACCCTTTCAATAGCAGGTTTTACCCAAATTTCGATAGTCGCTTAACTTCTGTGTACAATCAACAGTCAACAACGCCCGATTTCTCCAATGTTTCAAACATAGATATGGGTGTGATTAGAGTTAAAATGGCTAGTAGTTGAGGGGGGGTATTGATGCCAAAAGGGGGCACTTGATGCCTTTACGGGAGTTTAACATGGCGGGGGCACTTGATGCCTTTACGGGAGTTTAACATGGCGGGGGCACTTGATGCCTTTACGGGAGTTTAACATGGCGGGGGCACTTGATGCCAATACGGGAGTTTAACATGGCGGGGGCACTTGATGCCTTTACGGGAGTTTAACATGGCGGGGGCACTTGATGCCAATACGGGAGTTTAACATGGCGGGGGTCTCTATAGGGACAACGGGAGGGAGGGAAATAGAATTAATCTTTCTTGAAAAAGGGTGGTCCTGAAAAAGGACCGTTGGTTTTGTTTGGTAGGAAGAGCTTTTATTTATTTCCTCTCCAACATTGAGTGAGAAAGCCTGGGAGGTGGAACTTCTTCTTCTCCTCCTTCTTCTTTTCAGGTATCCAGTCGGGATGATTCAATTGTCTGAACTTGTCCTGAATTTTCATCCAGTTCAAGTTCAGACGATTGAATTGTTTTTCTCTTTTCTCCTTTACCCACATTAATTTGATTTTAGCTACCTCCTGTTCCAAAATTTTTTTAATAATAGTTTCTACTCTGAGCAGGGCCGCTTCTTGTCGAGTAAGGATGATACATTTTAAATGATCATCCAATTTTTGGATGTAATCCAAGACTTCTTTAAGAAGTCCTACTCGACAAGGTGAAGAAGAGGAGGAGTTGTTACTCTTCTTAACTTCCTCCTCCTTCTTCACTTCTTGAATTAAATTTAAAATCAAATTAATGTAGGTAAAGTGATGGATTACCCACTTCCAACTGACTGGATACCACCACATCCTTTTCTCCATATAATACTTCACTTCCACCATCCAGTCCCAGGCTTCCTGTAGATTGTCAATAATGTCAAGCATTCTTGAAGAGTGAAAAAAAGTGTGAATGGCGCTACTGTGGAAGGCACCGGTTTATATGCAAGAAGCGCGGACGTGATGGAAAACATCCCCCTTTTTTACAAAAAAAACCACACCACACTATCCTTTTTTCTATATCAAACTCACACCACACAAAACATATAAGGGAGAAGGTTTTTTTGTTTGAGGGGTAGACTATCACAAAAAAATATATACACACAACATATAAAAAAACACACACTTATATAGGCAATATTGATAAATAATTAATCTTTTCTTGAAAAATGGGTGGCCCTAAAAAGGACCTTTTTTTTGTTATTGTTGTTGTTTTTTTTTTTAACAACAGGAGCATCTCCTAGAGGGTTTTCTTTTTCTTCTTAAACTTCTTCTAACTTCGGGTCCATACAGTAAAACCCTCTTTAGACAACCTTGTCTCTCCACATAAGTTTGTCTATACCATGTAGCTGTATCCGTAATTTTGGTTTTAGTCCATGATGCTTTTACATACATCAGGAATGCTGGATTAAACAGCATTCCTGAAACAATGTTGGAGGATTCTGCACTAACCCACATGATTTTGTTTTTAGGATTGGTCGTCTTGGAGAAAAAACCGAGTGAAGCATTTATGAAACGAGCGGTTGTATATATACCTTACGATCGGATTGAAATGGATCCAAATTAACTACCAATCCAAACACGTGTTACAGTCGGTTCGGTTTTTCTTCCAATGGGAAGAAAAAGCGGAGGTGTGACGTCATCTCGGGTATAAAGGTATCGTAGCGTTCGTAGGGAGGCTTTATTACTTTTTTCGACAGCCTTCATGGAGACTGGAAAGACAAGTACTACATCAATGTATTGGAGTGATCCTGCAACGATAATGAATGCTGCGGCATTATTGAACTTTCGGCCGGAAGACTTTGAGTTAGATTTACTAAATCAAGAGTATGACAATACTACTACTACTACTACTGCTCCTACTGTTCCAATAGTGAATGATTTTAAAAGAAGACAAATGGAAGAGATGGAAAATTTTGTCAAAAAGCAACGGGAAGAGGAAAGAAATGTTTTCTTCTTCTTCAACAACAACAGAAAGAAGAAGAAGAAATCAGACAGCAACAGCAGCAGCAACAGCAGTTACAAGAGGAGGAGAAGAAGAAGGAAACAGGAAAGGAAAGCCTCAGTCTTCAAGAAAGAACTGTAAGTCTGTTAGAAGAGGTATTATATGAGTTGAAATGGATGACTAATTTCTATAAGTATTCTTTAACTCATCAACCACCTAAACGGAAAAGACCATCACGGGCTAAACAACATTCTTCTTCTAAACCTTCCAGTGCTAGTGAGATGCCACCACCACCACCACCACCCATGTCACCAATATCACCACCACCACCAGTGACTACCACCATAATGAAAACACCATCAGTAGCAGCAGCATTAACAGGATATGGATTGGGCCGTGGTAAAGGACTACGGCATTTGAAGTTAATTTGAAAAGTTTTGTTTTTTGAAAACCAAAAAACAAAAACAACCCAAATGGTCCTTTTAAGGGCCCCCAGATTTCTAGAAAAGAAATCAAATTGCCAAAAAAAAAAAAAAAAAAATTAAGTTAAAACTTTAAAAACCCACCACCATAGTACAAGTGTGAGTGAGTGAGTGCGTGCGTGCGTGCATTTCTACTCTAAAACAAAATAACACAAAACCACTTACTTTTTTTCTCTCCAGTCTGGTGTATTCATCCAATTTTTTTACAAAATAAATTCAGCAATATAACATATAACACCAAAACAAAATCACACAAGAAAAAACAAAGTTCACTTTCTGTAATGCTTGTGTGGTTTGAATTGAAACACTGGAATTTCCTTCTCACTGTCTCTCTTGTGTTTCGTCTTCATAGGAATCCTGTTTTCCTTTTCTTCATCTTCATTCTCACTTTCGTCTTCCATTCTTCTTACTCTCTTCTTACTTTTCTTGATGATATGTTCTTCTTCTTCTTCTAGGTTTGTTAATTTTGAATCCACCTTCCCTCCCCTCTCCTCTTCTTCTTGTTCTTTCTGAGGGCATTCGAAGACCAATGTCCTGGTCCTTTACAATGATAGCAGATATCTTTCCCTTTATCTCTCTTTTTCTGTTCACGTTTGGGACAATCTGGAGCCCAATGTCCTTTCTCTTGACAGATGTAACAAGTATCGTCACTTTTATCTCTAGTGACAGAGGAGGGGGAGTAGTCCTTTACTCTTACTGTACGTAGTATACTCTTCGAATTACTGTCTGTAAATCTCTCACCCAAAAAGCAATTCTGTCTTTTTTTGATTCTTCCCATCTTGACAGTTTGGAAAGTTCAATCACCAAAGGACTGATTCTGAAGGTAAGAAGCTCTCTCTTTATATACTCTTCTGTCTCTACTATAAAGGTACCTGGGTGAAAAAAAACTCAATCAGTTTCAAATCAGAGTTGAAGATGAAAAGATCACGCCCAAACCTATGATAAAATCAGAAACCAGAAACAAGAACAAACCAAGAAGCCACGGCGACGAAGGTATTCCGTGCCCTCCTGAAACACCCTTAGAAGAATTACTGGCTCACGTCCATGCCAGTGACTTTGAAGACGAAATGAGTGAAACAACAACCTGAAACACAAACTTCCAAAACCAAAGTCACTACTACTACCAACACCACAACCCCTGACCAAGAAAGTCATACTACTACCGCTACCGCTAACGTGGCTCCTGAAAAATTACTATCGGATTCGAGAGACACAAAAAATCACTTCTCGAAATTTAGGACCACGGCGTATACTCACACAGTACACTTCAAAGACTTTAAGTCTCAAGTACCTCCCGAGAAAGCGGCGCGGTTTCATTACCCAATTTGTGGGAATCTGTGTTACAGAACTTAAACGGCCAAATGTGGAGCCAAAGAAGACGATCGGTTGAGACTAGCCATTCAATCATGACCAATTGAAGAGTCCGCTGTTTGGATTGAAATTTAGTACCCGGCAGAATTAACGCAGACAAAAGTTATGTCAAAAATAGAACATGTACAACAATCCAATGACAAATTTACCCATCACCGATGGAAAGGCCACCGTCTTACATGACCCCATGGTTGCTCCACCTCGAGGAAGTGGACGAAGCAGAAAAACTTTCATTGGTGGACGATCTTCTTACTACCAAACAAAGTGACTGAAGATTCAATGTGCTCTAGCTCGAGCTATTGTGGTGGGTCGTACCTCATGCTAACAAGAACTCGAGAGCAAAGACTGGAAAAAAGCCTGGAAAAAACATTCAATATTCGCAAAGACCCCAACAACGAAAAGAAGCAGAACTCTTGTTACAACAAGCAGGGATCCCTAAAGAGACTGTGTGTAGCATTTCCTCAATTACAGCAACTTCAAGATGTTTTGGCTCATCATTATAGTTAAAAGTTCACCCTCAAGAAAGTGCGCGGTGATCTATTGTTTCGAGGCCCTACATTTTCTGAGGGAAAAATACATTCATCTTTATCACCATCAAGAACATTTTGACTATCCATTACCAGAATTACTGGATTTCTTGGGATTACTCTTACTACTGTGAGAAATGTAACAAAGGGTTTGTAATAGTCGGGAGAAACAACACATTACTTGTGGAGCAGATGTCGGGGTGTGTATAGCGACCCACCATGCCTTCCTGAGCACAACCATATTGCTGAAAACCTGTCGACGCCGGTTTTTGTCCGTCCTACTTGCTACCAACAACATCGCAAGACCCCAAGGACGACACCAACACAAATGTGCTTGTGATGTTATTACAATCGTGTTCTACGTGTGGACAACTGAATCGTTCCAACAACTCCAAGAGACACGTTTGTGTGGCAAGGAAAAAATGTTCTATTTGTCATCAGATCGTCGATTTAGATCATCGATGTCTTTATTCAAAAGCACTGACAAGATAGAGAGAAAGAAATAAAGAAAAACAAGAACAAGTAGATTTCATCTTTTTTGATTTTGAATGTATGCAAGAAACCAGGCACTCACATTCCTAATTTTTGTGTAGCCCATCGGGCTTGTGATCAGTGCATTCAAGAATCGATTCATTTTCCACTGTCCTCATTGTAGTAGGATTCCAGCGAGGACGTGAAAAAAAATCTTTCGTGGATTGAATACTTTGTCGGAGTTTGCTGAATGGGTTTTAGACCCTACCACCCACGACAGTTGGAGCGAAGAAGACATTCATCGTTACGGAGCTTGTCATCGGTATGCGACCGTCATAGCTCACAAGTTGTCGGGATACGATGGACAGTTTTTACTTCATTATTATTTGAACCATGGAACCGAACGTCCTGAAGTCACCCTGAATGGAAAAAAGCTCATCTACATGAAAGTAGGACTCGTTCAATTCAAAGATTCGATGAGTTCTTTGACCATGCCTTTGAGTTCGCATGCCAAAAACGTTTGGTATGACAGAAATGGCCAAAGGTTACTTTCCTCACTTCTTTAACACGGAAGCTAATCAACATGCCGTCCTACCTCATTTATCTGACCTTCATGATTATGACCCTGATGGAATGCGACCCGAACAGCGAGATGCTTTTCACGCTTGGTACCGTGTTCACCAGAACGATCCCTTTGACTTTCAAGAAGAGATGCTCAATATTGTCGATCGGATGTAGATATTTTAAGGACGTTGTTGTGGAAAAATTTAGAGTTATTTCTCGATAGTGCAGAGGTCGATCCTTTGAAAGAGGCATCCACTTACCTAAAGCCTGTTCCCTGGTCTACAGACAACATTTCATGCCCGAAAACCAACTCGCCATATTGACTCCAACACGGTGGGTTTTTGCTAGTCGTCAATATTCTGTCAAAGCTTTACGTTGGCTTCATTACTTATGTCAAAAGAAGACAAATGGATACAACATGCTAGAAACGGCAGGAGGAGAAAAAAAGATTGGAGGTTATTCTGTGGATGGTTGGGATTTAGAAAACCCACATATTGTGTATGAGTATCAGGGATGTTTGTTTCACCGGCTGCCCTATTTGTTATCCTGTCCGAGACATGAAAAGTCCTTATTCAGATTCTACCATGGATCAGTTATATGAACAGACTTGTCAACGACGACTTCAGTTAGAAAGTCAAGGTTACGAAGTGATAGAAATGTGGGAACACGAGTACGATCGACGTTTGAAATCGATCCTGAATTTAAAGATCCACGTCACAGTTTATTTGGAGGACGAACCCAATGCTACTCGATTAATGTACGACGTACGAACGAATCCCTCCAAGGAGAAGAAATCAAATACATTGACGTGTGTTCATTGCTATCCTTGGGTGTGTAAATATGATCGTTTTCCTACCGGAACACCCTGAAATTTTAACAGAGCAACATCGACGTGGAACAGATTCGTCAATACGAAGACTTGATCAAATGTAAAGTTTTTACCTCCCACAAACTTGTTTCATACCCTCTTACCTTGCCGATTGTCAAAGGAAAATTGATGTTTCCTTTATGTCGGACGATTAGTTAACAGGTTCGTTGGTGCCGAAATGTGTAACCAAGAATCCATTCCTGTCACCACACGGAGGAAGAAACGGTCGATGATCAGGAACGTGGTGTCAGTGCCGAATTGTTTTCGGGGACAATTGGATCGGTGGAATACCGCTTATTGAATCGTGTATGAAATTGGCACTTTTCCACGACAGCCCAATACCAAAAGGACGACGCCACTCATCATCCAGGCATTTTTTCGGGGTACGTGAACCAATTTCTTAAACTGAAACAAGAAGCTAGTGGTTATCCTTCGTGGTGTCAAACTCCCGAAGACAAAGTCCGATTCAAAGAAGAATACCGTGACATCGAAGGCATCACTTTAGAAGAGGTAGAAAAAAATGAAGGAAAAAGATCGTTTGCTAAAGTGATGTTAAATTGTTTGTGGGGAAAAATGGCTCAACGTACGATCTTACCCAAAACGGAATACGTGGACGTCCTTATCGTTACTTTAAACTGGTGGACGACAAAAGTTATTCTAGTCTAGCACGTTGAAATCGTCCGTGAGGATTTGATCATTGTTAATTTTGAAGATGAACCCAAGTTTGTGAAACCTGACAAGTTTAGTAACGTAGTCATTGCCGCCTACGTGACTGCTCATGCTAGTTTGAAATAGTATGACGAAGCACTAGAAGTCTTGGGAGATCGTGTTCTGTATTTCGATACTGACAGTTGCATTTACATTCATCGCCCCGGTTGCCCCCACCTACCATTCAAGGAGATCGATTAGGAGCCTGGACAGGCGAGCACCCTCAAGATACCATCCTGAGTTTTGATAGCGGTGGCCCTAAAAAATTATGGGTACCGATACCGAGACCCTCAAGGTCAACTTCACACCTCCTGTAAAGTCAAAGGATTGACTATGAAATATAGAACTAACCAAGTCGTGAACTTTGTGGTTTTAAAAAATGCTCTGTTGTCTGGACAAGTGAAAGATTTTCAAGTCGCTACGTTAGAACCTCCCAGATTGTTCGCCTACCAAATCATAAAATCGTGACTCGACCTGTTCAAAAAGTGTATCGTATCGTGTACCAAAAAAGAGTGTGAGACTTAAGATCCCACTACTTTACCTTACGGACACGCCCGATTTGGAGAAGTATAAAAAAAGGAAGCCCTCCTCTTGAAAAAACAGAAAAGATGTCTTCAACAACAAATGGGTTTTGCCTGACTCTCCTGAGTGTGACAGTCGATTGAAGACGTTCAAAAATTGGCCTAAAGGGGATCGATTACCACAGCCATCTCTTTAGCCAGAGCAGGTTTTGTTTACTTTGGACAGGGAAGTTTAGTGAAATGTTTCAGTTGTGGTGCAAGCATTCGCATGAGTCCTAAAGATTCAGCTATCGTGGAACATACCAGATGGTCACCAAACTGTGCTTACCTTTCTTTAGCGTTTCCACCGATCACATTACAATACTTTTCGGATGGTACAGTCGACAGGTATAAAAAAAGAACCCTTCCAAGCCTAACCTTCATTCTGACTTTTAGATGAACTGAGCCAGAAGAAAAAAAAATAGATGAGTATTTTTTCCAGTTTTGAGGAATTTGAGTGTGATGCTTGAACCATGCCATGACGTGACCGATGCCGTACGTATGACATCGTGGATTCAGTCACTCACCGTCGATCCAACTCAAAAGATGCAGGACGCTCGTTATGTTTTACTAATCGTACACAAAACGGTACTCCCTGCAGACCCTAATGGATTGATGATACCATTGGCTGTGTTGGCTATTCCAAGTATGAAAATCGTCTCGAGTCGTTCCAAGAAAAGTGGCCAAAATATTTAAATGGCCCTAAACCCGAAGCTTTAGCCAGATCTGGATTTTTTTTTACGTGGGAGTTGGAGATCAAGTGAAGTGTTTCAGTTGCGGTGTGAGACTTCGCTATTGGGAGCATACGACTTAGCTGACATCGAACATGCTCGATGGTCTCCGCATTGTCAGTTCTTACCTTTAGTGGCTCGAGAAGAATACGGATACGATCAACCAGAAACCAAGAAGTAATACAAGGGAGGAGAAGAATACTTCTTCTTTAGATGAAATTATTTGTGGTTTACCTTTAGAGTTACAAGATCGTATTTTTCAGTATATTCCTACTTTAGAAGATCGTATTCGTGGATTACCTTTGGAGTTCCGAGAACGGATTTACCAAGAATTTGTTCACATTCACTGAAACGTAAAAAAGAGTTACATCCTTTACGACAGACTTGTTGTAACCAATGGATTTTGAAGGTAATAAGACAAATGATAGCTAAGAAGATATTCAAATGGTCAGACATTGATGAAAATCTACATCACAAATTTAAGACATTGGTGGGGGTTACCTACAATGTAGCAGTGGAATATAGAATACCATGGGAGGAAGTGAAGGAAAAAAATGTGACTAACATAGACGAATACCAAAAACTGTTAGAAGAACTGTCACCTGAAGACAAATCACCTTTTTGTGTTTTGAAATTAGATAGGATAATCACTGAAACTGGTGTTGGATCTATAGATATCCTTTACCTACCGATTCCGTTTGGTTAGTGTGTGAGTATTTTGTCACCAAGAAACCTATCTACAAGATCGCATTCGTGACTTGTCTTCAAAGTTACAAAAACGGATTTACGATGAGTTGGTTCAAATTCAAGTGAAACGTAAACTTCAAGTGATTCCTCGATTTCAAGGCTATGGCTACTTTCGTCGCATCAGAAATTGATTCTGAAACAACGGACTATCACCAGGTTTATCGTGAAGAATACAAAAGAGAAGTAGTTCTTTCCAAATCGGAAACTTTACCAAGTACATTAGTGTCATGCCTTTGAATGTGCGCGAACAGATTTACCGTGAGTTTCTGAAATTACAAGTGAAACGTAAATTCAAAAGTCATTTCTCGATTATTAGGCTATACCCTCTTTCAAGGGCATAGAAGAATGGTCATGGGAAAAGTCTATCACAACTTCTATCCTGAAGGAGACTGTCTCAAAAGGTACCAACCTTGGGAGGCTGGCTATAAAAACATGCCACCCAAGATACCAACCTTAGCCATCGATCCCTATAAAGAGGAGGCGGCACGTCTCAAATCACTTTACTACTCGTGAAAACGGATTCTGTGACACAGTTACTGCCTGACTATAAAAGAGTGGGTATGCCTGAACTCTACACACCAGTTGTGAAACGGATTCCGTGGAAGGAAATCATAGATAAAATTCAGACCTTAGAGGAATATAAAGAAGTGATACACGAACTGTATCCATTGAATTTTGGACGTTATGTGGTGTGTGTCTTAGTGACTACTTATCTTGGATTTCGTTTTCCAGGGACATTCGTTGTGGAATATTTTTGAGGACAAGTGTTTGCCTTGGATTCTTTTGAAGGATCCGTGGTTGTTTTGGA
Source organism: Margaritifera margaritifera (assembly GCA_029931535.1). NCBI lineage: Eukaryota > Metazoa > Mollusca > Bivalvia > Unionida > Margaritiferidae > Margaritifera > Margaritifera margaritifera. The sequence continues at coordinate 937,292 of JAQPZY010000997.1, forward strand.
CTCAATTGTTGAGTACCAAAAAACAATATGACCGTGTGTTCTTTTTCGGACTTAGTAGAAGAAGAAGACTATAAAAACTTGATTTTATCAGTACACGAAAGAAACATTGTACGTATAGCGTTGAGAGTGGTGATGAAAATTAGTGACGTACTTCCATGTGAAGAAGACATTCGTCACACTTTATCTGTGCATAAAACATTTCAAGAAGTGTGTTCTGCTAGTAAGTTACACCAACAACTTTTCCATTGGAAAGATGTACGACCCTGGAGAAACCTTGGTTTCCAATATTGGTTACATGAAGTGGCCCAGTTCAGCCAAGATTTGGCAACCACTTATTGATAACATTCTAAAAAGTGAAAAAAAAAAAATGGGAACCTCCATGGGAAACTCTAAAAGAAGAAGAAGAAGTTACCTGACACCACTACCACTACTGCTGTGGTTCCCAATACCTCTTGAGGAGGAAACACACTACTCCTTCTTTTACCACCGCTACCGTCAGTGAATTCAAAAAAGAACGATAGTAGAAGAAGAAGAATGATTTACCACAAACAGTGGTGTTTTCATGGACTTGGACATCAAAAACAATTGTTGTTCCTTTTCTTGTTTTATGAGAGAACTTTAGCTATGTTTTAGTGATGGTCTTAATTTGTGTACGTGTTCGGTTTAATTGTATATTTTCTCACAAATTCACTTCTTCATGCAAAAATTTCTGTTAAAAATATGTTATTGTTTTGTGTGGTCTTGGTCTTGTTTTTACAAAAAAAACATAAACGTGTATGTAGAAAAAACGTATAAAATGCCTTGGGTTTTTTGTCTTCTTCTCAAAAATTCTTTCTTACCAACAATCATTGGCTACATCTTCTTCTTCTACCTCGTCTGCCTCTTCCTCCTCTTCCTGTGGTGAAGAGTGATTGACGAAAAAGTTAGATCGTCAAAGTTGGAAATTGCTTTGTATCTGCGCCCATCCATTTAACATGTTGATTGCTGGACCTAGTGGGTTCAGGGAAAACCGAATTTGTCAAACGATTGTTTATCGAACACAAAAGCTGATTTGTTTGATTCGTCCCACCTCAACGTATCGGGGGTTGTGGTGTTACAAAAAGAGTGGCTAACCGGTTCTTACACGTTATTGAAAGACCAAGTCAAGGAGACAGGAAAACTATTTCGTTTGTGGATGGTATTCCTCACGCGAAGACGATTGGAATTTGTGTCTGACTGTGAGTCCAAAACTCATCTAGTTATTTTTGATGGACCATGTTAGGAGAAGACGAAGAAGAAAATTAAACTTTGGTTTACACGGATAAAGGACGACCATCGTAATGCTAAGTATTGTCTACATTACACATAAATTTATTTAACAGACAGAGTAAAGCCCCATCGAACTATTAGTTTTGAAGATGCTCATTACGTGGTCTTGTTTAAAAGCCCCAGGAGACAAATTCTCAAGTACAAGGTGTTAGCCAAAACAGTTAGGAGCCTCCTTGGGCTCTGAATTATGCGTTAGACGACGATGCCACTCAAGCCCCCCCTCACGGAGTATTTACTCATTGGGACTTAATAACCGAAATCCACTCCTGACCTATTTGAGGTTTTCGTGGCCAGTATCTTTCCCACTCTTAAGGGGTTCAAGAAGGTGGTCCTGGTCATTTACTACGTCCCCTTCAGTCCATTTTTTAAAAAAAAAAAACTATAATAAACAAACAACCTACGGACGTCTATTTCTGTCTCACAACTCTTTTTTGAGAGAAGGAAGATGACTTCCTTTCAATCTCATCCTTCGGCTAAATTGATTCCGTGCTTGTATGGCATCTAGTCGTGAATAAAAATGCACAAGTCGTGCTCATTTGTTAGAAGCGAGTCCTGAAAGAAGTGTTACGATGGTTTACTTTGACAGCACGTCAATTACTACAAGGTATCATTCACATTCCCTCATCAAACTCAACGTTTTTTTCAAAAACATAAATCGGCAATAGTCCACAACTGTGCTGATCCTAAGATTCGATTTCAACGGACCTAAAAAAAACAAAATCATTTTAATCTCCTGGTGGAAGTGTTTTTTTTTTTTTTCTTTTTTTATAGGAGGGAAGTCATGATTCGTTCCCTTTTGAAATGGGATCCTAATGATGCCACCCAAAAGCCCAAAAAACCCCAAAACACCTACAACAATGAAGAAGAGGAAAAAACTTCCAGTCCAAAAGTAAAAAGAAGAAGAAAGTCAGCCAAAAAAAAAAAAAGAAAAGCCCCCAAAAGAAGAAATCCCCAAAGAAAATGTGGATGCGTGCCAAGAAGAAGAGGAAAAGAAGGTACTGATGCAACCAGGAAGAAAAAAACAATACCCACAAAAAACAGACCACATTTAGTAACTAGGTCACCTTTTGCGTCCACATCTTCTTCACATTTCACCATGATGCCTGGTCAAAACAGACTTAAGTCCAGTGTTTCCTAAGTTAATGCAAAAATGGCATACTATTTCGAAAGTGACCCCGTCGGGACCGTCAAACTTCAGCTGATTTAGCCATGGCAGATGTTAGCAATAAAGTACCATCACCGAAAAACAAAGTCCAAGAAAGAACTGGTAATCTTACAAAGTTTAGTTAGCTTTATACAAAACAAGTATTGAGTCTATTTTGTCTTTGGAAAACACCTCAAAGTCAAGTGACGACCTGTCGTTGAAGTTGAGTACGTCGTGCAGACAATCAGTGGTGACGTGTTCCAGTATAAAATAGAAGGGTACCCTGCTAAAAGGACTTCAGACTTGTTTTCTACCGAATAAAAAAGATGGTCCCCAAACGTGCACACCACCACAACACACCCACAAAAAACGAAGAAAACACCACAAAAAACGGACGACTTCTTCCCCCTCGTCTGGCGAAACATTGGGATGTCTTGTCTGTCCTGAACATATCCACAACACCTCCCATGCGACACCAACTCATTCCACAGCTTCCCTACAGAAATCAACGATACCGTGTGTGAATGTTGGTTTTGAAAACGTGTTAAAAAGGAACGGTACCTTCTGTCTAAGTTACGAAAACAAAAAAATTAGGGAAACATCGGAATGTTCTTCGTCAAATGGTGAAAAAGAAAATACCTCTTCAACAAAAGAAAAAAATGTTGCGTACAACGAGGTGGATTTCTACCTATGT